>JBAMBQ010001138.1:0-223480 GCA_037044495.1 Stegana nigrithorax | reverse complement strand
CTTTTGTACACTTGTAAACAATACTCCGAACTGTCATTCAGCAAATTTTTAGACAGCTGATGCCCGTGCGTCAGCTGTGCGAGCGGTCTGAAGTTGGTTACACTTCGAGTGCCGGACCCTGTAGTGAGAATCAGCGCAAATGTAGCGTTAAATTTTTAATTTATATTGATTTTTTTTTCTATTAAGTACATAAACAAATTTGTAACAGCAACTTAAAGCCAAAAGTCTACCATGGCATTAAATCCCCTTCCGCTATACTCCTACATTATGATAATGGAGCATGGTAATGCATTAGGTCTAGACGTTCCAAATATAAATAATTAACACTGACACACTCAGGGTGTTTTGTTTTATATTTATAAGTATCAACATTTAAAATATATGAAAACAATGATATTTCATTTGCAAAGTGCCAACCTGCGCAAAGCAGCAAGATATTGGTTGCTGTTTTTAGCAAGAGATACGCAATTGAAAAATAATGTCCTGAGAATTCCTTAAACTTGAAAGTAGTGACGGTTAACAGCAAAGTCATTAAAAGTTAAAATAAATTCAAACCTCATTTTAAGACATTTAATAAATAAGCTCAATTGTAAATTAGAATATAACATTCACTGAGGATCAGAATAAATAAAAGTAATATGCGAATTATTAAGCAGCCACATCAACAAAGTTCTATTCAGAATAATCATTAGCTTTTGTGAATTCAGTAAACTTCCCATAAACAATTAATGCAAATAAACAAAGCGAAGCAAGCTAACTTAGACAATTTTCATATACATTTCATTTTTGCTTTTGATTGCTGGAAAGACATATATAAATAAATATATATATATGTATTTAACAGCGTCTCAGCAGAAAAATTAATCATTAACGTACAACAAATCATTTGCAGCTATTTAAAAGCAATGAAAGGTTCAATAGCAGCTAAAATCATGCAGGTTAAATGTCCTTACAAAAGCAATAATAACAACAAAAAAAGGTATCATATATAAATGTTAAAAAAAATACCGACAAATTTCGCAAAACACACGACCAATAAAAACAACGTCACAGAAAACACAAAAATTGGTCAAATCACGCAAAACTTTCGTAAAACACATGCCTGGCGGTTGCTGGTTAAGTGTTTTAGCGTGGAACTTGTGGGTCTATATACGATCCTAGAATACCTGCTACTCGTCGACTTACGCATAATATCCCAATCTTCAATAAAATACTCCCAAATGGACATGGTACCTTTGAATTGCGTCAACGCATCCTCATAGCCACCCTGCGGTTGTTGTTGCGCGGACGAATGTTTCGGCTTTTTCGCCGCTGGACTCGTTTCGTTGGCATAGTGCCCGGCGGCACTGGAGTGGCCCACTGGTGATGGTGAATGTTGGTAAGCATGATGGCTATTGTGGTTGTTGTTGTTGTTGCTATTGCTGCTGTTCGCTTGATGATGATGATTTTGATGATGATGGTAGATTTGTTGTTTCTGATGATGGTGCTGCTGCTGGTGATAATGATGATCACCGCCAGCGCCGCCACCACCTGGCGAAACCGAGATTCGTGCTGGCGAACCGCTGCTGCCGCCGACACCAACAGTCGTTGCATGATGATAGCTCTGATGGTGCTGATGATGATTGCGCGAACTGCTGCGCTTCATTGACGATGTCATTGTTGTGTTATTGACTGTCGTCGTTGAGCCATCGTGCTGCAGCTCATTGGGATCAAAGCCCAGACGATCCTTATAGTAGGCATGCGATGTCATATTGTTTCAACGATTTGTTGCACATTAAGATTGACTTTTCCTAGTTGCGGATTCGATTGCGTTTTGCTTTATGCAACAACAACAACAACAAACTGTTGATTATTTTTAATTGATTTTTACTGATGTTTTTCTCTTTTTGCTTTTCTCTTGCTCTTTTAGATTGCTTTAACTTTTCGATATATTCTTCTTTTTTTTTTTTTACTTTATGGCAGTTTACACTTTAGCACTTTCATGTAGTTGATCACTTGGGGTTGCTGTTGTTGGATGGCACTGGTTACTTCTTGCACTTATTGGCGACTTCCGACGCGACTTAAACGCTGCTGCGTTACTAATTTGTTTTATTTTTATGTAGAAAAAGATACAGATACAGATTGTACTAAATAAATAAATTATTTGTAAATCTTGTGACTCATGCGTTGCCGCCGCCGTTCATGAACGTGAAATCATTTGAAAACGCGACAACGCATCGTGTGTTGATTGAATCGAATTGATTGTCATTAGCTATCGTGTCGTTTAGTGACGTGCGTTCGTGCGTTGTAGTTAGTGCACTCAGTTTTATTTATAATTAAATGAAATCAAGTAAAAGTGTCTTATCTATGCAAAAAGTCAACGTCTTTTGCCAAATTAACATAGCAGAGGCCGCAGCAGCAATTGCAAAAACAAAAAGTGAAAAATAAATAAGGAAACGCGTATCTTGAACTGTGCACAGCACACTTAATACATGTTGTTGCTATTTAGCCGGCATTTTGTTCCAATTGGCTGTTAGCCAGCTGTTTAGGTACACAACACTCGATTATATGCATGCGCGCGCGTATCTAGATACTTTCGCACGTCGTGGCGTCAACGTGCTTTGCGCCGCCGGCCGGTTGCTTGTGTATGTTTGCGACACTTGCCTGTAGCATTTTTCAGCTCATACACATACACACAGACCCACAGGCAAGCAGACAGATACTTTGGTATGCGCTGGCTTCTGCTGCTGCGGATTTGGCTTTGCTCGCTTTCTGTGTGACTCTCATAAAAAGGCATTACAAATACGGCAACGGGAACGGCAACAACAATAAACCAGATACTTTTGTGGCGAGACAATAAATCGCGCCAGCAGCTGCAGTTGTCGCATAAACTACTTTCGTATAGAGTGTGTGGCCCCTCTATACAAGAAATTTATCTTAAGCTAAAAGCAAAAGCAAAACCAAAAGTAAAGTATATCATACACAAAAATGTAGCTGCAAGCTACAAATTGTTCACATAATTAAAAAATGCGTATGCGCAGAGTAGATGACGTGTATTTTAGGGTGTAGCTTTTGCTGTGCACAAACAAAATGTATCACCCATATGTATATGCGCGTACATATGTATGTACACATGCTGAAGCGAACTTTGTTATAAAGTAAAAATAAAGCATATTTTGCAGGCTTGCCAGCGTGTATCTTTTTGCCACACTTAGTAAAAGTTCATACGATTTTTGCATACAAATGTTGACTTTTGTTTATTTGTAATTTTACTTTCATTTCAGTTTGCCAAAAAAGACCAAAAAAATATATTCGCAAATTATATTTACTTTATATTTTTTTTTTGTAATGACTACAACAGACAATTGCCGTGCAAACGTATAAAACTAATTACGCTGGCACAGTATATGCGTTATTTGTATGTGTGGTGTTACATTTGTATTTCGAGCTGCGTGCGCGGCAGTGTCGCCAGCGCAAAAAGGCGCTGATTAGATATGATGTATACGTCGTTTGTGCGCATACAAAATTTTGTATCTATTAACATGCCTGGCCAGACAACAGCAACAGCTTTGCATTTTGGTTTGTTGTCTTGTTGCTGTTGTTATACTGGCATGTTATTTGTTATTTTGATGTGCTTTCTTGCTGCCTTTCCTTATTTATTTATTTGTTTTTCACACGTTTGCAACTTGTACAATGGGACGCTTTGTACAAAAGTATCTTTGTTGGTAGCACTTTTACTTGATATATTTTAAGGCTTTATTTATTTACTTATTTTATTATGTTATTTCTCTTTTTTTTATAACTATTATATGCTGTGCAACAAAAACCGTATTATTTTAATTATTTCACACATTAAAGCACAAACAATTGTTTTCTTTTTTTTTCTATTTCTTTTGCTGCATAGCACAGCAATCTGCACTTGTAGAGTTTTCACTGCCGACACGTGAAAGGTTTGCGCGTGCACAGCTGATGTGTAGTCTTTTTTTTCTCTCTCTCGTTGTATTATTAGAAAACTCTCAACTCAAGTCAACTTGACTTTGCGCAAATATGCCTGGTATGCGTTTAAGCCCAAGTCACACAGCTAAGTAGTGCGGCGCGCAAGCAAAACAAAAAAAAAAAGTAGCACAGCGCGCTTGCTTGTAGACTTCTGTGCTCGTTGTAGACTTTTGTGTCGCTGTGTGACTGTTTGACTGCTAGCTGGCTGGCTGACTGGCTAAATGTGTATGACAAACGCAACAGACTCACACAACAGCAGCAGCAGCCGCAGCAAATAAATACCCAAAGAAAAACAGGTAGAAGCCAGCCAGTCAGCTATGTCTAAGCGGACATTGGGCGCGACATGCGCTTAGAATGTTTCTTTTTTGTTGTTTTCGTATTTTGTACATTTTTTGACGTGCTCTTTTTTTCGTTGGTCGTCAATAGTCATATTTGTTGTTGTTGTTATTGTTGTTTTTTACTTGAATTTGTTTTGTGCTAAACTTTAGCTGGCAGTCGTAGAGCATAACAACAACAGAAGAAAAAAATACGCATTTAATGCAAACATGCCGACAAAACACAAAACCAAATGCTCAATGCTTGCGTCTTCGCGGCATAGCACACGCAGGCAAAAGAAACTGGTTATTGAATGAAAAACCACAAACGCAAACATGGCAAAAAAATGTAAAAAAAAGGCTAAATAATAATAAAAAACAAGAATTCGCCTAACTTAAAAACGTAAAAAATGGAAATTAAAAAATCAAGTAAAAAATAAATAAAACATTAAAACTGAAGTTCTCTTAAAAAAACTCGAAAGCACGTCTACGCGATTTTTATTACGTTCTATGTTCCCTATGCTATTTTTGCCAGCTGCATGGAATTTTCATTTTATATTCTACTAAGCTTGTGGCTTTATATAATAAAATTAGTAAAAATATGCGCTTTTTGTTTGTTGCAAAACACATAAAATATTTTATTTTAGTTGCATGTCAAACATAATTCAAATAATGCTTTTCTTTTTGTTTTTATATTTATTTATTTATTATTTTTGTTTTGTTTGTTATTTGCACTTTTTGCTATAACGCTCTGCACTTGTTTTTTTCTTATTTTCTAATCTTTTTTTCTAATATTATTTCAACTAATTTTAGTTAAGTTTATTAACCACTTTTTGTTGGTTTATGTTGCGCGCACACAGGGTATTATTGTATTTTATTTTTCGTTGCTATTTTGCTTCTTAAAACTTTTTTCCTTATATTTTTTTCTTTTCTTCTAAGTTGAAAACGTAGCCACACAAATAGCAGCAGCAAAATGTGTGTAGAGTTTAGACAGACTCAACCGCTCGGTATCGTAGTTCAATTTGGACTGAGCGCATTGAGTGCCCATGCCAAGCGAAGACCCAACAAGCGATACGCTCAAGCAAGCCTTGTATGAGTAGTTACGCTATAAACAAATTGTTTGTGTTTGAGTGGGCCCCAATGTTGTTGTAGCAAGCGCCAAAGCGGTGCACCAATACACTTGTACTCAAACGCAGACAGGTGTAATGCGCTGTCATTGCGGTGTGGGCCGCTGCTACAACTGTATGCAAGTGAGCGCAAAGAGCACAAGTGAGCGCAAGTGAGCATGAATACGCGACTGTGAGTTCATGAGCGCGCTAGGTGCCCTAGTACGTATGTTTCGAATTGAGTCAAGTTTCGCGTCCAAGTGTTTTAGCGAAAGATCGTGGGAGCAAGCCGTTTTGTAGACATAGCGGCAGTATGTGTGTAAGAGCGCGAGTGAGAATGTAAGTAATATTGTATAGGCTAGCGTGGGAGACTGTGGCAAATAAAAACAGACGGGCAAGACTGAGCGGCAAAGTGCCTGCTGACAAATGTGTGTGCAGAGAAGAAAAGTGCGAGCGATCGTAAATGTATTAAATACGCTTATTGTTGTTGTAGCTGTTCTTATTGGCATGACAAAATCGTAAATGAATTATAAGCCGCGCGGCAGTTAATTTGTTGTGTGATAAACGTTTGGCCAAAATTGTCAACTTTTGTTGTTGTTCTTTGGTATTGTTGTTGTGGCATAAACTTATTTGGCGTAAGAAATGCTTAATAATTATTTATTTTTTTTGGCCTTTTTGTATATTTGATTTGTTGTAGCAGCCACAAAAATAGTCATGTATTTAATGAAATTTTGCAGTTAATGTAAGCCGCTTGGCTTTCGCCAACAGCGGCGGGCAGGCAAGCAGCAGCATGTAGGTATTTTTGACCACTAATGGCGATTTTCTTGCGGACTTAATTATAATTTTTTTTATTTTTTCAGTTTTTTGGTTAGGTTTGTCGCCAAGAGCTGGTCAGTGGCAGCAGTAGCCGAAGCATTAATTGCCGGTTGGTGCGCGTCTGCGCATTGATTATGGTTTTATAACGCTTTCTGCGCCATTTCCGTAGGAAGTTTCACAACTTACTTTTTTAATATTATTGTATTGTATTTGCTCGAATTTAGTTATGATGTGCAAAAAAAAAACAAAATATACCCCAAGGTAAGGTTACTCTATCTATGCAATAATGAAAATTCAGCAGTTGACTGATTAGTGGTTTAGGAAATAGACTTTGGGTAAAGCTGAATTTTTGCTAAGCTGACAAAGTAGGAAACTCGATTTACAATTCCAAAACTTACAAACTTATATCACTGGTTATAGCCGATGTAAGAACTTTGCGTAGACCTCTACCCCACGCAAATGTGTTATATGAGGCTGAGTTCATCTAATTTAAGAAAAGCTATAAACCGCCAGCCAACTACTGACTTGCACACAAATAAATTAAAAATACTTTTATTGATAACATTAGAGCTATCCGCTTTTTGGGCGCCCCTTACACAACAAGCCACCCTTTATAGTCAAATTTATAAAACGGCCGACGTAACAAGCAATTTTTTCAGCTTCCTGTTATGCTGCTGTGTATTTTAGCAGCTTACGAGCAATTTGCAACGTTTAAAATCTAAGCAGAACAGACAGACGGCAGCAAATCAAAAGAACTACAGGCCAACTGTGAATTGTGCACACTTAAAACGCTACTCTTTTGTTTTTTGATGTGCCGTTGTACAAAACTTGGCCATTAATTACCAAAACAAACGATAAACAACGAATTTTTCATAGACTGACAAGTGAGTTGGCAACGATATAATAAAAAAAAAAAAAATTAAAAACCCAAGCAAACAACAAGCAAAGCGAAACTGCTCAAAGCATACCAATTCAACGCCAAGTATACGACCATTGACCGAAGAAAATAGCAAACAAAAAAAAGAGAAAAAACATCACCGATTTGGTAAGCAATAACAACAACAAACAAAGTTACGCAGCGCAACTCGCAATAAAAGCAATAACAGAAGTAATCAATGCAAAATGCTGCGGTTGAAAGAACTTTTCTTTTTGTTTTATCTTTGCCTTTTAATATATTTCTTTGCATTTTGAGTACAATATAAAACAAAAATACATTACGGGAATAACAAAAATGAAAAAAAAAAAATAGCAGAAATACACACAGAGCACAAAAATATTTGTGTAAAAATAGAGGAATCCATAAAAATGTAGAATGTGGAGATTTGCAACTCATCATTCACGCAGCAGCAACAGTGCCACTAACAGCAAGAGCGTCATTGAGCGTCGCTTTGAGTTTTATCATTGAGCACTTAAAAAACGAATCGCTCAAATGTCTAACAGCTGTTAGGAGTTACAAAAACGGGTGAGCGGAATGGAATGTATCACCTTATACTCGGGAGAGTAAGAGGGTTGTACTACAAATGTGTCCCATCTTGCTAGCTATTTTTAGTATAAGTGGGAGCGGGTAATATAAATAAGAGTATGAGTATGAGTGGCGTCACTACAATTACTAGCAGCTCTGTGCAATTCGAGCGCATCGGGTAAAAATTTTACTTTTGTCACTAGCAACATTGCACACAACCTGTCGATGTGACCCACACACTGACAAGTGGCGAAAATTCGCACATAGCGACACTCATACATAGCCAAGATTGTAAACTAAATTGTAAAAATGTCTCACCCTAGGCACGTTCTGCCGTCGACATGTTACATTGCATTGCTTGAAGAAAAAAAAAAAAAACGAAACGAGTAGCCGGGCCTTCATCTGCAATACTTGTGAGCGCAACATGCTTAGCTCGTGATGGCACGACATGCGTCGTACGCATATTGTAGGGCGCGTTTGTAGAGTTATTTACGAGTGTGTGGAACTGCGGAAAATTGAGCAATCGCCGCAAACAACAGCAACAGCAATAATAAGTCAAATAATGCAATGAAAATGAAAACTTGACAATAAAGACATTGACAAAAGAGTAAATTTATACTTAAACGTGTATACAGTGAAAACTCATTAATAAATATACCATTTGGGCCTCCTCCCTTAGGCATAGAAATTTTCTATTATTAAAAATTTGATTATATTACTTGGCGTTTTATCTTCTTCTCTTGGTATAATGATGAACCATTTACCTTTACCAAGTTATCGTAAATTCTGTTCTATTCTAAGAAACTGCAGAAAATGCTTTTGCATATTTTTCACATTTGTTCATAAACAAATTGTCAAAAAGGAAGACTTTCGTACATTTATCAACAAGTCAAGGAAAAAAAGAACCATTCGCTTAATAATAAAAAATCAGCTTCCTTTTAAAAAGAAAATAATTTTGGTTGAGCAAAAATTTTCCTACGAGATGTGTCACCAAAGTTGGTTTCTACTGTAGAAAAAATAAAAAACTTAGTCAATTAAATCACTTAAAATTCGTCAGACAAGACACAATATTCAATAAACCAAAAAAACTTGAAACCCCAGCACAGCTGTGTGCTGTGCATGAGTCAAAGCCCAAAACGGAAATGATTTTTAAGCCAAAGACGCTATTAGGTTTTATTTAATTTCATTTTTAATTTCTGTTGCGATTTTTGGTCATTAGTCAAGCGTAACTCGTGTCTGTGTGTTGTTAGCTGTTAGCTGTTTGGTGCTTTGGTGCGCAGTCGTGTAGTGTAGGCTGCTGCCGACCAACCTGTAAAACCGTGCAGAATTATTTTGCTTGCCATGTACATATGCGGATTAGTTAGATTATATATGAGAGTATTTTTGAATGTTGTTGTTGTTGTTTTCTTTTCTGTTTTCGAATCGCTGTCAAACTTGTTGTTGTTGTTCTAAGTTGTTGTTGTTTTTGTTATTTTTACCTTCACAACGCCTTCATTCATACATTTGCATGCGAGTGTTTCACTTGAGTGATTTCAATGCTGTGTGAGCGTTTTGCTCGCTTGTAACAAGTGTATGTGTGTGTGTGCGTCTAAGTCTATTTGCGTATGTGTGTGTGTGTGTGTGTGTGTGTGTGTGTGTGTGTATATGTTCTGCATGCCACTAATATAACTGCGAGCAAAAGCAGTTGGAACAACAACCGGCGTTATCTGGTTGCCAGACGCTGGCTAAAACCAGCAACAAGCACAAATCAAGTGGCGGCCCACTTAACTCCAACGTAACTGAGCTGGCTGGCTGGCAGCTGACTTTCCGGCATGCAACGAGCAACAGACAACCTCGAGTGCTCCGTACTTCCTCAAGTGGCACAGCACTCTATATTATATTATATACTACATAATTTATATAAGCATATGTTGTATTCAATTTTTGAATGTTGCTGCTGCTGTTGCTCTTGTTGTTGTTGTTGTTGCTGTGCTCATTAAACGCTTATATATGAGTATAAATTTTTGACATGCATACCAAGGTAATCTTGGCGGTCTCAACGTTATATTTCACTTGTTGCATTTTGTGTAGGTGGGGTTGTATGAATAATTTCGCGTCAAAATTTAATTGCCAATTATTTTTCGGTTTCGAATTTTGTTGCTTTTTTTTATTGTTTATGCTTTATTATGGCATTTTAAGCTGCGTAGAGGACGTCGCGCCAATGAGTTAATCAAATCAACTGAAGTGCGAGCAATTTGTGTGTAGTTGCCTGTAAGCGGCTTAATGCCGGCATGCGTAATCTCAAGTGGCATTGTCTGGAACGATGCAAAATGAGTTACTAACCTAGACAATGATTCAACTTGTGTCTTGGGTCATTAGGTATATCATTTATGTACATATATGTACATGTATATAACCATTTAATTGTAAGGTGCCACTCACTTGTCTAGACGCAAATGAAGAGCTCGATTTGTCTGAGTCTTTTGTATATTTAATGATTTAGCAGACTTGAATTCAAAATGACTACAAGGCACTTCTCAGTACATACACTTTAAATAATTGATGAAATATATTATGAAGACCTTTGAGATCTGTCATGTAAGAGTAAAAAACTAACTGCCGCAGCCGTTCATCTAACTTAAAATAGTGAAAGCTGTGTAAACTTTAAATATTCTTGGCATTAAAGCGAGTCACGAACTAACAACGTTTGTTTGCTGAACGAGCTACTAAAAAATCAACATAAACTTTCAATAACTAGCTCTGTTTCAAAGATGGATAGCTATGAACTATACAAAGCCTAATGATGAACAATAAAAATTCTTAAGCATTCGCATATTACTGCTCCATATGTGAGCATTCATATTGTTCTGTTAGAATGTGGGGCTCAACAGTAAAAAATTTGCAACAATATTATGGCTCATTCCAGGTTTAATTGTAGTCATTTCAAGGTTTAAAAATTAAAAAAAAAATTTTTTTTTTATGAAGAATTTCCAATTGTAGGACAATAACCAATCAACTAACGGGCGAAAGTACTAAGAATGTATAAAAAACCTCAGCTCCAAGATAATTCGTATATCAGCAAATTCCCATATCATTACTGTTCCCTTTGGCTCACTGACGGATAAAGTGACTCAGCGGATTTTGCACTGCAACAACAGCTGTTGTGATTCCCCATGGTATGGACCAAATGCTGACAAGAGAGAAGCTCGTGTCTCAAGCGTTTTCAAATGACACAGTCTCAAACTGAGCCAAAACAAATTTTTTTTTTTATATACTTTAAGGTATACAACATGTACAAGAGCTCTTCACTAAGATTTGTTATAATCTAAGCAATTCTCATTTTATTGATGTTTGCATACTCAGCAGACGCACTGCAAGTCACTAGAAATGTGAGGAATTAATGCTGTTGTTAATGATATGACTGATTGTTGTGCTAAGCGCAACTCATCACTTCAAAATAATAACAAAGAAAGTCAAACCGAAGTATAAAATGAAACTGTGCAATCTGAACAAAACTTATGCGTAAACAATTATCTTGTTTATAAAAGCAACAAACTTCAAATGTTGTGTGTAGTGGCCTCAGATCTAAGTCTCAGCTCAGCTGAACTCAATTTTATAGTTAAAGCTGCCACTCGCAGATCAGACAGGCACGTATGTACTTACGCTTATGCAGACATAACCCACATTATTTTCACTCGTTTTATATATAAAAAAAAAAATTTTTTTTTTAAATCAGTAGAAAAATTAACTATGCGAACGGCATAAGTAAGCAAGAAATATGTCAATGTGGCGTTTGTGCTTCACAATAACAGAATAACAGAAATAACAAGAAAACTATAAACAATTTGCACAACTTAGTAAATAAATAAAAATAAAAGCATCCAAAAGACAATGGAAATCTCATGTAGCAGTTTCAGTTATTGTGTTTGCTTTTGTTGTTGTTGGCGGCACATTTTTCACATACTTTTGCGCCTTAAAAGAAAACAAAAAAAAAGGAAAAAAAAGAAACAAAGACTAAATAAACTAAAACAAGTTAACGATATGTGGACTTGGCCTAAGCGATGGCAAAAAGTCAAAGGAATGTATGAGAAGACGCATAACAAGCGACATGACCCGCACGCTTGTCCGTGGGGATGCCCCCGCGTGCGCGCAAGGTGGGCTGCGAGCTGGCCGAGACAATCAACAGGTTTTGCCAATAACACAGTCAACACTTGCTCTCTTGTTTTCTTGTTTTTTATTTATTTTTATTTTATTATTGTTGTTGTTGTGGCATGTAATTGTGTTTTTATATTTATGTTTTTTTGTTTTTTGTTTTAACGCAGAGCTTTGTAACTGTGATTTGTTGTTAAGTTGTTATTATTACTGTTGTTGTTGTTGCTATTATAGTCATCGTCGTTGTAGGCGTAGTAATTTTTGCGTGTAATGTCGTTTAAATAGTTGCTGATTTGATGTTTCATTTTGTCAACACCGCCTGCACGTCGGCACTCCCGTGCGCCCTCATGCCCGCACACGGCTGGCTGCCTGCTGTTAAGGCCAACCTTGTTGAGCAAGTTTCGCTGAGTGTGGTATGCAAGTATGACGTCATGATTTCATTTAAAGCGCAACCTACGTACAATTCAGCCAGAAATGAATGAATGTAGTCAGGCACTCAGGCACTCTGGCTCTGTGCTCTGGGCACAGGCACAGCTGTGTTCGCGTTCATAAAAATCACAAGCAAAAAAATTAAGCGAAAAGAAAAACAAAAATCAACAAAACATGTAGACATAAAACTATGCAACAATAAATAACATGTATAATAAATAAATTGATAATAGTCACAGAAAGCCAAACACAGCAACAAGTCAACAGGCGAATATGATATCATTTCAATTTATCGGGAAGCCAGCATCACAGTCATAACAGCAGCTGTGCAGAGTTTTATTTTCATATAGATTTTATTTTATTTATTTTAAATTTATATATATTAATTTATTTATTATGCTTTTTATTTTATTTTAGTAAAGATGCGAATCCTTACGTTGTTCAAAAATAAATTTTTCCGTAATAACAAATTTATTTATTTTTTTGTTTTTTGCACAGTTGTAGGCGTCTTCGCTGCAAGGTCTTAAACTCGGCTTGAGTGGCAAGTGTCCAAGCGGACAGACAAGAGTCTACACGTTGCGCGGCCACAGCTGTCGTGCGCAAAAACGTATGCGTCGTTGTCTCTTGACCTTAAATTCTTATGTCGTACATTTGTTTTATTGAAACAACGTTGCGGTAATTAGTAGCGTAATTAAATATTTGTGTAACTTATTTTATTTCATTCGTGTAGAGTTGTTCTTTATTTTTATATATATATATTTTTTTTTGCGGCATTGCTTTTGAAGTTTGTTGTTGTTTTATGTTTATTTGTATGGTTTGCTTTTTTTTTATAAATATTTATTTATTGGGTTTCGTGGTTGCTAATGGCATATGTTTCAAAATTAATTAAAAAAGATTTCTGCCCAAATGGAAAAACTGTTAAATGTTTGCGTTGAAAGACAAATTGCCTATGCAAATGAGTCAGACTTAAATGCTGACAATATGTGCACGACTGTATGAATGAATGACTACAGTGTATGAATGAGTAGCTGTCGTAGTTTGACAGCATTTTGTCTAAAAAGAATGTTAAGTAACTTCCGTTGTCAGCTGACATTAACATTGACAAAAAGGCGGCAAAATTAGTTAATGTTTAGCGTTAGGTAATTTGTTTACGCTGGTGTAGAGTTTGTAGACTTTTTTGCGTTTTGTTTAAAAACAACCGTAAGAACATATGCGAATTCTAACATGACAGGTTATTGAAGCAGCAGAGCGACAAGAAAATAAAAATAGAAAGTTACGGAAACTTGGATTCATACAAGAAAAGGATTATTATAAACAAAAGCAGCATACTCGCACACAGCAACGAAACCTATTTGTTTCAGCCAATTCTTGAAAGTTTATAAAATTTTTAAACAAGATTTCAAAGGTTTTAATAAACACTTACTAAAAATTATTGCTGTGCGATTCCCAAGCGTGTGTTTGACCATAAATTAAAGGCAAGTTCTGTTTAACGTCAATCCCAACTGACAGTTGTTTAGGTAGAGAGCTTCGAATTATCGATCAAGTCGATTCACTTGTAATTGATCGAACGCAATTCGCATGTTAAATATTCATACTTAAATTCGCTTTGGAAACTTACAACATAACACGAAACTTAAAAAACTCTCAAGTGTCTGGCATTTATTTGCTAACTTAATACGCTTGCGTATAAAACTGGCAGAAATGTCGGCTAACAAACGACACTCAACAGCCATCACATTTAATTAAGCAACCCAACCCACATGGTATGACTTAAATGTAAACTGCGGGTAGCTGTTAATTAATTGCAACACGTTTACAGACCTATGTGTGTAAAGTTGTTAAAATCGAATTAAATTCGAAAATACCTAAAAATGTCATAACTTGTGCAAATAATTGCACAGCAAAGACCACAAAACCCGGGTTAAATAAACTGATGAGCATATAGGTAAACAAATACTGCAATATCTAATGAAAATTGTCATGCAAACTAATTAAAGATATTACACGCCTTAGAGCGCACTAGAAAGAGGGAGAGAGAGAGAGCTAGAGAGAGAAAGAGGAAGAAAGCGCGCGTGTGAGCTTACTTTTAGAGCAGTTTGTGCTAAAATCGTCATCAACAGTAGCAACTATAAAAAACAGAAGCATTGAACCAGTGATAGGCAAGAAAATATTTATCAATTTTCAATTAACAAGAACATGCTATGTATACAACAGATACAAGGCAGAAGCAGCAGCAGCAAACGTATACGGCAACAATTGCCATTAAAAAAATCATTTTTATTGCCAAACTAACAATTAAGCAATGCGCTTCTTTTTTCTGTTTTTTTGCTTATTGCTGAAAATAGCATGGCAAAAAATAAAAAATGAAAAGAAATTGGAAATTGATTAGAAACAACACACGCACGCATAGACACACGCTAGCGATGCGACGTCAATGCTGTGCGAATTGTGTCAGCGGAACGAGTTGCGCTGCTAAACGACACTTAAGTGACGAGCAGATTTTGGTCACTGTCATGTTGCGACTTCCTTATGGCTGCCGATGTCTGCTGCTGGCTGCGAACTTCCTTCGCGCTTCTGTGCTGCGCAACTGTACTTCCGGCAAACATAACGTCAAACGCTTCTGTCACCGGCCGACTGTTGCCAAGTCAATTAACGCGCATTAGATATAAATTTTATATACGGCTTAAATCGCGCACTGTGCCTTGCATAACTAATCGATACATTTTGCCATGTACACTCAAACGCAACATACGCAAGCAACGAGCTACGTTCAGTTCGGTGAAGCTCAGCTCAGCTCTGTACAGCTCATTTCACTCTTACTTGCAATTGAAATTGTTTTAGTAAAGATATTTTCTTTTTATTTTTATTTCTTTTTTTCCTTTTTTTGTTTTTGTTTTTGTGATTAATACATTTTCGCCTTTGGCGTGATCTCCATAGATTCGTGCAGTCGTCGATTGTGCTCACGCGGCATGCTTAAGTAGTTCAAGTCGATGGATTTATTAATGAAAACGTGATTGATGTGGAATTTTCGTGGCAAATCGAGCGCATAGATTGCATTCGTGAGATATGCAAAGGCGTAACGAAGCAGACAGCAGCAGGCAAGCAGTCAATCAGTTAAACGTTTAACGTAATCGTTTCGAGATAACAATGCAATTGTAATCATTCGCGACTCTTACCGTGTTCTTTAGTCGTGCATTCAGAGCTTAATAAGCTCATTAGTGAAAACTTAATATGCGCAAACGCAGCCAAGTGAAGGTTATTCGGTCAGTTGGCAGTCGTTAACTAACCGTTATGCGTATTCAGCAGCACTTGACTTTTACACAGGTCGTACATCTGCTATATAAGATATATAAGATTGCCACAGGGTTAGGAACATTGAATATCGTCAACTATTATATGCCAAAAAGACAAAACAAAAAGAAATTTCTTAATATAAGAAAGGTGTGGAATATCTGCACTTAACTGTTTTCTATCTATTTCGAAAGTAGAAGGAAAATTTATAGAACAGCTTATGACTAATATAGGATCTTGATATTAACATTAATGCTGCACAATTCATTCATTTGCATTTTTCTTTTTTTTTTTTTTAGATTTAAAGAATTTTCCGGTAAGTTAGTCAGTATTCAATGGAAATACGGTGACGATTTTCAATTCAACGACTAAACAAGTGATCGAACTATGATAAGCTAAGTTAAGGAATTTACCGTACATCTCACTCATGCTATTGTTTGCTAAATAATTCATGCCGACTATGACATTTTCTGCTGAACTCATACATAAAACAATACACAAAATGTTAACAATGGCTAAAAATAAACAATTATGTAAGCCGCTTATAACGTCATATAGAATTATTTTCTTCCCTGCCTATTAGCTAAAAAAGGTTATATTTAACAATTGCCAAACAAAAGACGAAAACAAATAAACAAAATGCTAAAAACTCAGTTTCGAACCGCTAAAAAAGGTGTCAAAACACGTAAGTGTACGCCTACAACAATTGCAAAAAATAAAATCAAAACAAAAACAGATGAAATAATAATTTTCTAATTTGGCTAAGCAAAAACGTTATAAATTTATTAACAAAAAAATAAAAAAAAAAATAAACAGAAATAATAAAAACGAAACGAAAAAAGAAATTGTATCTTTAGACATATAAGCAAATCATTTCAGACAAACAACAAACAAATCCAAGAAACCAGAAACGCTAATCGAAAATGAAACCAAAACCGGAACGTAACTTGGAGAAAAAAATTTTTGCAGGCGCCCCAAAAAAGGCTTACAAATCGAATCAAAATGTATCGAATCCAAGCCAAGCATTTCGACAAGTGGGCGAGTGTATAGCTAAGCTTCAAAACTTGTATCGGTGAGTATCTGACTGCGAGTATCTGTGCCCAAATGTAACTGCGTAGACAAACGAAACTCACTGCTGTTGGGCTTTTAGGCTGTTAGGCTGCAAATAAGAGTCCAAAAACTTTACTTTGTGCCTTTCGTCGCGTCATGTCGTGTTTGGCCAATAAAACGCCAAAATGCGAGCGCGCTTAGAGGCACGTATTGTATGTAGATACTTCTCGCACAAAAAACAAAAACTTGGTTTGAACAAAGCATTAGCACGCAATGCTGAGCAGCTTAAAGTGCAAGTGTCGAAGCCGCCTAGCTACGTTTAGTTACTGTCTCTGAAGTTGAGCAACTGTGTGACGGCAGCAATGCGAGCTTCGTTTAACAGGCAAACATTATGAGAAAAGTGCGCCACTGCTGACTGAATGAGTGCCTTAACTGCCTAACTTAATATACAAATACACATAGACCTGCTGCTGTTAGTGTGGTGTGTCATTCTTAATTTTTTATTTTTGAGAATTAGCAAATCATTTTATTGACTTCTTGTGGGGGCGTCATATAAGTTGTGTGTTCGTATGTTCGCTGCTACCTTGCGTGGTTGCTTCGTTGACGCACAACGGTACTTTGTCGAGGTTATATGCAGCTTTGTAGTGTCTAGTAACTGTAAATAAGTTTGTTTAGCTTTAAAGTTTAGGCGGCTACACGCCAATCTTTACAGGGTGATACAATTTTATTTTTGTATAGCTTTTGCTATTTATTATTTTACTTGAAATTAAATTTTATCAAAACGAAATAAAAAAAAAAATATGGAATTCAGCATTTTGAGCATTTGTTGAACTAACTTTTGTGCGTGCCTTGTGCAGTTAGTTGCTGTGTAATTAGATGACCCTGTGCAACTGACCAAGCCGCTAGTTTGGCAAGTTTCCATTTAAACGTATGCGGCCGTTACAAGTTTTTGTTGTTGTTGTCATGTCGGTAGGCAAACTGGTTCAGGGCTAATTAAAAGCAAAATCAAATCTTGCCTAATGCGCACAAGTCGCCAATTCGCGCTTGCAGAAAAGAACCAAAAACTTTCCGCAAAAAAAAAACAAAATTTATACGTGGCCTACGTCTTCTACAAACAGCGGGAGTCACAAAACATGTTGGGGCGTACGCAGCTGGCGCACAGCCCGTGAGTCGGCATTAGCGGCATTAGCCAGTGAGCCCAGGTATGTGGCGCAGTAGGTGTAGCTATGTAAGTCACCCTGCTGCTGCTGACTGCTTGTCTAACTGACATACTCCGCTGCTGAACTTATCGATAACACACACAGCCGCAGTGCACACACTTGGGCGTGTGCGGGTATGTTGATTTCGCAAGAACTACTTTGCATTTAAACACGCAGTCTAGGCGGCAGGTTTCCATTTGCAGCACTTCACGCCGCACACAACAGTCATGTAATTAAATTTGACTTAATCTGTTAAAATTATCGCCAACATACGTTGTCTAACGCAGACGTTGCCGACCGCATTGCGTGTCGATCTCGCAGCGTTGGCAATTGAAAGTAATTACTTTTGAGTTTAAATAATTCGTTGCGCTAGATTTGTCTACGCTTTGATTATTGATAATGAATTCTAATTAGATTTTGTAGGCGGAAATAGTACAAGAATTTTTTAGAACCTTAGCGGGCAATGGCGCTGTAGAATTGAAAACCAACCATTGGCAGGCAAACAAAAAAAAGTAAAAGACAAATTCATTTTGTCAGTTAGTCTTACCGATTGCTGTTATCGTCAAAGCAACTCTGTTTTCGATAATAATTGATTTGGCAAAACACGGTAAAAAAATACGACAACGATGTCATTGATTGATATCAAAGAATAATCTTAATATTCTTACTATGTACATAGCTAACAGTCACTGTTACTGTTATCGCGCTGTTAACATTTAAACATATTGCGGCTGATTTTTAAAAAATAAAACACATGTGAAAGTTGTTGCAGCACTAAAAGCGCATTCCAAACTAAAAAAACCCAACCGGGCAAGTTTTTCATTATTGATTATAATTATTGCTTGCGACATATATCGAAACGATTTCGACAAATTTTTAACAATAATTTACATAATTACAATGCGCATGCGATTATTTCAAATTTTTTATTCATGCATATGAAAATTTACGATAATGCATTTCGTATTGAGCCATACGAACATTTTCAACGTGTGTAAATTCACTTTACAAAAGCATTTGAAAAAGCAGAACGTCATCAACGTTAAAACGTTAAACGACAATAAAAATCAAATGAATTGAATGAATAGACTGTAGCAGAAACTGACGTTTACGCTGCCAAATGCGACAAACGTCGCTGCCGGATTTTATAGGCAGGCAGCCCACAAAACAAAACAGCAGCATGAGACAACAATTGCCGACGCAGAGATTTATAAACGCTTTGGCATAAATTTCGATTTGCAATAGAAAAAAAAGCCAAAAAAATAAAAAAAACTGGAAGCGGCGACTAATGCAGCAGACAGCAACAGCAGCAGCAAGCGACAGATGTGGGTTGCAGACGCCAGACAAAGAGCAGTAAGCATTAAAACAAAAACAAAACTAAAAAACGACAAAAAAAAACCTTTTACCAAAAAAACGAAGCAGGCAACAGCAAGAAGCGGAGGCAGTGGGCTGCAACAATTGTTGCAAACCGTTAGCGCAGAAATTGACGGCTGCCGGCATGGAGCGGCGTAGAAGTTGACAACAATACGTTTAAAGTTGTATAAAAATAGTTTGCAAAAAGAAAAATAAACAAACAAAATGTAAGAGAAAACTAAGCTGCTCTGGGGAGGGGCACTATGTGGCACGATGAGCTACTCGCTACTTTGCAACTGTGATGCACCGCCAACGTTGATGTTGTTGCTGATGATGTTGATGATGTTGCCGACGCTGATTCAGTTTTGCTGCCCTTGCAGCGGTGCAATGAACTGTTGAGCACGGCGGGCAAAGACGGCAGCTGCACACATATGATGCACGCGTATTTATATACACGCGGCACTGACTGCTGCTCCGTGCGCTCGTGCTGTTTGCGAATTAAATTGCAGCAGCATATTGCCGCATGCAACGCAGCGCAAAAAAAAAGAAAGAAAACGCAGCAATTGTGTATAGCAAATTTTTGCCAAGTGTGCAGCAATAAATATGAGCTTAGCGCATAGGCATACTTAACGTTAGACAAAGGATTTCTTGGCATCAAATTGCTATGCAATGCAAATTTATATCGAAATATGTTTAAGCACTCACCTGCTATGCGCAAGACTGCACGATCTGCCGGGTCCAATTGTAGTATGCTCAGCGGCTTGTCCTTCGCCCATTCGCTGAGGCTCTCGCGATCCATCATAATATTTGCTGCACTGCCCGTGGAAGCATAGATGCGTCGGCGTTTGTTTAGCTGCTGTTCGGATTGATGATGTGGATATTGCGGATGCGGCGGATGGTATTGCGGCGAATGTGGCGAGTGTGGCGTGGAGTGTGACGTATGACCGCTAAAGGACGCCGTGTTTGCGGTTTTTTGCTTCTTTTGTAGTGTATTAATTGAATTAATTATAACGAAATTTGCTAGATTTACTTATTTTTTTTTGTTTTTTATTTAACTATTTATTTATATATATTTTATATTAAAATATATTCTTTTTTGTAAATTTAGCTAGTAACTTGTTTTATTTGCACATTTTTACGTACAAACTTTGGACGTTGTTGGCCTGCAGTTTAGGTAAGCTAAAAAAAAACAACGAAAAATATATGTTTACGTTTATTAAATTTATATTGCACGCTTTTGTTAAACAATTTTATTTAAAATATACGTTAATATGTTTTTATGTTAAACACATGACTAACAACGCATACACATAACCCTAAACGAGCGGCGCGTGAAAGTATGCAACACTAATTTGGTATGAGCGACGCATACAATATTTCCTTCAGTTTATCTTCGTTTTTGAAAAAACCGCGCACATATCAAATACAGTTTCAATTCTTAAGACAAAAGTATGAATGTTGACAACATTTCATTTATTTATTAATTTTTTGTTTTTTATTAGATAATTATTTTTATTTTTCTATATGTTAATAAATCATCCCGTATTCATTGTTTTTCTTTTAAATCAATTTAAGTGAATTGCAGTAAAAGGACGAATGATGTAATTTTTCACACTAACTTCAAATAGAAAAACATGCGTAAATTACAAGCAAATGAGAATCTAGCCAAAGTAAAGCAAACATTTCTCCATAAACAAAAATAAATAAAAACAAAACACAATTCCTGGTAATGAGTTTATGTCTATAACAAATACATTTATTAGTCAAAGGAAATTTAGGTCATAATTTCCAGATATATGCGTTTTCTTACACTAATCGATTTTCTCAAACCGAAATCATGGTTTCCAGCCAAAAATTTAACAAGATTATGGAATTTTTCCCAGCAAAAAATTAAAAAAAAAAAGAAGCTTTTATCTAAGAATTAAATCTTGAATAATCAACGTTTGATTAACGATACATATGACGCAGATAAATCAGGTTTGTTTTAGAGAATTGCCGCCACATATAGTATGTAAAATTCGTATATTGTAAAAATGCGAGCAATTATGTAAATTTCAAACCGTGTATACTGTGCTTATATTTTATTAACTTTTTTATCAAATATATAAATTTACACATTTTCTGCGAACAACAAATAATCTCATAGCAATTGTATTTCGATAAGCGAAGGCACTTCTACGGTATAAATAACTATACATGTTAGCTGGCCGCAAAGAATGATCAATAATTTATAGTTTTTATTCATTTTTTGTTTTTTATTGTCCCTTACTACATTGTATAACGCACTTTACTCTATACACTTGCTCTGAAATCAATGAAAATGTCCAACTTACGACCCCCAAATCACCCACTACTCCCCTTACATGGACAAGTGAGGAACATGGCGCCAAACGCAAAGAACACGACCGATAAGAAAGCAAAAACAATAATAGAACTGTAACAAAGTAAATTAATCAAGAGCGACAATAACAACAAGCAGCACTGATAAAAAATACAAAAACATTACACACACACATATGTTAAGTGTAAATGTCAATAACGCCAAAGCTCAAAGAGCGCCTGCGTATGCAGAAGAGCAACAGCGCGCACAAAACAAGAGAGAGCGACAATTTTGTGTTACCGGTTTAAATATTAATACTCGCATAACGTTACGTTGTGGCCAAGAGCGTAAAAAAGCAAGTGAGCAAGACGGCAAACACGTTAAAGGAATACCGGAAGCAGCGGCAGCTGGTTAAATAAGCAGCCAAATGCACGTATGCACGAAGAAGACGCGAATAGCAAGAAGTGGCAGAACTAAAGAGAAGCAAAACCAAAAAGTATAAGGCAAAAAAACGATATTGAAAAAAATAAAACGCAAACAGTCAATACATAACAGCAGAAAAAAAATAAACAACAACAACAAAACAAACGTCATATTGTTGACGCGGATTTTTTTCGTGTTATTATTGTTGTTGTGGCAGTTGCTGTTGTTATTGCTGCTGTTATGGCTGTCGCTATTTGCCGTTAAGCGCGCAGCTACTCTATAGCCAATTATTGCCATTAAATAGACTTATTAGCATTGTAGCTCTGCGCCGCGTCGATAGGTAAACGAAACTGGACATCGGTTTTATCAATCGAATTGAAGTCCGGGCACATGCGTTATTTTTATTTTAATTTGTACTTTTTTTTGTGTTGTTGCGGCTGGTATTAGCCTTTTTTGTTGCGCTTTAAAGACGGCCATAAACAAAATAACTGTTCATGCGAACAATATGTATGTGCTGGCGTACGCATATAAACCTTTATAGCCAATAAGCATAAAGCAGCGAACGTGTTTGGCATAACTTAAGCGTAGCTGCGCATGACGCACATTAAATATTGATTTAAAAACTAAAACAAAAACAAACACCACAGTAACAATAAAAACTAATAACTTATTTTACTTAGCACTTAGCCTTGCCTTACATTAGTTGCATGTGGCCAATAGCAAAACATGTAAGCGGCAGACAGCATTTGCTGTGTGACAGGTGCGCGATGTGTAAATGCTGCTTATCATGCTTTGGTCTTATCAGCTGTGTCGCAACGAGCTTTTATGCCAATATGCTACAATGTTTTTTTTTCAGATATGAGCTAAGTTGCTTTACAAGCTGACGCTGTCAGGTGACGACAGCAAACAATGTATTTTATGTGCTTGATTTTAGCAGATTTCCACAAGACGATTATTTTATTTTTTGTTTTATATTTTTCAATTAGCCTATAACTTAAAGGCTGATCTAATCAGCACAATAGCTGGCACATAAGTTAAAGTGTAGTTTGCAAAAAAAAAGTAAAAAGGCACAACACCGCAGAGCGAGCGAAAAGACGCGACTAAAATGTCCAACAGCGCGGCAAGAACTCACAGACTGTGCGTGCGGCAACGCAGCGCAGCGACTTCCTTGCGTGAAATCATTTCATTTGCCTTCGCACACGATACAGCATGTGCGGCATTTGCGTTGTTTGCTACAGTTTCTTCTTCTTTCTTTTCGATTTTTTTTGTTGTTTTTTTTTTGTTTTAATTAAAACGTAAATAAATTTAACGAAAGACAAAAATTGACTGCTCAACACCATTAAACTTGCAAATTAGCAAAAAAATAACGACGACTGTGTGACAGCAAGAGAACGGAATCGAAAATACAAAATACAAAAAAAAAAACGAGACTAACTTCTTGAGACATTGATCGTAGTATAAAATGGCATGAGCATGAGTATAAGCATATTGCCCTCCAACAGCGTTTAGCAACAAGAGCGCAAAAGCAGACAGACAGACAGACAGACAACAGCTGTTGTGACAAATGGCAAGCGTTATAATTAAAGAGCAGAACTATGAAGACGACGACAAGACAGCCGCAATATGCCTAAGGGGGCGGCGACGAGTGTTTCAAAACGGCAGCAAAAAGGTTCTCGACTTTTTTCTTTTTTTTTTTTATTTTTCTGCTTTTGGCTTATGGGCTTTTCAGGCTGTTGCGAGTATAGTTGTGAGAACAGCAATACATAATAACATAATTAATTAAAAAATAAGGTTTATTTTTATCCCCCATATGCCGGAAAGATTAATTTTTCTTTTTTAATTTTGTTAACGAATTCTATTGATATTTGTTGCTTGTGCTTAGAATTACGAATGACATCAAATATTTATGCGGCGCAGCTCTTTCCACTAAGTCTGCACACGAGCAGGATACTCTGTAACTTGTTTTGCGTTGTGCCTCGCTGCCTTTCAGCTCGGCTATTTTTAACATTTTAGTAATTGGAAAAAGCGTTGTAAGCGGCTAATAATTGACGTTACCAAAAAAAAAAAAAAATAAAAACGTAAACTTTAAGTTAATGAGGCTTAAATTAAAAATTTTATTTTAAATAAGCCATGACAAAACGCTAAGTTTTATTTTGACAAATTGTCAAAGTAGCTTTGACTAAATAAAATTTATACCTCGACGCTTATTTTTACTAGGAAAATACTACTTTAACTTGAAGTGTCATACTTCAGGGCATATAGCTTGAGTTAAAGAAATTTTGAGTAAAGCAGAGAAAAATGTACAGGAATTAATTAAAAATATTGTCACTATGAAGATTTTGAGTTGCAGAGGATTCAAGATATAGAACAGCAATAAATTATCCGCTGGGGATAACAGGTCTGCGGTTCTATGCAGCACAATGCAGCAAAGCAGCCAACTCATATTCAACAGTTAGAACATTAGCCAATGAATTATGTGTAGCGCCGTGCTTCTTTAATAATAATACGATTATAAATAATAGTAGAAGACAAAAAAAGGCGGCGTCTTTGAGCACACATTGGTTCCAGTTCAAAGCAATTCTAAATGCTTCAGCAACGTGCAATGGAGGTGCAACTATTTATAATCGAATTATATTTAGTTTCTGATAGATGACTGCGGATTGCTTAGCTGCAGCAATCAGAAAATTTGGGTCGTCAATTAATTAAAAACGTGCTTTCTTTGACACAGAGAACAAAGAACATTTGGGAACACCCAGCAGCACACAACAATTTGTAAACAAAAACAATGCAGACGTTTAAGCCAAAAGAAAAGAAAATACGAAATATATAATAATTATGTAGAAGAGACTGTCGGCAAAATAAAATAAAAAGTAAAGAAGAAAGTAATAAATATTCAAAGATATTCGATCGCAAAAATGTTGAGTATATAGTTTTTTTTTCACTATATGCCAGTTATATCGCAATAATATTAATTAGCAATGTACACAGTTGAAATATTATACATTTATTCTCGCGTTTACTGAAGTTTATAATAAGGCGGCACTTATCTAATGTATTTAATTTCCATGACAGCACATCAATGAGTCATTGTCGCATGTTGTATAATTTTCTAATTAAGTGCGAGAAAATCGTTCAATTCATTAAATGTTATTCATTAAAAACGGAAATTGACAGAAGAGTAAAGAAAAGTCAATTAAGAAACTTGGTAAAGCACAGACACAAAATTAATTTAAAATGAAGAATCTAAAAAATCGAACGCGAAGATTAGTTCTTCTAAAGCAATAAATTATTTGACCCTTCTTTTTTAAATGAAACGGAAATAATTATGTCCTCCTTAAGCATTTTTGCAGACTTTCTTTGAATTTTTTTTTTCAAAACTATTTTAAAAGTCAGATGGCATAACAAAAACAAAAACATTATCACGATTTCGAAGAATTATCTTACTTTAGCGCTTCATTTTTAAGAAAACGAAACATATTTTATAGACTTCAGCTCCAGATATAGAATACTAATGACTTATATAAAAAAAGAACTGAAATTTTCGCACAGCTGCGCTCCTCATCTAAATGTTATCGAATTCAGAACTGGTTTTATCGAATTTCAAAAAATTTTTGGACTAAAAATTGTATAATAAATAAATAAAAGAAACGTTAATGGAATACACATTATATGCTAATTTAGAGCTAATGAAAACCACAATATATTACATATTTGAAGTACACTTAATGACATTGTCAAGTGTCAATTAAATTCTAACAATTTTTCGAGGTGAACTTTTCTACACAAGTCACGAAAAAGTTATAAATAAAAACTAACCCAAGATACTTATCTCGAGAATAACAAATGCAAAAAATACTGCCTATTCAAAAAAGCATTCAATTAATATGTGCAGACTGAGCAGAACGCAATTCTAGGTAAGTTTTAGGGAGATAGAAGTTGTATATAGAATAGTAAACCGAATTATAAGTTCAAAGCTTCTCCAGTTTGGGTTCAGAACGATGTTATCATAGTATATAATATGTAAATGGCAGGAGATTTAAGGATGTCTGATAAACCGGATAAGAAACATCAGGTATTATAAATTTACTCCAAGCGTCAATTTAATGATTTTAAAGAAACCTTAACAGTCAGTGATGTCACATACATTTCTGAAACAAAAGTCTATTATTGCAAATCTGTTGACACATTAAATATGGCAATGCTAACTGTGAAAATTCAAACAAAATATTGAATGTTTATCTTTAAAATGAACTTTGTTGAATACCGGAGAGAAGACAAAGAACTTTGTTATGTCGAAAGAGGCAATTAGTGCCTAAAGTGAGCTAATGGAATGTAAAAACACATTTTAAGGCACAATCCCACTAATTGCCAATTAAAGTTGAAGTGTGGGTATAAATTAGCGATAAGCCGCTTAAAATACTTATGTATAACTCTGATAAATAATTGTTTAATATTTTATTTTGGCCGCAACTGAAACTTGAAGCCTGCCAAATTTGTTTTTGCCTAAAATCTGCGTCTCAAATCAAATGTAACCCACATAGATACTAGCATAGGATTTATTAACTAATTGCTGTGATACAAAATGCAATTAAGCTAATCTTAACTAAAAAAAATAAAAACAAATTATTTAAGCCAAATAAATTGCACTGAAGATTATTGGCAGCAGTTAAAAATAAAAAATATTTGCTACATTAATCAACAACTACAACGCATCAAAAATGCGAAAAAAAATACAAAATACAAATAAATAAAATATAAAAAAAAAAAAAAAAACAGCAGTAATAAAAAGCATAAAATGCAAAGACGCTTAATTTGTTCAGATAAATCAAAAGAAGCCAAGGCCAGTTGCAAGTTACATTCAGTTCGAACTGCAACTGGGGGTCAATGCAACAGATCCATAAATTAGATTAAATTTAGCGCCAAATAATGCTGAACATATGCGTTATAAACATTTTTGTAGTTATTCACGCAAACAACCAAATAATTGCATAAGCTGCCAAATGCAGTTAAAGATAAATATACAAAAAAAAAAAAAAAAAAGATATGCAACACTGGCTAAGTGCAATTGCACGTAAATAAACTTATAGTAAGTATTACAAAACTGTAGGGGAACCCCTCCAACTCACAAAGCGGTGCTTTCAAAATGCCTTAAAAAGCAATTATGATAAAAGCGTAATACACACAAAACACGCAGAACACACGGAATGTAGAGAACACACAGACTAATGATGTAGGCGTGCGAGCATCAAAGGGCTCAGTACCGAACGTTAGACCTCGCTCTGACAACGTTGCGCGAGTATTTGCTAGAACATGTGACAGTGACAATTAAGCGCAACAACAAACACAACAAAAAAGAAAACTTAAAATTGAAAATAAAGCACAATAAAAAATTTAGAAAAATTTATAAACAAAAAAAAAAGATAAAAACAAACAAACTCAAAGTTATGTCGAACGTCGTCAACAGCGTCATGTACTACAGTATACGCTCTTTTTTTAAAGTTTTTTTTTTTTGCCTGTGCTTAATTGCAATTGTCTCAAAAGACCTAAGCGCGTTACTCAACGCACACACGAGGGTGCGCACAACCGCGCCCACTCCGCGCCAATAAAATAGCTTAATAAATGTTTAAAAAATGTAAATTTCTATTATATATAAAAAAAAAAAATTTATAACAAGCGAAAAAAAAATGAAATCATTTTGCCAATTGCATTGATTGCGTTTAACTACTTTATTTAAGCGACTAAATGCGCGACCCAGACCCACAAGGTAGCAACAACCGCCAGCAAAGTCAATGAAGTCGCAGCATTTGCACATTATGTCATGCCTAAATTTATGACTGCTCGCCTGGCTTAGATCAGATCTAATAAAGTACGTCCATATAATTTATACGAGTAAGTGAGTATGTCTATCGATTTAGCCCAAACTAATTTGCATAGTTTTTGCCCGCAGTGTAGCCGCGTCTAGCAGCTGATTGAATTATTGCAATGCGACAAAAAGCGATGGCGTCAAGTTAATTGTTTTATAAATTGAGTAACCACAAAAAAATAATAATAAAAAGATAAAACATGGTTTAGAGTTTGGCCCCAGGGTGCAGCAGCAGCAGCAACAGCAGCAGCGCACAACTGGTTGGCAATTTTTGTTTTTGTTTTTAAATTTAATTTTTTACTTTTTACTTGCTTATATTTTTTAATATATTTTGTTTGTTTTTGCAAAGATGAAATCACTTTCTTGTTACTTTATCTTTTGAGAGTATCTGTATCTGTATCTGTGTATCTTGCTTGACGCACAAAGAATGCATGTTCCGGCTGCTTATATCAGCATGTTCTGGCTGATGATTCATGAAGTTCGCATTGAAGCGCTAATTTGTGAACCGCTCGAAATTAAAGCTCAGCTAATTAACATATGCTGTGCTTTGCTTTTTTTCAAAATTATGTTCTTGTCTTTTTTGATGTGCTCTGCCTTTCTGACTTTTGAGGGCGTTTACAGCTGCTTGCGCTTTTAGCATTAATTACTCACAAAAAACAGAAGAAAAAAAAACAAAAAGAACAAAATTGTTTTTGTCGGTATTCTGTGCGGCACAGATTTTTCATATCTCTTGCCATATGAAATGAAACGTAACAGCAATACAGCAATGATATGAACGTGTCTAAGTAGTTATCAGTCACACACGGGCAGTCAAACGGACAGACACACAGTTACTTGGCTATACGCGCTTGTCAGTTTGTTGCTAGATAATTGCTTGTTCTGTTGTTGTTTCTGGCATTCTGCTGTTCGCGTGCTTGACAGAAAGTTAATTACGCAAGCGGTTAATTTGTAGAATTACAGATATTTGCTATTGTTTTCTAGCATAATGTCATTTATCTTTTACAAAACTTTGGCGTCACAGTTGCCTTCCAGCAGCGACACCAAACTAACGCAACCCCAAAGGGCTTTAAGCACACTGAACACATTTTTTAACAATGGTCATGTAGGCATGTAGATAGTGCCATTTTCCCAGGCGCAAAAAAAGAGAAAAATAGTATGACGTACAACTCAGATTAGTTATGATTAATGTGCCTAACTGCCAAAAGTATCTGCATAAATATTTCATTTATATTTAGACTGGCAACTATGGCAAAAGTTCTCAGACCCGCATGGCCGTGCCTATTGCAGAGTTTTGTACTTGCTGAGTAAGCAAATTCAGGCTGCGTTTTAGCTACACCCAATTAAAAGTTGACCAGCATATCCAGCCACAATGCTGCAAGTGCTTAAGGACACTTGAGCTCAAATAACATAAAGGAATCGTTTACAGCACGTGCAGCAAAGTGTTTACAAATAAACGTCTTGCAAATGTTTATTTAGTTAAACCATAAAACAAATACTTCATTGTCAGTATAGAATAACAAGTGCAGCGGCAGATTTAGCTTAAATTACGCATTGATGAAGAATGTTCAAAAACATTCTTCAATTAAAACAAAAAGCGATAAAGTATTGGCATTAATAAACAACGTTTAAAAATAAACTAAGGAACCTTTTTGAAGTCGAAAGCGCAGATTACTGTCTCATCATAGAAGCTGGCGAATGGCAAGCTACATATATTTAAAATAACAACTTAAAAAGGTTTGGCAAAAATTGCATTATCAGCAAGGTCAGAGCTCCAAAGGCTATTTTTATACATGACGTAAGTGTATTGGGATTCTCCTATATTATATTTATTACTGAGCGATATACTTGCTGCGATAGCTGCTAAAATAATTGGTTGATCAGTTAAGTCTGTCTGAAACTGTGCTTCCCATTGCAGTAGTCATGTATTGCTGCCTACTTAGCTGTGTACCCTCCTTTTCATGCCTCTTACTGTGTGTTGGGAACATAACAAATAGCATGACATCTTATGTTGTGCTAATTCAACTGAACTGTTTCTGTGTGGGAACAGCGGCAGCAGTCGTTTTACTTTGTACCCAGTGATAAAGTTCTGCTTTAGATGATTGTATTTGGCAACATGAAGCAATTATCAAATTCCGATTAAAAACCAAACAATAAAAATAACGCTGATGTCATATGCAAGACGTATTCCTAAAACTGATTTCTTGCACAAAGAGCTAATATTTTCTTATCTAAAAAATGTTAATTGCATACGAAAACTCTTAAGCAATTCTCTGCTGCTTCTATCATAAACAATGCCTTGCCCATACAACTGACAGAAGTACACAAGGCAGAGTTTTCACACCCTTTTTGAAGTTTATGCAAAGTGCGAGTACGCATACGCGAGTCTATAAATTCATTCAGAAACATGCATACACACTTACAGTTATTAATTATGGCAAGTACGCACACGCATCACGCATGGCGTGTCTAAAACTGATTACTCCGTTTACAGCTCACTAAGTTTTTCGTTGGAAATACGATATGTGCGCTTATCTTACTATATGGCACGGTCTGTAGCTGCGAAGAGTATTTAAATTAATTGAAAATTACATCCCAGCACGCCGCTAGCCGCATAAGTCCCCTGTCAATTGCAAGTGTCACGCCCAGCTGAAGAAAACTTTGCCATTTGCTACTATAGCCAAAAAATAGAAAAAAAGCAAAGAAAAACTAAGTAATGGCTCTTGCAATTTTTAACATGACATGACCCGACTAGACCATGGATGACGTATGGCATGCTGTCTATAGTTTTTTCAATGGTTTTTTTGTAAGTGTTTTACAAGTATATAAAGCTAAAGCGACATAAAACACAACTTGTCTGACATGAAAAAATGAAAAAAATGCAGACGACATGCGAGACATGGGAAAAATGCATGCTGCATTTTACAACCCCGTTTACTACTGCGCTTACATTTTTTGCGTCTAACTGCGAAGATGATAATATGCATTGATGGTTTGACGCGCGATCGCAGCAAACAGCAGCAGCAAATAAATTGAAAAAAAAAAAAAAGAAAAATAAAAAGAAATAAAAGCAACGTTCACTGCTTGGCAAATTGCCAGAGTGAGTGCACAACCCCATTGCGTGCGACTGTTAGCCATGTGCAGCGTTTTCGCCGGTTGGCACTGAACTTAGCGCGTCCATTTGCTTGCAAGAAACACTCGCACAACAACAATATTTTCAACAACAAACTAGCGTAAACATTGCATATAAGCGCAAATTGCTGAGAGCTGCGCAAAGGTGTGTGTGCGTACCTGCTTACAATAAAATACAAACAGTAAAAAAAAACTGACAAACAAAACAAGAATGTCTGGCAGGAAATGACTTTGTGGTCAGTGTCAGGGCTATTGTAAATAAAACGGAATTACATAAAAGCAAACAGACTGACAGTCATGTCTAAATTTCCACTTTAATGCGCTGCCTGGCTAACTAACGCAAAGGACATGAGCCATGTGGCCGCTTTGGGTGCGGTATGCATTAAAGGGTGGCGTCAGCAGTTTTTCATGCCGCTCGCAGTTTGCCCATACCATGACGCATAAGTGGCAAGAAGCAGAGCATCTGGCAGGCAGGCAGCATATTATGTGTCAACAGTACTACTTCAAAGACGTGAGAAAAAAAAAAATGAAAATACATTTTCACATTTATTGATTTTTCACACAAGCATTTAGCACAATTTCTCACACATCAGCTAAGCATGGAAATTTTTTGCTCTAAAGATATATAAAAACATAATTTATTTTATTATTAAGAAGTACATATAAAAATGTTTAGCGATTTCATTGTTTATTTTTGGATTTTGATAAACGCTTAACAAAAACAAGAAACTGGAGCAGAGAGAGAACAAAATAAAACACAGGCAAAGCCGTTGATTAACAAAAATTAATATAAGGTCGTTTGACGGCATGTCGATGACGTGCGCCTCGTGATAACGGCAAAATCAAGCAAAAATCAAAAAACACGCAAAAAAATACGCAAAAATAAAGAGAATCAAGAAGAATGCGCGTATGTAGCGCAATGTGGCGCACATGAATGAATGCATGTGAAATAGCAATAGCCGCACGGGGGCGGCGGGGTGTGTTGGCTGTCCACGCTGTAGTTTGTACGCAGGCATTGTGCTGAGAGACCTTGATACGCCGGCGGCGGCTTTTTCAAACTATTTACTCAGCAGTGTACGGCATCAAAGAGCGGCAGCAGTGCACTTGTTTAAAATAAGAGACACACGCAAGACAGTGCGCATGTGAAAGGGTAAAGTGTGCGGGTTGAAAAAGGCTTTGCATAAACAATTGGCAACGTTCGTTTAATAACATTTACCAAGTTTTTGTTGATTTGATTTTATTTTTGTTTTCTGTGTTTTGTATATTTGAACAATTCTTCTTTTTTAAAATGACTGGCAGCAGCTGTCAAAAACCCGAGCGTTGAGTGAGTGTGGAAAAGCAGCGCATCATCAACGCAGCGTAAAAGCCATTGACGTAGGTTAATTGGAAAGTGTGTAAGCAACAAAAAGGTGTTTAAGGGCTATGCACTGTTAAAACTAAACAAAGCAGAATGGGAGGAAAAATAAACGCTGCACTTCACACAATGCATTACACTGTTGTTTTTGCACAGCTTTTAGCTACGCTTTTACGCCTATTTTCTTTTTTTGCTGATTGTGATTTTACTCGTATTTGACACTTCTTTCGCTGCACTCATTGCATTTGCATACCAGTTTTTTTCCTACTTTTCTTCTTGTTTTACACTTTGATTTTGTTTGCCGTTTTGACTTTTTTATTTTTTATTTTGCTTTTGCCACTACGCTGAGTCATAAGGGTAACGGGAGTCGCGTATATACACGAGGGCACGACCGCAAGTACAAACATACAAAAATGTACATGAACACACACACAAACATACAATGTAAGGAATACATACATATATGCAAGGCAAGAGCGCACATTGCGAGCGGTGCACAACAAAGAGGAAGAGCGAAAAGAGTGCTCTTTGACGTGAGCAAAGTTTATTGCACGAGCAGCATGCGAAGAAGAAGCAGATAAAACAGTGAATAAAACAGCACAACTGAAACATGTAATACAATTTTTACAGCTAATAAAAACCTTTTATTGTTGTTTTTTATCATGCAATTTTTAAACAACTCTTTGTGTTCAAATTTTCAATTTTACTGCAAAGGGCACATTTTTATTTTTGCATTATATTGTTAAATTTCACAATGCACTGCGATTTATTAAAACATTTCTTGCACATTCTATTTTCGCTTTTTGGTTGCATGCACTGTTTTGTTTGTTTTGTTATTGTTGTTGCTGTTGCTGTTGCACGCAAGCAACAACAATGGAGCATTAATTTAAAAAAGCAAAATTTGTTGCTGTTGTTGATGTAATGCTTAAACATGTAGAAAAACCGCATTATTATTTTACTTTTTGTTGTTGTTGGTTTGCGCAAATTATCGCGCATTGCTTTTTATTGCACTTTTTGCATTTACTATTTTTTTCATTTTTGCGTATTTTTTTTTTTGAACTTATTTTTTCAATTCGTTGCACTTTTCGCGTCGTTTTTATTTTTTTTTTTTGTTTTAAACGTTCTTTCTTTTTTGTTTCGTGTTTGTTACTACTTTATATATATGTACAACGTTCGTTACACTTGTGCAGTTAACAATTTAATGACCCTAGATATATGTATATGTATGTACACAAACACTAACCAGGAGAATATACACAAACAAACACTACGCACACTCTTGTACTGCTGCTTGCAAGCAAACTTTGTTAAACAACAATAGATGTTCGACCGTCGCGCCAGCAGGCACCCAAAAACAACTACCAGCAGGCAGGCAGGCACGCAGGCGAACAACAACAACAAAATAATGTACACAACACACTTGCGTCGAGCGTCGTCGATACGTATTTTCCAAGAAACCGCTGCGAGCTCCACGACGTACACTGAGAAACTAAATAACGCCGCACGAACGATTCCTGTGCAGACGAAAATGAAGCGTTCATAATATTCGAAACGGAAGTACAGCTCTCTTTCTATTTCGCGTTTGCTCTTCATTGCTACTGTCTCTTGCAAATTGGGAAGAGTTTTCCTCTCTTGAATCGGCAACCCGGCCACCCAAATTCAATATGGTTGTTGTAATATTTGCTCTCTCGTGGTAGCCACTATGGAGAGCGGGAAAGAGGAAGACAATATTCTTGACCGTTGTCTTTTGAATTTGCTGAAGCAGAGGATGCAATGATACATTGGGACACTATAGTAGTCTCTTTCACCGATACCATTAACTGGTGCACTGTCAAGACAGAAAACATGATAACTTCCACTACAGCTGAAACACAAAACACGAAAAAACCAAGACAAAATAAGTTAACTATTTTTTGTTTTTTATAAGTCCGTGCAAAGTATTCGAGGCAGCAAAGTAAATTAACTGTTTTTCTTGCTCTTAATTTATTAATTCATAAGCGCTTAACCCGTTTGGAATTGTGTGATCGATTGTGCATATTGCCCATAGTTGGCGGTAAATTTTGCGGTTTTACATTTGAATTCCAATATGGTATACCAATCCCATTGGGAGTTTAAATGTTTTTAAACTAAAGGAAACTTGCTGCGAACTGGTAATTACACGATTTATTTATTTTTGTATGTGAAGATGATTAGTCATGTTGCCAGAGAAAATTAACGGGGATAAAATTTGCTTTTCATAGAAAATTTTTCTTAAATAAACTTAAGCGCATCTGACCCCAAAATTGTTGTAATCTTTATACTGCAGTGCAAGTTTCTTTGCACCTATTGCGTCTGCTATTATTACAGAGAAAAAAAAACACCCTTCATATGTGCACAAAAGCTTGGTGACACAGCCCGGTTAAAAAAGTTTCTTTATATTTATTTTAAATCAACTAAAACAAAAATAAATTTTGAATCTGTTCGGCAGAACCGTTACCAATTTTTTATCATCGGCATTGATAAAGTTGGTAATTTACGTTTTTTATGGTAGATGGCGCTCTATGGGGTAACTTCTAAACTGTAACAAAACACAACCTTCAATGACTACGAAACCGTAAAGAAATGCCATTTGTAGTAACTATAAAACTGTGATAAAGTATCCAGCGTTGTTGAGAGATGGCGACACGTAAACATGCATGAATTTAATAATGAGAAGTTTTTAAATTGTAGAGAATCTACAGCAGCGTAATTTTCTTTAGCAACTGAACCTTCATTCGAGTTTTTGTGGAAACACAGGAATTATTATTATTATTTAGTGTCTGCTTTGATTGGGATTTGTAGACGCACAAGTGCAATGTGATGTTAAGGTTGAAAATATACAATAATTAATTTGGCAAATAACATTAAACAATCCACGATGACGGTGAAGCGTCATTTTAAAATTCAACTGCAACACGCAGCTCATGTCAAGAGACCCTGCGGCAGTGCATTGATTTTCATTTGTTGTAATTCGCATGTAAACAAAAAGAAAGTAAAAAAGTGCAAACGCAGCAGCCGCAGACCGTTTTCGCTTACCCTAAGTGATTTTCTCTGCTTTCTTTTGTTTCCTGTTAATTTTCTAATTGAAATGTCAGTGTGCAGCTTTGGCGTGCAGGAGGGAATCATTTTACAAGTATGTGTGAAGTGCACGGATGTGCATGGGTGGGCAGCTGCTGCGCAGCCAGACAAGCTGCATGCATGCGAGTTTCGCGTTGATGAAAGGAAAATTGGAAATCACGTTTGGAAATTTGACCAGCTCACACATGACAGCAAGGGACGCGACGCCATCAAATGAGCGAATCACGTTGATTGCTAATCTGAACAATGCATTTTGCTTTAAAAGAAACTAAATTAAAAAAAATAAATAAGTTTTAATAAACAAAAGATTGCATTTTTCCTATAATGCAGTTGGGTCTTGCAACTGTCTTGCGTGAATAAATTAATTATGTTCGTGTTGTCCTGCGTCAGCGTCAGCTGACAGACTTCAGCAAGTCAAGGTGCAGAAGGTGCGTGACAAGAGGGTTGACATGTGCACTACTACTCGTGAAGTTCTACAGTGAGGAGCTGTGCTCATAGAACGGGACGAAAAACGCTGTAAGCTTTAAAATGTTATATTAGAGGAACAACTTCATAATTTAAAATCTTTGCATTATGCATTCCCTCTTTGAACTTAGTTAAATCAAAGTTAAAAAAAATAAAAATAAAATAAATAACTTAATTTTTAATAAAGAAAAATATTTAATTGGAAAAATGTCTTAAAAAAGTTAATTCCTTGTGAAACTTAAATTTCTTAAACTCACGTCTAACGTGCAACAAGATGGAATTGGAGTCGGCCAATCATTTCGTTATAGAGGAGTCTCGGGTATATAAATATTCTTAAAGAAATGCATAAATTTGCTGCTGGGTACTCCAAGTGTCTACTCAAAGACCCGTCTAACGCATTGCGTCTTGCTTAAGCCAGTTCGGCTGCCGGGCTGCTGGCTGTTGGCTGGCTCAGCTGCGATGTCGCCATGCTCAGCAGTCGGCTGCAGTTTACATGGCTCGTTAGTTACGCTGCGGCAAAGATGCGGCCATGTTGACGCTGACGCTGTCGTTGACGCTGTTGCTGTTGCTGCCACTTGCTTGCTGGTGGTTGAATTTTCGTAAAGACCTGCGCTCGATCTTGGCCAGTTGTCGCTGCTGAGTCATTGCGTGCGAAGACACACGGCAGTGGCTGTTTGGTTGGGTCTGCTGTGGCCTGGGTTTTCTGAGTCGTCGGCGCTCGTCTGCAAAATTTATGCGCTGCAAAAGACGCAACAAATGACAACAACAACAGCAATAACAACAAAAACAGTCAGTTATAATAATAATAACAACCTGTGATAGTCTAATTATTCCCACGCGTTCAAAACAATAGTGAGAATATTTCCTATTGGATTGCTTTGTGCTTGAGTTGTTGTTTACAAGAAGAAGAAGAAGAAGAAGACGACGAGAAAAGAAGACGAAAAAAATAAATAAAGGCGAAACTTGACTTAAAACCTCCAAATAAAAGAAAAATACACACAGCCAAGGCGCAGACAGACGGACCTATGAATGGTTGGACGGACGCAGGACGGACGACCGCAAGACAAGTGGCTATGAAAAGTTGCAGCAGCGCTTGCGAAAACGCCATTTTGACTTTATTGTTTATTATTCTTGCAGTGTTTTTCTATGCAATTGTTTTTTCTGTTGTTGTTGTTGTTGTTATTGTTGTTGTTGGTATTGCTGTTTTTGTTACACTTGGCTTTTGTCTGCACTTGTATGCTCATTACAAAATGCAGCATTGCCAGTTGTTGCCTACTCTTTCGCACTCACATACACACACACACACACACACGCCACATACAAGCTTCCGTGCAGACGTTTTTGCACTCCCACAAATATTGCAGACACCCACGCAAAGAAGCCACAAAGATAAACAATAACAAATAACACGTTCTGCACTTTTTACTCAACTGCTGTTGTTGTTATTGTAATGTTTGTTGTTATTGTTGTAGCTTGTTCTTATTAGATTTAGTGTAAGCAAGTTACTATCATTCTGTACTTGCTAGTTTGCATAAATTAATGTATTTTTTTTTTACTTATGCTCTCTTTAAGTTTTTATTTATATTTATTTTAACTATTTCCAACTTTCAAAGCTTTGCTGTCTTCTTTTTCCTAATTATTTTATACTTGGCCTCTTATGTGTATTTTTAGTTAAGATTCATTGCACTAGCTTACATGTTACTTTTTTTAATAAACAGAAAAAAAATAGAACAACAACAACAACAATAACAAACCCTTTTCAGTTAAAAAAAAAAAATATGTAACATATCTCGGCACTCTCTTTTTGCACAAGACATGATTTCTTCTGTGAAAATTCGTTATCTCAACTTTTCTATAAGCAAAGAAATGAGTTCTACTTTTAAATTAATTAATAACATTATAAAACTATTGGCTCCGTTTGTGTTTTACTTTACATCACTTAAGATGAGACATTGTGCATTGATAAGCTTCACACTAAAAAATTTATTTATATGTATATTCATCATACGTCAGACATTACTATAGCAAGCATCAGTACACATATTAGCTAAGATTAAATCCAAGCCTGCGTCTATTTATTACAATAGTCTAAATCTAGCTCTGTGGATTAATAAGTTAACAGCCACTGACAGTCGCGATCCTTTTTTTTGGTCATGGGAACTGTCCGGTCAGGGGAGGATATAAATCAATTTAAAATCTTCTACTGGCAGTTTTATGGGTAAAAAAAAAAATAAACAAAAATATATGATCTCAAAATGGCATAAAGTATGCGCATAATTTTCAGTGAAGTCTTGATTTATAATGCTGAATTTTATATTTATAACAATCTAGCATAATACATGGCTCATAGATGGTCAAGAGCAAAGCTTTCGCAATGCTAATTGATTTATATGCTGATTTTTCACGCCAGTGTGTCAGTGCTGGCCTTCTCCTTATCGCTACAGCTAACGGCACTTAATTCTCCTAAGCGAGTTCATATATGACAGGTATTTCCGCAGAGAACTGCCGCCAAAGATGTATTTTTGTTATAAAGCGTAGATAAGAAATCCTCAGCGGCAGCACACAGTATTGGAGAAAATAGGCCAATGTATCCTAAAATCATTCATCATAATTCCTAAGCAGTCTGCATACCATTAAAATAAACTGTTTTAACGCCAGCGAATTCCTTGACTCAGAGCAGTAGCCAGCACTTCTCTGAAGCCGTCTCTTGTTGCAACATTCTATGTTTTGCCTTGTAGAAAAAATATTTATATTTTGTAGATACATTTTTGGGTTTTCTTTTCTATTTTAATTTAATTTTCTATCCAATTGATGATGAACACATGCAGCAGATACATGCTTGAGTATGCACTCGTATATCGTTTCGTTCCCTAGTTTTCCCACCGTTTTTCCCTTAACCGTTTTTTAATTAAATGTGAAAAAGCGCAAAATGAAAATGCGAGAAAAAAAGTATAAGAAAAACATTTTTTAAACAAGGCTGCAACGAAGCGGTTATACTCTGCGCTCATGAAAATATTTAGGATTGACATTACATATACAAATGTTTACTGCGCATAAGGACTGCTGATCGTAATATCGTATTATACACTGTAAATTTTTTCTCTAAACTTTTGAAGATAGTCACTTTATATGCATATATATAAAGCAATATACAAATTTTAATTCCCGAATTTATGCGGGGACCTTTTATATGATTAATTCGTGTCGTTCCTCTAGCTCGTCGAAGGATTTGTGCTGTTGTTTCAGAATTTACACTTATTTGTGTACAAAGTCATTCTAGAAAACCGACATATGTATATATGTTCTCAGGCAAGCAACTTCGGATCAGCAGATTACCTCTGCTAAGTCTGCTCAGCATAGTGAAATGCTCACCAAACTCATGTTAAATACCCTATAGATTATACAGGGCTGCTATAGTGACACACATATGCTCTGCATAACTTTAACTCTGTAGGGTATAATTACTCCTCTACGTTGCTCATTTTGAAACAGAAAACCAAGAAACAAAAAACAAAGTTCCAACATAATTTCGAGCGAAAAACAAGTAACTGCTGAACAAAGGTGTTGAGAAGAACAGCTCGAAAACCAGCAGAAACAATAACAACAACAATAATAATAATAATAATACAACAACAACCAAAACAGTAACAACAATAAGAACAACAAAACGGTAAAAGAAAACTGCGTCTCCCATGCTGATTTGAGTGTTTATGAAAACAAACGATGTTTTGAGATTATCTTGTGTATTTTTTTTTCTTTTCTCACTTTTTGGTGTTTTTTTTTTTTTTTTTTGTTTATTTGTTGGCGACTCAGATTGCCGTTAAATGTTTTCTGCGCGGAAATAAAGAGGCCCGCAAGCAAAACGCTTTGTCAAAAACAAAAAGCTTCGTGGAAATTTTGAATGAATTAAAATTTTCCAAACTGTGTTTTCGGCGCATTGAATTTGCTTTCGGTAATCCATAATTATTTCTCTCCTGGTTTTCGGCGCCTTGTTGTTGTTGTTGGCTTGTGTAATGTATCTCGGCACGCTGAGAAACGACAACATTGTCACCTCGTATGAGGAAGGCGGGTGCGACTTTTCTTTTATTTTGGGCGGAAAATCAGACCATGGTTGGCGCATATTGCATTTTGATAATGATTTTTATTATTGAAAGGGAAATATTTTTGTATAGTTTATTTAGTTGTTACTAAAAAATGTAAATACTGGCTGATTGCTGATTGACATTCCGTTACTTGAGTAAGTATGAACAGCGCTTGGCAACATTCAGCTTGTTAAGGTTTGATTTATGTTGTCTTAGCTGAGAGAGATCACTTATCTTCTTAACACGCTTGCCAGCAGGAAGAGAACGAAGATTGCTTAATGGAAGTCGTATTCTTTGAAATATATTTAGTTTGAGTATATTCTCCATTACAGTTTATACAGATTATACAATAAATTTTCTTTTTGGCAAGAAAGGTGATTTGAATTCTCAATACGAGCCAATAAGATTAATTTCTTGTATCAGGCAACATCAAATACTTGTTAAACAGTCGTCATCAACCCTCACGGAATTTTGGCATCCCCAGCATCTTTAAAAAACAAAAAAAAAAAACTGCATATTTTTCTTTAATCAGTTACAAAATCGCGTAGATGCCGGCCAACGCGACAAGACACAAGAATTGCGTTCTTTTTTATTTTTTGTACCAAAATAAAACTGAACCCCCCCGCGGCAGGTTTATTTTGTTCGCAGCGAGCACATTCAAGTTCAGTTCAAACATGCGTGACACGGCAAAAAGACGCGCCTAAATGCTCTTATACACGACGCAACAAACTTCGTCTACAAGAGCGGACTTTTTCTAATATTCTGGGTAATGCGCAGGTCTGGCTTGTGTCGCTGCTCTTATACAGATCTGTTAGTATGCGTACTTATACCTCTGCTTATACGCCAAATTAGGTGCATAGTCAAGCTCGCTTGTTAATCGCATATTCGAAACTCTCAACTGGTGCACGAACCACGTTGACTTATACGCTTATACACGCTCTTCTACGCTTGCTCGTCGCCGTCTGCTTGTTGTAGTTGTTGTTGTGGCTTCGTGTGGCGGTTGACGTGTTTGAAGCGTCGCTCAAAGTCTGGTTTGTTGCCGTGCGCATGTTGCAAGCGTCGCGTTGGTCGCAAATGTGTGATTGTTGTTTCGGCTGTGATGCGGAGTCACAACTCAAACTCTGAGTTGCACAAACCAGTTTGTACAAGTCGCGGACTTCACTTCGAACTTCATTTGCACTAACAAGTGCTGAAACATCAACTCGACTTGCTCATGCTTCTAGCATTGAACAAGAAAATCAGTCAACTTCCGTAGATCGTCGTGTTTGCATTCGTGACGCTTGTAGCATTTGAGTGAGTGCCGTCGCATTTGAGTGTTGAGTTTTTTGGGGGAAAAGGCAGAAAAAGTAAACGCAGACTTGTGCTTGAGTAGAGTGGCTGCTGTTTATGCTAAGGCAGCATATAAGAAAGCTAAAAGCCGGTTGTGTTTTAATGCGCAAAATTTATTGCGAATAATAAACGCATATAAAAAAATAATTTGGCTTAGAGTGCCGCTTATGCAAAACTGGCTTAGATGAATGTAAGAATAACAGTTAAATGTGTTTGCTGGCAATTAAACTAGTTTAGCGAAAAACAAAAAATATAAATCTTGCAATAAATCATAAAATAAGCCAACAAGTAAGAAAAAAACAACAAAAAAAAAAACAAAAAAGAAAAACACGGCGCAAAAATGGCGCAAGTGTCGGTGTACAGTTAAAGCAAAACTGCAAGCAAATAAATTACAAAATAATATACACAGTGACAAAACCGTAAAAAGGAAAAGGAAAAAACCTCAGCTATCATAATAATTGCTGCAATTTGCCAAAAATACAAAGAAAAATTACAAAAAAACAAAAAAACTAATAATCACGGCTGGCAGCAAGTAACTTGCAACATACAGTGAAGAAAACGAAAACTTGTGCATTACAACATCGAAAGCCAAAGCTAAGCTACGCTTTAAAGATGCAACAGCTAAATCAACGACAACAACAACAACAAACAGCGCGTCACAAAACGCCAACAAATGCATATTTTTGGATAACTTTGACATTTGCTATGCTACTGGGTAAGTCAATCGCATAACTGCTAACTTAACAGCAGCCTCCGTCCGCAGTCTGAGCCGTCAGAGAAGAGTCGCCTGAGCTATATTTGTGGCTCTTGTGTCTGCAACATGCCGCATGTGGTAGCATCTGCTTTTAGTAATGCTGTTAGCTGTCCTTGTTGTTGGAGTTCATTTTTTTTTTTTTTTTTTCGCAACCTGCCACAGACGTAAGCGAGCGGCGGACAGACAGTCATGCCAGCGCATATGCAAAAGTTCACGACATTTGCGCCAAAGTTGAAGTCGCCGTCAGATTTATCTTTTACGTATTATTTTTTAATAGTTTTTTATTGTTGCTGCAATTGCAGCTTTTGTTGGCATTTAAACGCTGTTTTTTCAGTGACTTGTTTTTACTATGCTAGTGGCTTTTTTTTATATTTTTTTTTCTTTTTTCTATTGTCACATTCACTTGGCTTATATTCGCAGCAACTTATTAGCCAGCGTGGCGCTTTTGCTGCATATTGGCGTTTTTATTGCTCACTGCCCCCTTTGTTGCAGGTAGCACATACGAAAAACGGCAGCAGATTGTCATCGTTTTATGGTCTAAAGTTATTTTTTGAAATAATTTTTTTTACGCTTTTATTTTATGTGTTGCTGCCAACATTCTCTGTTGCGGTTTATTTTTATATTTTATTTGTTTTTGCCACCCGCTTATAAACGTTTTCTATTTATTTATTTTTTTTTTTTTTAATTTTACCCATGTTTAAACTAAAAATTTATTTACGAAAAGTTAAAGTTGAATTGCACAAATATTAAAAATAACTTTTTTATTCACTGCGCCATATGATAGCATTTTAACTGCATAGTAAATTTAATTAAAGAAATAAAGTTAATGGTTATTGCCTTCCGCTGCTCTCTAATTTTTCGGTGTCTTAGTAAAAGCGAAATTGAGTAGCAGTAGATTTTTACTTTGCCTGACAGTTTAGTGACATTTTCCCGCTCAATTCTTGAACTGATTTGTGGCCAGGATTATAGAAAATATTGTGGCAACAAGAGAGAAAACATGTTAGTTTGAATTGTGAGCTAAACACGTAGCATAGAAAGGAACACGCAATAGGAAACATGATCGTGCAGTGTAATAGGTAAATAAAACCTTTCTGTAAGCAAAGACACATTGAAGTTGGCGTTGCTAGGATAATAAACGTGCCCATTAATCACGTTTTGAACAACAGGATACCAATCATGAATCTCCGACTTTGTCTAAGTAAATATTTGGCATTTGTGACGTCAACTAAGCTGTAGACGAGGCGAAGATTTATTTTATTTGTTGATTTTTTATTTTATTTTGTTGGAAGTACAGTCTTACTTAATGACGCAATATGGTTCAAGTTCATGTCAAATACTTGAGTGAATCAATGCATACAAGTTATAAATCAACTTCCTCACATGCTTACGCTGCCAGCAGCCGCAGCACAAGAGCTTCCAGTTTTCCCCCTGCGCAAAGGCAGCTGCTCCCAGGTTGAAGTCTGCCCTGCCTTAATTGTTTTTCAATTTAAATAAGCAATATAGCCAATGTTTTTATTTTTTGTTTTTCTTACACAGCCTTGTGAAATAATTTGTTACAATATAACTCACATCGCACTCAATATGTGAAAGCAACAACATGTCTATAAAATCAAGTTTTAATTGTTTAAACACGGCTCTTAATTTAACATGGCCGCTTAGCTGCTGTTAATGAAATCTAATATTTGTAGTCTTTTTTTTTCGTTTTTTCCGTGTATTTTAACTTTGATTTGATTTAACAATACATGTCGCATTGATTAGAGACGCATATAGAATTTGTCTCATTTTAATTATGACTTTCTATTTATGGTTTTTGTTAGCTCTTTGGCAATTAAATTAAATCCGTACCAAGCGCACGTGAGATGCACGTTGTCACGCTTTGATTTGCTCTGCTTAGCGTATTGCCAGAAAGCAGACAAAGGAGAAAAAATAAAAATAAAAAATTAAATAAACAACACGAAAGAAAGTTGGAAAAACATTTTGATTTGATTTCAATAGAAAAACAAATTCTTGTAAATCGTTTCTTGTGTGCATTTTAATTAAACTGGTTTTCATTTAATAAGCCGCAGTTAATAAATCGATAAGCGGGTTACTTTGGTTTTTATCTCTTGACCAGCATCTTTTACATCTATTGTATGCGTTGAAAGGCTTTTAGCTGAAAGTGTTCAGCATTGCCATGGCGCATTGTTGATTTCACTGTTAAGTCAGCAGCAGATTTATTAATATTGCTCAGCAGCGGTTAGATTTTTCATTTCAATTCAATAAGCGTTTTTATGCTTTAGTTTATAAAGTGATCTGACGTGGTTGGCAGCAATCAACAACCTTATTTAAAACATTAGACAAGAAATCAAGTTAGCAGTGTATAAGCAGGAGCAGCCTAGTCTGAAAAGTTTAACCTTCCCGTTGATATAATATATTGTTGTCTACACAATGTGTATTCCGCACTCAGTTGTGAAAAGTTTAACATACCCAAACCCCCTGAGGTTTGGCGGCAATTTAAATCAGTTATTCCACAAAAGTTGCATAAAATGCCAGCAGCTAAATTATTCCGTACTTTCTTATGAATTAAGTGCAAGTAAAATCGCTAGGACAATTTTTTTTTTCATATTTTATAACAACATAAGTATTTTGTGTTATGATTTTTTTCATTTTTTTGCTCTGTCTGTCTGCTGAAAAATTTTTTATATGCATTCTCCCCCGTGCATGTGTTGTTAAAACATCAACCAGTCATCAATCCCAGTCAAATTGTTAAAATATTGTAAGCCTGAAAGGTTTTCTTCATTGCATAAAAATGTTGATACACTTTGCTTTCTGCATAGCTCAAAGGATTTCGGTTGCCCAGCAAAGCCAGCCCACAGCATTTTTTCATTACAGACGGCTTAGCATTAAAACCAATTTTTTTTAAACGCCCTTATAAAAAACACCCAGCAGCAGACAGAGAATGCTTGGCAAGAATATGAAAGTAATGAAATACAAAAAAAAAAAAGAAAATAAAAATAATTTGTACATATGTGTATATAAATAAAAACTTGTATACATATAAAAAAAATTGTAATGAAACACAATACCACATGCATGTGTATATTTGGCAAATAAGACACAGAAATAATAAAATAAGAGAACAAAACGAAAAAAAAAGAAAAACATGCGGCACAAAGAGTTTTTCTTTAACAAGAAAATTGCGGATGTGGTATGCCAGATTTTTTCACATACACGCTTTGCATATAAGCAAATAAACGTATTACAATTTTGTTTTTTATTTTACCAAGCCATATTTTAAAATTGCTTTGATTTTTTTCTTTTTTTTTTTGTTGTTTTTGTTTTATTCTACTTTTTTTCCTGTCGCACAGCAATATAAAATTTGTTCAAAAGTAGGTTTATGTCTGCTTAAAAGTATTACAACATAAGATTATACATATTAGACAGCAGTTGGCTTCCTTTTTTTTTTTTTTTTTTTTTTTTTTTTTTGATCTTTTTTTAATGTCATTTGCGTATACCTTTTATGTCGTTTAGTTTAAAATGGCTTTAATGCCAACAGATTTAGACAAGTTGGCTTAAACGCGTTTTAGTTTATGCGCGCATGCAATTAAGTAGGCCTAAATCAAGAAAAAAAAAATCAAAAAACAAAAAAGAGGCAAGCAAAGGCAAAGCACAGTAGTGTGGCATAACAGCAAAAAACAAGTGTATTTGCACAGCTTGGGTGTATCTCAGGTTTTAAATGGCTTAAAATGTGTTTTGCTTTTTGTAAAGTTCTGTTTGTTTTTTTCATTTAAACGTTTTTTATGCTGCTTGTCACATTCTTTTACAGCTGCTAAGCGTTTAATCAAGCGCTTTAGCTTAGAGCTGGCTTAGGCCGCTGCAGGCTGCGCAGCGGAAAAGGTAAAGCGTAACAGTTTTTGCTGGCAACGCACCTTGTAATAAACACAATTACAACAATGCTAATTACAAAATGAAAACAACAACAACAACATAATACGCAGTGCTTAAGCAACAACAAGTGCAACATGTAAAACTGCTTTTGCTTTGCTGTGCTGTGCTGTGCTTTGGCGTCATTTGTGTCTCACTTGTCTGCGTACTTTTATTTTTTTTTTAAACGTTTTTTTTTTTCTTAGCGGCTCAGGCTCAAGCTAAGCTGCACTGCTCTGCACATTTGTATGTCTTTAAGCTGGCAAAGGCATGTCTTCATGTCGTATTTAATGTTATGTGCGTAGTTTTTTTTTTGCTCCTTCTACTTCTTTTTCTTTTTTTTCTATTGCTTTTTTTTTTTGCCAACGCGCAGCTTATGTGCGAATTCATTTCCGCTTGGACATGCGCAAAAACTGTCACAAAAAATTAAAAAAAAAAAGAAAAAATAAATAAAACTAAAATGACAAATGATATAAAATTGTACATGTTAAACAGCTAAAAAACAACGCAACAAAAAAAAAGAAGCAAAATAAAAAAAATTTGTCTGTGATAAATGCTTTTTAAAAAATGTCAACGACAAAACACTTAATAATAGTTTTAGAAACTTACGCATGCCAAATGCTCACTTCCGCTTTGTGCAGTAAATAATATTTTGTAGCATAGTTTTGGCACAGACGCCACTTCGTAAACAGCTTAATTTTTCTGATTTTTGAATACTTCATTTTTAATTTATGTATATTTATGCGCGCTTAGTCTTGTAAGCATGTGGCGAACTTATGTTAGTTTCAAATAAAATATCTGCCTACTGAGAGCCATCTGCCAGGCAAAATTCCTAAGCACTTAGTGAGCATACTTCAGCATAACTGAACTCTAAGATACTGCTACAATTTTAACAGGATCCCAATAATGGGGTTCAAATCTCGAACCTTACGCTTCATCTTAGCCATCCATGGCGGCGGCTTTAACTAAAATTTCACTGCGATTAAGTACATTAACAAAATACGCACGTCTGCCTTAATGCAAAAATGTTCCGCATTAAGTTTTCTGCTAATTTATGCAGAACTTGCTAAGCAAAGACTGTTTTGCCGTCATACGCTTAAATTGCTGTTGCGGTTCCGTTAACCTCAGGTGCATACGAAAACTCCGCACACTTGTCATATATTAGAAAATATTGCGCTTCCTTGCCTATGTCTTGTCTAAGCTGCCATCGATTTCAACGTTGCCAGTTTCATTAGATGGCAGCCCAGCTCACATGTGTGTCTTTAAGCAGCTCATGTAGTGCCGCACTAGCAACTAAACTTAGCTCAACTCTGCCTGGCATTTGCGCTTAAATCAGTTTAAATCGAAAATACTCATGCCAGGATGTGCAATTATCTGAATTAGTTTTCACTGCCTGGCATAGGCACAGACAAAGCAGCATGTGTAAGCCGTGCGAGGCGCTCTCATATAAAGAGACAGCAAATGAAAAGGCTTTGACAGCTGCCAAAGCTAACAAAAAACCGACTTTACCCATTGCAATTTCTTATGCCATACACAGACAACACGGGCACACAAGCTTAGGTTTATTTTGTAGACTGCAAAGCGGCAGTGTAAGCAGCAAATTGTACCATTTTTCCTTCTTCTTCTTTTTTTCATGATGTATGTTTTGTTTTGTTTTTGCTCGCGCATTTTATAAAGCCCTTTTTTTTTGCCTGTTAGGAGTATCTAGATACGCGCATCTTTGCATAGACAAGCCATGCGTTTCGTTCCGTTTCGTTTTCGCTGGCTTTTATTTATTTTCGCCACTTTTCACGTCAAGTAAGTGAAAATGCAGCAACTTGCAATTGCTATGCTTTTACATATATACGTATATATGCACTTATATCTATTTAATGTATACACATGTGTCTGTAAGCACACGTCAACAGGCATTCATGCGTATGTCTGCGTTGCCAATGCGGTAATTGCTGCAACGTAACAAAAATCAAGTAACACGGCGTATAAAGCTAAAGAAAAGTCAAAGCTGGCTTACAAAAACAAAAAAAAAAAAACACAATATAAAATAAAAGAAAAAAAAAAACAAATAAAATAAAATAAAGAAAAAAATAAAAGATAAAATGCAAAAAATCCGTGTATACATTTCACAGATTGACGCTGGCAAAGCTGCGCAGAGTGGGCGCCAAGCCTGCACAGTAGTGCACTTGCGGCTTTGGCTGCTGCCTCTACTGGCTGCAGTCGCTTATTTTCGGTCATTATTCAACGTCATTGAGGCGCGTAGACAACGTGCTTATATGCGGCAGGAGCAGCCGTGGCAGCCACAACAGCAGCAGCAGCAACAGCAGCAGCAGCAACAGCAGCATAAGTTGCCAGCCACGTCGCTTGCACATTTTGCCAATGATGCATACGTTTTTTTTACTTATTTTCCTTTTTTACATTTTCCTTTTTATTTCGCCTGTTTTTATGTTTTTTTTTTTCTTAATTTTTTTATGCGCAAGTGTCTGTTATGTAAAAGTAAATACCAAGAGTCAGTCAGGCTAAATGCCGTGTAGTCGTAGTCGCATCGGGCGTTATTTGTATATATTTATATGCTAATTGCCATGCTACATGCCGCTGCAGCAGCAGCCACAACAACAACTACAGCAACGGCAGGCGAGTGTGCATTTACATACGTAACTCACACAGCCGTGCAATATGCACATTCACGTACACGTAGCTATAATTATGTTGAACGTGCAGTCAGGCAGTCAGACAGCAGACCGGCGAAGAAAGCAAGAAAGTTGACAGCACGCTGGCGCAAACGAAATTATAAACATCAACAACAACAAGAACAACAACGTCATTATCATCATCGTCCACGCCATTATCATTAAAGTTATTATCAACACTGCAGCATTTGCTAACCGCATTTTCATTTTATTTATCTATTTTTCTGTTTCATATTTTTATTTGGCTTTGTCATGGCGTGCGTTTGGCGTGCACTAGCTATACTCGCCGCCTAGCATGATATGCACAGTTATATGCATTATAATTGCTACTATAATAAACGAGCTCAAGACAAGTTAATGATATTAGGGCTATCAAAACTGAAATATTTGGTCGGCTGCATACATTTTGGCAGTTTGCGGGCAAAGGCAACACTCAAGGCGACCACAAATTGCCCGCAAAACATATTAAGGCGCATTATAGCATAGCAATTACAGAGTGAATTTCCAAGTGAAGAATGCATGCAGCTGGTGGCCTGCCTGGCATGTTAATATGTCTAGCAATGATACTAATTTTAAGCTACTACAAACTATTAGGCACAACAGCCAACTAATTTTAAGTTGCTATGATTATTAAACACCATAGTTAAAACGTTTTGAGCTCTACATAGGCAGCCGCACACTCTTAAACACTATTATTTGGCTTTCTAGGTTTGCTATAAATATCATAGACACGCGTCTAATTAAATAACAGAAGGTAAGCTGGTATGATAAAAATAATACACTTGCTTGCAGCTATGTGATGCCCCTGTATTTGTTGAAGCACTAAATTGTAGTTGCTATTATTGTCAGACTATTTTGAAAATAAGCAAACGTTAATAAAATCTTTTTGCGTAATTACACGTATGTGCAATTCTGCAACAAATTCTACGCTTGCTATAATATACCATAAAAATTATAGCAACTTTCCTAAAAACGTCATATGGAAACTGGCTGTAACATTTTATTTACCTACATATATCAATATGTAAACCATGATGAAATAGCAGTCTTTGTCTGAAATGACTATCCATTTGTAATTAATAGTCAAGAACAGTGCAATAAAAATTTTAACACGTCATTTAAGCGTCTAAAAGCAATATATCTTGTTTGAAAAAAAAATTTATCGCATTAAATAATTATTTATACGACATGTATGCCTACATATTTATCAAAAAATGCTATAAATATTACAGCATAAACCTTTATCGCTCCATATGCCAACTAAAAGCAATGTATCTTACTTTTAGACAACCCTAATCAAGCCAAATAATTTTTAATGCGCTACAGCGCTCAGTATGCTATCTTAAAGCAATATATCTGTCTCCAACACAAGTCTAATCAAGCCAAATGACTGTTAATGCGACATGTGTGCATAAAAATCAGCCATAATTTGCTACAAAAATTATAGCATATTGCCTATGCTGCCTTGCCTCAGACAATGTATCTTATCTAAATTATTTCTAAGGGCGTCGCATAATTTTCAAGCGCACAATGCCGGCGTAAAAATCAACTTAAAATTCATTAAATATTAATGCGCTGCCACAATTTAGATTATAACCATAAATTTAGACCATCTACGCTCAAATGTACGCTTAAATAAACATCAAACTACAAAAGCGACTAAGCAAACATAATGATTTTGCAAATCAATGGCTTATGGAAACTGCTGGCATAACAAATGAACTAAAGAGAGCAGGCAATAAGAGCTTTGAAAAAACAAAAAAGCAAAGTAAAAAACAAATAAACAAAAAAATTAAAAAAAAGTTTAAAAAGACGGAAAATTCGCTTAAGCGCTGCCAATTAACGCGCTTCAATAGCGCGACTAGCATAAATGAATCTACAGCCCGCCATGTGCCGCACCGCACTGCACCACACCGCGCGGCGCTGCAATCGATATTTACTCAATTAATTTATAACTTCCGCTATAGCAAGTTTTTTCAACAGCGATGGCAGCAAACGACAGCAATGGCAGCAGAGCGCAGCAGAAGAGGCGACGGCAGTGGCAGCGTAGCGACTGCGATTTTTCATTCATAAAACTCAAGCGAATGAGCAAACTTTGCTTTGCGGCCGTTGACGACAGACGTTGATTTTGATGCTGATGACGATGATACTTTTTAACGTCGACAAGCCAACAACTGCGCAATCAATCCAAAAAAGAGAAAATAACAAATAAAAAAAACACGTGTATGTATAGCCTGGCAAGGTAAACGCAGGCAGCAGAAGCAGCAGCAAGTTAACGCTGACAGCAGCGACTAAGTATCGTTTGTCATGCTTATGCGAGAGTCACTTGTGCGCTTGCCAACATGTCAGAAGGAGTTGAGCGTGCAAGCGAGCGCTAATGAAACATAAAGCTACGCTTGAACAACGCTTCTCCACTAGCAGCAACAGCAGCAACAGCAACAACAGCAACAACAACAGCAGCAGCCGCAGCACACAGGAAGCAATCAATGTGTACAATGCATATTAACTTACAGTCAGCAGTGGATGGCTCTAGGGCGGGTGGCGACGTGCGTGTACAAAAAACAAAAACAAAAAAGTAAAGAAGAAATCACAGCAAATGCAAGTCAAGTGAGAACAGACAAGCTGCTCGCAAGTTGTGTGCAATCAAGTTTCCTTTTACTGGTTTTTTTTTTTTTTTTTGCGTATAAAATGATCACAGCAATGGCAGCAGCAGCAGCAGCAGCTTGGCAGAGTGCCTGCCTTAGCTGTTGCGCAGGAAAATGTGAGCAGGTGCACATTTGTTTCAGTTTCGTTTGCGCTTTTTTCATTTCTTTTTCATTTTGTTTTTTCGTAACTTTTCGCCAGGCTAAGCTGCTGGCTTGGCTTGGCTTGCTTGGCTGGCTACATGACTGCGCTGCATGAATGAATTGCTATGTAAAATATCAGGAGCACTCGCAGCTAGTCCAAGAGCAGCAGCAGCCGTGCCAGTGTCCATGTACATGCCCGTGCGCGTGAGAGAGCGTTTGCGTAGCCGCCTGTAAGCCGGTTTTTGACTTCAACTTAATTCTGTTCGCTTTTTGTTTTTTTTTTTTTTTGTTATTGTTGTTGCGTTTTTTTTACTGGCTTGTAGGGTTTTCTTCAATTAACTTTTGCGCCTGCGTTTCGCTGACTTGCATTTGTTTTTGTTTTAGTTTTTTTGTTGTTGTTCTTTTTGCTCTTCATTATTGTATTTTGTATTTGTTTTGTTTTATATCATTATTGCTTGATTGTTGTTGTTTTTGTTTTTTTTTTTGCTGCCCCTACTGGCAGGCATATGCATTAACCGCGCTGGGAACATTTTCGCAGCGTTGTGGCTTCCTTTGCGCATATGTCGCCTCACTGCGCAAGACATGACCAAACAACTTTGCTCGCCTTACCTTTGTCTTATATTGGCTTCATAAAAAACAACCAAGCAACTACTTAAAAAAAAAAAATTAATAACCTAACAGGAAGTGCGCGAGTGTCTTCAAACTTCCTACCCTGTTTTTTCTCACAACTATATATTTTTGTCAATGGGCAAATTGTTTATTTGCTTTGCCAGTTCTGTTCTCATTTTTGTTTACGTTTTGCACAACTTTCGGCTTTCCCCTAACAAAAAATAAGAAGAAACCTGTAGTCAATGTTTCATTAATGAACTTCAGGTTGTAGCCAAGTTAAATGCAAGTTAGCCACGGCTTAACTAGTTTTAGTGGGTTAAGCAGTTGCTAAGCAAAAGCTTCCAGCGCAAGTAGCAGAGGCAGCACTTTGAAGCGTGTTTTTTCCCTTTTTTTTTTGTTTTTGGTTTTGGCTTTATATTTTTTGACAAATGATTGCTTATGTGAGTCGCAGCTATAATTTACAAATTCTTATGAACAGACATAATTATGCTTAGCTAGCAAAATTGACCTCAAATGCCAGCGTTATGAGCATTTAGCCAACCAAGGCAAGCTCTAAGCAGTTTTCTTGGTGTAACGTCTTGCGTGTGGCTTTATTTTAATCAGACTTTAAATAAAGCTGAGATTAAAACGCCAAAGGGTCTTAGCTACACTGCTAGGCTAGTCGTGCTAATGCTTTCATTGCCTGCAGCTTTGATTTACGCAAGCCAGCTCTACACTCATTGAAACAACTGTTGGCTACTTGTGTTTGTCGCAGACGTAAGAAGTGGCAGGCACAGCCAAAGCACAACTTGTTCAACAGACAATGCAAATAGGCTGCACCGCTTCAGTGTAGGATATTTAAATAAGCAATCAAATCAACAGCAATCGTAATATGTCGAAAAGAAAAAAAAATCACATTAAAATAGCTAAAAACAACAAGAAAATTAAAACAACAAACGCACAAAGTTGCCATTATGAAAACCAGTACAACAAAAACAACAACAAAAAGTAGAAGAAGCAGAAAAAAATAAACATAGCTGTCAATAGTCAGCATGTCAAAGCCAAGCTTAGCCCGCTTGCTACGCGCATAAGCCGCAGCCTACGTACCATACACACTCACACACACACACACACACACACACACAAATATATATATATATATGAATATGTACACACATCTGCATATATACGTATGTGTCTAACAGCGTGAGCCAAGCGTTGTCCCCGCAGCTAAGATACGAAAAAAAGCAGACACCAAGTTGCTGCCACACTACATTCTCTGCTTTGCTGCTGACCACGCCCCGCAACGCTGGCAAACACCAGCAACAACAACAACAACAACGACGCTGACAACAGCTTTATGAATGAAGCGTTGAATGAGTTTTGTTGCTATTTACTATTGTTGTTGTTGTTGCTTTCGGCTCTTGGCTACATACGTAGGCCGCTCACTTGCTTGTTTTGTTGTCTCACTTTTGAGTTTTTGTAGCGCGTTCGTAGCTTAAGTCTTTCGTTTTTTGTATTTTTTGTTTCGAGTGTTTTTGTGTTTTTTTTTTCTGTTACAGCATTTGTCTTGTGTTGCTGCTGCTGCTGCTGTTTGCGTCCTGCTGTTGTTGTCAACATTATTGCTGTTTTTGTTATTGTTGTTGTAGTAGTTTTCACGTCGCGTATTAATCTGAATTTAAATTTGAAATTTATGTACGCTTCGTGCACGTTCATTAAAGCGAACGCCTGCCTTGCCGCCACCGCCGCCGCCGCCGCCGTCATCGTTGTCGCAAACATCAACAGTCATCTCAATCGAGCGAAACGCCGCAAACGCGTTCATCGATACTTTGACTTTGTGTTGCTGTTCTCGTTGTTGTTGTTGTTGTCGTTTTCTAGCGCGCACTAGTCGCCAACGTTTTGACTGATGACGCTCGACGTTTGTATGTGTATTGTCTTTGCATACAACAAACACGCACCTGGCTGGCTGCTGGCTGCTGTCGCGTTCGCTTGTTTGCACTGTAAAAGGTTGCGCCGCTGTGTGCGCTGTTTTTTTTTTATTTTTTATTTTTGCTTATTTTGTTCTTGGCAAAAGATAAAAAAGAAAAACGAAAACAGGTAAAAGAAAAGAAATATAAAAAAAACCGATGTTAGCTCGCATTCGCAAACGTTTCATTTGTTGCGCGATTTGCAAGTGTTGCCAACTGCTCGCATGCCTGCACTTGTTCTTACAGTGCGGCCTGGCACATGCATCGACGTTATAATAATACCAAATGCCAAGCACGCTGTGGCACAGATAGCTGCAGCTGCATTTGCGCTATAATTATAATGTCTGCTGCTTTGCGTTTTTCTCATGTATAATTTTAGTTTTTTTTTTTTTTACCTTATAAGAAAAAGGTCAAAAATGCTGTATGAAAACATAAATAAATAAATAAAAATACAAAAACATAATATTGGAAAAAAATGATGTATAAATATTTATTGGCGCGCTGCTTTTGAGTTGCTTTGCAGCTTTGTGAACTTTAGCTGAAACATGTTTAATGTATTTTTGCTGTATGCTGCTGTCTGTCTGTCCGTCTGTCTGTGGCATGTTGTCGACAGCCGCGTTATGAGGGCTCTCAAAGGTTAGACAAATTCAGCTGCTACAGCTGACACCAGCAAAGCAACCTTTGCGCGTTCCAACAACATTTTTTTTTTATTATTATGTTTTTGCTTTTGTTGCTATTTTTGTTATTTTCTTGCTTTGGCTACAAACTTTATTTGCACTTAAAATTGCAATTAAAAATAATCTGTTACTTAATTATGTGGGTCTGCCAAACCCTAAGCCGCGTTTTTTGGTTTTTTTTAATTTTGGTTTTTTTTTTCTATTTTAAATTTATTTATTTATGTTGATTTGGTCACTCTTGTATTTGCTTTTGTTGTTGTACATGCCTTGCTGTCTATTTTAGACTCTATATAAATTTATTTTTGTTTTTAATGAGTTCGTTTGTTTTTTCTTAGGCTTACAAGATTTTTTTTTTTTTTTGTTGCTTATCTTATTACCTTTCGGTTTTGTGCGTTTTGTTTCACTTCAGTTTTGAATTTCAAGGATTTATGCATTAAACATCTAGATAACACGTTTGAGTTAAGACTTTTATTTAAATGTTTTATGCAAATAGAGGACGTGAGAAAAAAAAGTTCAAACAAAACTGCCACATTGATAAAATCAAAATCGGCTGAAATTAACAAAGCGAAGATACTAATGAGTTCGCCATTAAAACTATGATACGCACCGGTTTTTGCACTCACTGCGTGCGATTATTTACTTCGTTTTCATGTTTGCTCTGTTTTTTCACGCTTATCAAATATTAAGTGGCAGCATGTGTTATGTTAACTTGTGGTGTATATACAACATTTTAGTTTTATGAAATCATAGAGCATAGCAAAGTGAAGGTCAAGTTGGCATATGCAAATGTTGTCTACAGCAGAGTGGCGCATGTCAAAGTTCACTGTATGTGTTGCTTATAGAAAGAAGCAAAGGCTTAAAGTGCCAAAGGCTGATAAATAAGAAATTAGCAAAAATGGCAAATCATTTGGTTAGTCTGCTGCACCCTAATAGCCTTGTGCTGTGCAGCCAAAATGCTTTTATGCGAGTTTGCGATTTTCATGCAATGCTGTCTGTCATAAGAGTGCCTCGCAGTCAAATTCAGCAACAACTTGCAGCAGCAGATGATAGTGTTTTCATGGCCTTAATGCAGTTGCCATCTTTAATAATAACCCTAGCAGCAGATAATTGGCTGCTTAAACTATTTTTGGTGTGCGTTGAGCAGACAACAATCACCGGCTCGCACAGCACATCTAAAGCGCGTGGGTAGCTGGCCTCAAAATAAATGTTAAAAAGAAAAAAGAAAACGAAGCGCAGCCACAGCAATAGCAAACAGTGCGGCATACTCTAAAAAAAAAAAAAAACAAAAAATACAAAATTTCCATATAAAGCGTGCAACGTTTAATTGGAATTCATAAGAAAGGGCATAAGCATTGTCTGCATCTGCTGTATCTTTCAAGCTGCATGGCTTGGAGTAGACAAGTTAGACAAGAATTTTCAAAGTCTACAAAACTAATTTTTACTTGTAAAAGACATGCAATATGTGCTTATGACATATTTAACTTTAGAATTAATTTTTTTTTTTTTAATATTATAATTAAAAATTTTTGCCGGTTTGATAGTTTAAGTTTTTCTTTTTTGTGCCAATTTAACTTCGCCCCTTATACTAAAGCTTGAACAAACAAAAACTTTAAAGCGTAAAAGTCAGTTTCATAGTTCGTCTTCAGCAGCGTGCGATGCTGGGCACGGCATCAAATGCGTTTGCTCCCGCTGTTCAGACTACAACACCATTAGACAGTGTGGGGCATGTTTATTTCTACATATATTGAAATTTTAATTAAAAATAAATTAAAATTAAAAACAAATCAAAAATGCAGAAAAATTTACTTCCAAACGGCGCATGTTGCCTTTGTCGGTATGCACTAAAAACAAAAAAAAAAAAAAAACGCGGAATATAGCTATCAAATTTAATTAAGATTGATTTTTTATTATTACATTCGATGCCAATAAATGTGAAACTCATTTTAAATTGACAACACTGCTGCCATTTACAACAAATGCGCCAACAGAGATATTAAATTTTAAAACGAAAAAAATTATTTTTTTATATGTATTAAAGCCATATTTTTCAATGAGCTAAATTTGTAATTTTAATAAAAAATGTTCTGTGCCCCACATATCCAAAGGGAATTTATTTATATGACAAAAATTGCTACGCATTTGCTAAAACTTTCAATGCTGCTAACTTGCTCTATAATGCCTGGCATACACATCCCAATCAGGTCATCGACGCGTTCAAAACTTTGCAACTATAAACACAAAAACTTTATATCTAAAATCATTTAATGGCAAAACTTATATTTCACATGCCGAAAATGCAGCAAAAAAAATTTTATTTTTTTTTAAAAAGTCTAAAGTAAAGTTCATTACCCTTTGTAAGGTGTCAAGAACTTTTCTAAAAGTGCATATGTGTGTATACAGAAAAAACAACACATATACGACAATATATTAAAGATGAAACCAATTTTTTCTTTTCAACTTTGAAATTGAAAACTGCGCATAGCAGAACAAAGCCGCACAAGAAAGTTCCTTGCCATAAATAAGCTTATATATTATATACAGATATAAAAAATGCTTTCATTTTTAAATTTATGACTAATAAAATTTGTCAAAAAGGTTTTTTTTTTGTTTTCGGCTGCAACCCACAAAACAAAAACAAAAGTTATGGAAATCTGCGTGTGGGTGCCACAATGAAGCCCACGCAAACGCATAAAAAAAAATCGACGAACGACGGCTGCGGAAGTGAAGAAAAAATACGTTAATCAAATTAAAGTATTAGCGAAGAAAAAAATAGAAATAAAAAGTTAAAACCAAAAGAAAAAATAAATAAATAAAAATATTTTTATATATATATTAAAAGCAACGAAATGAAAAAAATAATTTATTAATATGTATAAATAAAATAACAAATTTGCCATGAAACCGAAACCAAAAAACGTTGACATGTGGCTTGAAGCACGCCACACATAAATTTTGCTACAATTTTGTTGCTTTTGTTTCTAATTTATTTTGACAAATTTTTTATAGCAAAAAACAAAAAAAAAAAAAAAACTTGATGACAAATTGAATTAAGTTAAATTAATTTTGTATTTTGCGCGAACTTTAAGTTATTAGGTTAATTGCTCAAAACCGCCGCGATGGCTTAGCAATGCGCGCAGTTCAACTAATTTTCTTTATTATTAAATGTGAAAATTGGCATTGGCGCAATGCTGTGGCAGGGCCACAACAAGTGGACCACAACTTGAGTAATTTTTATTAATTAAAAGCACAAATATGTTGTAAGTTGTGCTCATTACGTGGCCAGTTTTAGTTAATGAAAAAACTAGCGCGCATAGCTGCAAATAATTAATGTTAATGCTTCACTGGTCAAAGCGACACGAGCCGGAGCAGCAGCATGAGCTGTCGGCTGGTAGGGACTTATATGACTCTTAGACTGACGGCAGTGGGCCATTGGCGCTGTGGACTTGCCCAAATTAGTTTTTCAGTTTGGCTATCAAAGCCAGCCTTAAACGTTTGCGCATACACAGAGCAAAAAAATAAAAGAAGTAAATATAATGAATGCAGCTGTGATAAACGAGTAACCGAGTATCTGACCATGCCAGACAAACTGACTACGAAATGTTGTTTGTTCGTTTGTTTGTTTTTCTATTTGCTAGTCAGTCATTGGCATAAAACAAGTTTCGCTAAATGTAGATATGCATATAAAAGGCCGCTGATTGACATGCTACGTTTTTCATATTATGCATTAATTAAGCTGCTTTTATGGATTTGACAGCAGTCGTTAATAATTTTGCTATGCCTTGGCAGGCAAAGAAAACAAAAATCAAAAAATCCACAAATGTTGTGACAGTGTGCAGACAGACAAGCCAAGTCATATAAGACCTCTGTGGCAGTTTGCAAATTGAAGCAAAGCTTAAACTAAGCATGCGACAGGTCCTGGCTAAAGTAAGCAAAACCTAAAATGCGTATTAAATTAAGACGTTGCAGGAAAGCCAAAGCGTAGCAAAAACGCAACACCGGATTTCCTGTGCGAAGGCCACAACTTTAGCCATTAAGGCTACACCATGGACAGTCAGCCAGCCAAGATAAGCAATTAGGAAAAAACAAATAAAAAAAAGGAAAGAAATACAAATCAAAAAAAAAAGATTTAAAAAAAAATATATATAAACGTAGGAAAAAAACATTAGCTACGCACTTCAACTGCAGTGACAACAGCATAGCCAATGCATTGCATGTGTGCGCCTCTGCCTGGCTGCCTACTCGGCAAGGGGTAAGCCTAGACGACGCCGCTTAAGACAAACGCAGCGCCATGAAAGCAAAGCAACACGCTTAGAAAACAACAAAACGAAAAACAACTAAAAGCAAAAGAAAATAAGGCATTAAAGGCAAAACAAAACAAAACCAAATGAACTGAAAGAAAAAAGAAGAAAAGTGAAATTATAACAACAAAAGTTGACATAAGCGCAATGCATGGAAAAAGCAGCACAGCACTCGTCCCTTGATTTGGCATATCTACAAGTCATTAACTCTGAACTCATATAACGTTGTGTGTAAGCCAGCCTAAGTGTAGTTCTGCGTTCTCTCTGAGGTATTCACCGACTGACTAAATGACTGACTGACTGACTGTCTGAATGAGTGTGTAACTGAGTAAGTAAGTGAGTGAGTGTGTATCTGAGTGAGTGACCATTAGTGCGACATCCGGTGTTGCGCTTCGTTGCTTGTGCCGTACCAAAACCTAACATGGCTAGAGTCTCTTTTTTCCTGCTTTTTTTTTCCTCTTGTTGTCTTTTGGCTTAGTTTTCTTACAATTGCAGACGTAATGCACCCCTATGCCTGTGCCTGAGCATAGACACATTTAACTTGTGGCCAAGGATCATCAACAACATTCACATCGAGGCAGCATTCGCCTGCTGCTTGCGGTTTGCCTTTGTGTGCTTTTGTGGCACAACCTAGAGTGGACATTAGACCATGTAAGGCAGCAGTTACCGTACAGTGCAGACAAGCAGACACTTATACTCGTGCTTACTTATACACTTGCCTGCTTGCTTACTTACTGCGGCCACTGCCTTATATAGTCATTTGTGCTGCTAAGGGTTGCCCTCATTGACACGAACGCAAATGCATGAAAACTAGTTTTCCTTCTTTTTTTTTTCTGTTTTCTCAGCCTTATACATGCCATTGAGCATACGCATGTACATACATGTATGTACATATTTGCCTGCAGTTGGTTTCTTTCGCTACTTTCTGTGACTCTGTCACACTTCAAGGATTTCATTGTGTGTGCTGCTGCCTGCACAGTCAGTGATGACACTTGCAAATGCAGCGCACTCGCGTCCGTTGCTCCAACGGTGCCCTGCTCGCCAGTTGCTGCTTTGTTGCTTTCACCAGGCCACTGTGTGACAATTACCAAACTTACTTACTTACATATATGCACAACTTGTATATACCGACGGCCAGGCAGTGCGGTGAGGTGCGATGAGGTGCGTTGAGGTGCGGAGCGGTGTGGCACAGTTTGCTGCACGAGTTGGCACTAAATGAGTTGTTCTGCCACATAGTCGACACAATGCAAAACCTGTTCAAATGACAGCTTCTTCTTTTTTCACTGTTTTGGTCTTGCTGTTGTTTGTTTTTTTTTTTCGTCTTTTTCTGTTATTTGTGTGCCATTTGTGCCTGGCATGTCAGTCAGTCAGTTGCTGCGTGCAGGCATATATGGTCTTTAATTACTGACAGCACACTGCGGCCATAAGGAGTCTGCTTTTGTCTTCGTACTGGCTTCGGCCCTGCCATGTAATGTGTAATGTAATAATGCTTCAATGATTCACAAATGGCAGTTAAGACTTAATTGCATGAACTCTGTATGCGCAAAAATAATATTGTACGAAGTCAAGACAAATGCATGCATAAAGTAGAGATTAAGTGGAAGAAATAAATTGTGCCAACTGTACTCACAAACCGGCAGAGGGGCAGTAATGTGCTGTATTCAGAAAATAGAGCGAGCTTAAGCAAAAAATGTTTACTCACTGAAAGGACACTACACACATGTATGCAAATGTTGAACGTGCTCAGAAAGCCTTCACATAAAAGAACTGGAATTGTTAATTATGTGGCTGGTGTAAGGAACTATGAGAAATAGACTAAATGTACATTATATATGTATAAAAGTATAGTAGCACAATTCACCAAGAGCCAAAGCGCAGCTGTCTTAATCCGACCCTAACTAATGCTTGATTACTATATGGTTTGGCAACTATAGTCGCCTAAGAGGTTCAAGCTTTCGAGCAATATGTTTAGTATAAGTCTGATCCGTCAGCTGACGTTGCTATTAGTTTTGCGGGTTCTTGGCTGCTCAAAATGCTTGATAGGCTTAAAGTGACAGCTATCCATTACGTTTGAGTTTAACGTATTTCAAGTCTGTCAACATGTTCTGAAAAGTTATGTTACCCTACTCACATTTATTTTTAATGCCATTTGAGCTGAATTAAAAATATTTGCTATAAAGATCAAACAACAACAAGCATATCAAAGTTCCCTATAATTCCATCAAGTCAGTAGTTCTTTAAATTTTTGATTCCCAAATATAAAACAGTTAACTCTATATGACGGCAGCACTGCTAACATACTTCAGCGTTAAATGCAGACTATTCTGGCGCTTAGAATAATATTAAATCATTAACATCACAAATACATTTTTAGAACTCGTGTTTGGTATTGAGTCTGTTAAATCACGAATATAAAGTTTCTAAAAACCATAACAACGTACAGTTGTTAGTGCTGCTAACTGTAACCTTTATAAATGCTCTAGAAACGCTTTTGTTTCATTGGGGTTTTTTGTTGTTATCAAAAGATTGATGGTATCACTATTAACGTCACGCTTTGCATTTCTTGCCTCACACGACTACCATGCTTTGGACATATTCGATTGCTTTTAAGAAAAAAAAAATAAAACAAAAAATTGAAAAAAAAACGAAAAGAAAAAACTACACAAAGCTACTAATAATCCATGCCCACGCTACAAATGCAGCGACAACATGTTTTTTCCCAATATCGGAAACTGAACTCATTACAAGGCCTATAAATGCGTCGTCGTGTCGTTTTACAACGAGGTCTCTTTTCTTTTATCTTTTTTTTTTTCTTATATATATATATGTCTTTTTTTTTTAAATTTTTTTTTCCTCATTTCGTTGCGTTGCTACAACGACGAATAATCAATTAATCTAGCATTGTCGATGACGAAGACGGCAACGGCGACTTTAAGAAATAAGAAATAAAAAAAAACCAGACAAACCAAAATGTTTATTTGTTAGACCATTTGTTTTTGACCCGCGCGCGTGAGCACGAGTAGGGAGCCAGCCAAACGCCCCACAGCCTCACACTGTGCTTTGGTATGGTAATATTAAACGCTTGATGCCGATACAGTATTGACTACATTTTGAGACGATTCAATGCGCGGCTACCTAGAGCCATGATACTCTTAGGCTACAACGCCAGGCAACTCAACGGAACTTGATCTGACTCGGTTTTGCTTGCTGCAATTTCGCTGGCGCTTTTTGCTTTAAGTCACTCTAATGCTAATGAGCACACAAACAGCGCGTGTGTAGGCTGGCAACGACGGGGCAAACACCAAGTGACGAATGAAACTACACAACGACAGTTAGACGGACAGACAGACCGACAGCTAGATGGACGGACGGACAGACAAATGGCCCGCTTGTAACATGTCTCAATGACAGCATGAGTGGCTGTTTCCAATGCGCTCATTGGATATGTGAGAAAAAAAAAAGAAGCGAAAAAAAACTAAATTTATACGTAACGAAACTTGTTAGAAAAACAAAAAAAAAAAAAAAAAGAAATTGAGCACAACAATGGGCCAGCACTGTAGCCACTATGTCGCCGCATATTGGTCTGCTGTGTGGGTAGGCAGGCAGGCAATGGCTTAGTCATTCTGTGTGTGTGTGGGTTGATGCTTAACTGTGGGTGCATGCGTGTGTCTGTGTATGTGTGAATGTATGCGTAACTGACATACGTACTCAATTATGCACTCATGCACATGTACGTGTTTAAATGCCAAACGTGCTGATTAACCAAAACCTAATTTCCTCGTACACTTTACCCTTGCAGGCTGCTTTACACTTGCCCAGGCGCAGGGTACAACAACAACAACAACAACTACGGCACCAACAGCAACGCAAATAGTGCAAAATTTCCGTGTCACACCGCATGATCTGCAAATACTAGAAGGCACCGATACACTGCTGCGCTGTGAGGTCGCACAACGTGCCGGACAGGTACAATGGACCAAGGATGGCTTCGCTCTGGGCTTTTCGGCAGTCATACATGGCTTTCCGCGCTACTCCGTGCTCGTGGATGCGGTGAATGGCGTTTACAATTTGCAAATCAAGAATGCCACACTCGAAGATGATGCGGAGTTTCAGTGTCAGGTGGGCCCAGCATTGCATAATCCAGCAATCCGAGCAAATGCCAAGTTAAGCATTGTGGCGGCGCCCAGCAAGATTGCGATTGAAGGTTATGCGCGTAATGCCAAAGTTGAGGTGATTGAGAAGCAGAATCTGACGTTGAAATGTGTCACCGAGAATGCTAATCCGGCAGCGGATATTGTCTGGTATCAGGGTGACACGCAATTGTCACACGGTAAGTCTTTGCCTCGTTAAACGTTAAGCTTTTCCGACGGAAATTGCTTACGTCTTTTTGGCTTACGTTTTTATAGACATGGCACACGTTATTGTCAATGAGACAGCAGTGAAGCGTTTCCGTACAACATCGACAATCAAACTGCAGCCACGCGCCGATGACGATTACAAGGAATACTCCTGCGAGGCTAGGCACAAGGCGCTGCCGCCGGATGTGCCCATGCGTGCCAACGTGCAGCTGTCTGTGCTATGTAAGTTGCCTGAGGCCTTAGCAAAATAGGGCAGCGCAGAATAATTGTAAAACTTCTTTGCGCCAGATCCACCCGGTGCACCGTTCTTCGAGGGCTACAGTCAGGGTGAGACCATCAGACGTGGACAGAAGGTGAGCATTGCCTGTCGCAGTCGCGGCGGTAATCCGCCGGCGCAGCTGGTCTGGTATAAGAATGGCGCAGCCATAAACTCACCACAACGCACATCGGGACGTCTGTCCGAGAACATTTACAAGTTCGTGGCTGATGCTTCAGATAATGAAGCCAATTTGCTCTGCGAGGCCAAGAATATACTCTCCAATGTGCCGTTGCGCGCTGAACTCAATCTCACAGTCTTATGTAAGTTGCATCCCAAGCAGCATAGAGTAGTCTAAAGACTCACTTTGTTTAATGCCCAACTTAGATGCGCCCAAGGATGTCTTCATCACCGGCGCCACACAAGCCAAAATCGGCGATGTTGTGCAGCTTAGCTGCACCACAGCACCCTCGAATCCCGCCGCACGCATCAATTGGTCCATAAATGGACGCCCGCTGGCCAACAGCACTTTTGTGACCAAACGCAGCACCAATGGCGGCTGGGTTAGCACCTCCAATGTTAGTCTCAGCATAGATACGCACAGTAAATCCTTTGTCTCGGTGTGCCATGCGCTGAACACGGAACTCACGCAGAACGTGGTTGGCTCGCATACCGTCAATGTCTTGTGTAAGTCACCAGTGCAGTTATTTTTTAATAACTTAGGTTTGAGGTTATGTCTTTCATGCCAACAGATGCACCCTCACCACCGCTTCTCACTGGCTACAATGATGGCGATATTCTTACCTCTGGCACTGTGATGAAACTGCAATGCAGCTCCTTGGGCGGCAATCCCACACCCTCCTTGACTTGGTATAAGAACGATAAGAAACTGCATGCTGCTGTTAAAGTCATGGATAACAAGATCTTATCCGATCTATCACTGCTGGTCAATGCCTCCGACAACAATGCCATCTACAAATGTGAGATACAGAACTCGGCGGTTGAGATACCACTCTTCGCCACCAAGACCCTGAGCGTGCATTGTAAGTAGCAGCTGCCTGTTTAACTCTTCCCTAGCTTAGCCACTTTCTTACAACTGCAGTTCCACCTGAGACTGTCAAGATCAGCGTTTCGCCCAAGAATCTGGTGCCCGGCATACGCGCTAAGCTTATTTGCGACTCAAGCTCCAGCAATCCCCCGGCCAAGATATCCTGGTGGAAGGATGGCATACCTGTGGAGGGACTGAACCTTGCCAACAAGCCCGGCCTGTGGGGTGGCTCCGTATCCACGCTCGAGATGCTGGTGAACATTACACAAGATCTCGACGGCATCGTCTACACCTGTCAGAGCCATAATGAGGTACTGCAGCGCAGCGTGCACGAGACCATTAGTCTGGATATACTCTGTAAGTGAGGCATACGCTAAATGGTAAGGAAAATGCATTATAAAGTATTTTTCTTTTTTTTTCTGTTTTGCCCAGATGCACCCAAATTCGATACTAGCCAAGTCACCAGCTTCGTTGGCATTGAGGGTCAACCGCTGACACTGGAACTGCATGCCACTGCCAATCCCATGTCAATTAGCTACACCTGGACCAAAGATGGTCTGCCTATATCGATGAATGCGCTCAGCGGACAACGCTTGATTGCCGCCGGTTCCATGCTGAATATCACGCGCCTTAGCCGCAACGATGCGGGCACCTACGTTTGCGAGGCCATGAACACTCAAGGCACAGCCATGATTGAGCTGCAAGTGATTGTGGAATGTAAGCATAAAGCGTCAATGCAGCAGACACACAACACATGACTGAACTCTTTATTTTTTTCGTTTTTTGTTTTTTTATTTTATCTAATAGACCCACCCAGCATTGAAACGGTGACAACGGACACAAGCTTCGTGGCGGGCGAGGAGGCCGTCTTGGCGTGCCATATACAAGCACGTCCGCTCACGGCGGAGCATATCAGTTGGGCGCGTGAGGGCTACGAGCTGACCGAGCGCACGAAAACCAGTTTTGAGAATAACACCGCATATCTGCATATTACAAATGTACAGCGCGGCGATATGGGCAATTTCACATGCAGCGTAGATAATCAGCGCGGCCCGATTGCAGAGCAAAATGTGCTGCTCGTGGTGCAGAGTAAGTAGAGCCCCTGCCGAGTGCACTGTGCAGTGTGGCAGCATTAGATGCTTATTAACCGTGAATTTTTGCACTGACAGCCTCGCCTGAGATTGAACATGCGCCCGCCTATACACGCTACGCCGCCAGGCTTGGCGTACGCGCGCAACTAATCTGCCGCGCACTGGCAGCGCCACAGCCGACGTTCTTCTGGCGCCGCAATGGCAAGGATATCAAAATGCAGCGCCGCAACAAATACAAGAATATCGAACATCGATTGGATGCACTGAACTATGAATCGGCCTTGCTGATAGAGAACACCTCGGCGGATGATTATGGACTGTATGAGTGTGTGGTGCGCAACGGCATTGGGCAGGCGAGCACAACAATGGAATTCTCGAAACCCACGCGTCCCGATACGCCCATCGAATTGCGTGTGAGTAATGTCAGCGACAATGCGGTGACACTCAACTGGCTGCCCGGTTTCGATGGTGGCCTGCAGGTTTACTATCGCCTACGCTTCAAGCAGCAGGGCGAGGACAAGTACAAGTTTGTCGATGCCAAGCCGGGGCGATTGAATTGCACATTGGATGGCCTCAAGGCCGGCGCAACATATCAGTTCTCCGTCATGGCAGCCAACGAGGCGGGCGGCAGCAAATTTATGCCCGACATCAAACTGACGCTGGCCAAAGGCTCACAGCCGCACTCCGCCGAATACACCGAGAAGGATGAGATGCCCAATTTCATGATTATAGGCATCACCTCGGCAGCCATGGTGCTGCTGGTGTTGAATGCGGCGCTGGTGGCTTGGTTTGTCATACGACGACAGAATAAATCAAACAATGAAATCGAGAGTCCCAACGATGATGCATACTCCAAGGATGACAATCAGTCAGTGTACAAGGTAAGTGAATGCATGGACTAACACACACATAGACACACATACACATACACATGTTTTGCATGCCATAACACTAATCAAACATCACACTCGCATATTACTCAGCTACCCATAACTGCTTTGCAGGCCGATGTGCAAAAAAAAGCGGCCGCGTCGACTTATCTTGTGGAGAATGTCGACATAATACAATCAACTGCTTACCCACCAAAATACCAGGAGAGCTCAATGTGCACACCGGCCTACATGTGCAATCCGGATTTCACGCGCACACTGCCCAACCCGAAGCGCCACAGTCAACGTCACAGCATCAACGCTGGCGGTCACATTGATGGTGCACCGATGCGCTCCAAGGATGACCACATGCTGATCTCAAATGGCTTGTACATACCATCTCCCTCGCCTGCCTCCTCGTTGGTCATCAAAGGCAGCTACATATCATCGCCATCGCCTGCACCGCCAGCGGATGGCTCCTATTTCAATATGAGCGATAAATACATCTCATACCCGCCTGTGGTGCGTACAAACATGCTTTTATTAAACATTAAACATTATTTAATTATGAAATTTGCGCATTAAACGTATGAAAACATTTTTTTATTACGCTAATACAATTAATTGTGTGTTTTTGTATTCAACTCTCTTGCAGACGTATTAAGCTGCAGGCGCATTGTGAAAGTGAGCTGAGCTAAACGTGCATCGACTGCTGACTGGCATTTCAGCAACCAATTAATGCAACTTGCGTTCAATTAAACAAACAATGCGACTGACAAGGCGGCAACTTGCAGTCTCATTTTGTTCATTTTTAATTTTTTAAATTTTGTATTTGTTTTTTTTTTAATTTTTTTTATTATTTGATTTTAATTATTTTTAAACTGTGCGCAAATGCAGAAAAGTTGTTCTTGGCAATTTTGCGCTCGAAGGCTGTGATAAGTAAGTACCTGCGTCGTACGCTGCTGCTGTTGTTCTAACGTTTAAGCCGCAGGCGTGCCACACACAGACAGACACCGATACACAAATAAACACTATAAAGCTAAAGCTATACGACAGCATATTAAACGATTACATACCATGTATAACATTCACGCGATACTCACGCACGCTTGCGCAAATCAAACGTGCAACAGACGAACATGCAACGCGCAGGTTCTCTCTCATTTTAGTAATATAATATACATACATATTACATATATAAAGTATGAGCTAGCATTTACGTTTTTTATGACTTAGCATTTAAAATATGAGTATAATATGCATACATATATTATATATATATATATATATTACATAAAAACATAGCATATATAGTTATATATAACGCCTAATTAGTTACTCAGCCGCGTCTTTGTAATGCAGGCGGCATACGGCAAAATGTACGAAAGTTATTAGTTTTTAAGCAGCAACACGTGTTTTTATATTGTTTAAATAATTTTTTAATTTTATACACCTACACGCAGCATAGCTTTTAAATAATTAAATATTTTATTGCTAAAGAAAATAAATAAAAAAAAAAATTACACAAAAAACAAATGGTAAACAAAGTTATTGCGAATTTTTAACAGTCGTCAATAAAAAAAAAATATCTTAAAGGCAAATACGAAAAAAAAAAAACAACAACCAACCAAACGAAAACAAACAAAAAAACTCCATAACGAGCAACAGTAGCATAAATATTAAAACAAACACACGATTTTTTATTAATTAATTAATACAGCAAAAATGTTTAAATAATATTTAAATAACGCATATTAAAGCATATTTATAGTTATTAGCATTAAGTGTGATATTTTTAAGCGTATGACAGTTTTTAAGCATGCATGGACAATAAATTTTATACATGCTAAAAAACATAAATCTAAAGTTTAAAAATTAAACATTACAAAAACAAAGTTAAAGCAAAAAAAGTTGCTTCAAAACGTTCGACATTTTTACATATATATATGTATGTATATTAAAAACTTATAAACATTTTGTAATTTAAAAAATAAAAACAAAAAATTTAAAATTAAAACATCTCAATGTAAAAATAAAAAACTAAACAAATAGTCTTTTAATAACTTCCCAGCATTTATCACGCCGTTAGGCCCTGAAGCGTTCCTGCTGGCACTGGTCGGCTTCAAGAATGCCTTACACACACAACTCATTAACGGTTTAAAGTGCTTAACCGAAAATATTCCCCCCTAAAAACAAAAAAAAAAAAAAAAAGAATTCGCCTGGTGTGGCTTCTCGCAGGCGTTTTCTAACGCAACTAAGTGCTGCCGCCTAATCGTTCTTGTTCTTGCTTCGCTTTAAGAGCGGCACTGTTGTGATTCGTATTAATTAGCGCTATGAGTTAATTTTTAATTAATAGCTGCTTATTATTTATTGCTTAATCTATTGGAAATACATAAACTGCCTGGCAAGTTGGCTTGTAGCTTTCTCTTTGAGCTATGACGCAACATTCCGCAGCAGTTCTAAAGAATAAGCGCAGCACAAGTTTCTTTTTCTGAAATCACATGCTTACGTTCATATAATTCTAAAGTAAGTTAGTCAGAATTGCAGCATGCAAGTTGATTATAACAAAACTTGCTTGATAAAATACTCTCAGTAAGACGTAAGAAATAATGGTTTTCTCTTTTAAATACACTGCCAGGCCCACAGTTTAAGAAACATATAGTTTTATGCAACGGAATGATAGATAGACAACTTCTGTAGAAACTTTAAGCTCTTATAAGTAGGAAAATAGAAAAAAAAATTCAAAATTTCTTGTAAAAGCGACTCATGGTATACCAAGCCCGAAAGGAATGATTTCTGTGCCTTATTCATATGTCTCTCTACTTAACTTTATAATAGATGATAATCAAAGTTTATGCTAAGTTTTGCGCGTACGAAAAAAACAAATAAAGACGCAATAACTCAAATACATAAAGCAACAACCGAACAATTGAAATCACATAAAAGTTGGCTATTACCAACTTTTACTTTCCCACTGTTAACCGCAATTTTTTTCAATTTGGCATTTCAACAAAATTTTTACAAGTGTTTTCCATTGTGTAAAACCACACGCAGTGCAATTGTGTTGATTTTCCCAAGGCAAGACAAAAGGTGAGCAGCAGGTGTGTGCAATAAAATACAACATTAGCCGAATAAAAAGAGAATAATAACAACAACAGCTACAGTTACAGTCAAAGTAAAAACAAAAACAATAAATACACAACGAGGTAACGGCCAAAGGCTAATAAATTCAATTTTAATTAGGCAAATGCAATCAGCAGCAAACAGCCTAAGCAAGCAATTAAAATGCATGTCAAAAATTACTTGCACTTAGAGAATAAATGGAAAAACAAAACGAGAGCCACAACAACAATGACACAAACAACAATTTCAACAACAAAGCCAATTACAACAACAACACCAGCAATAAACAACAAACAAGCAAACAATAAACAAGATAGCAATTAAACATAGCATGCACATAAAAATTTAATTAAACCATTTGCGCCAGTGATTGGCTTTTTCGCATTTAAGCTAACAAAGATGCTTAATGAAAATGCTAGCAACATGTAAAAAAAAAAAAACAACAAAAAGAAAACTTGAAATACAAAAACGTTCGGCAACGGGCAGTGTACACATTCGTCTGTCTGGCCAAAGCAAAGCATCACGCATTTGCACAAGCGAACTTCCTGTTTGCGAAAAGTCGAAGAAAATAAAAGAGCAGAAAATCTAGCAGGAATCGAACGCATAATCATATTTAATAAGTAACGACTAACTCAAGTAGCAGCAACAACGACAGCAACAACAACGACGGCAACAACAAGCAGCAAAAGAAATAGAAACGTTCAAGTGCAGGAAGAAGGTGTAGGCAAGCGCACGAACGCGCAATCGCTGTCAGTTAGACACTTAGCCGAAGTTCAATCGTACATTCGGATTTTTAGCGCAGAGCACTCAAGTGGAAAAAAAAACTTTATTTAGCCGCGCTGCTGTGGCAGTCAGAACATGACCGACCAGTTGGATTGGCCAATTCTAAGTTTTTTTTTTTGTAGTTGTTATTGGTATTGTTGTTGTTTATTTGTGATGCAACAAGTGCAGAACAATCAGCACAGATGTGCAATAAAACCGGTTGCGCTGACTTTTGTTGTGCACAAACCTTGAAACGTGTCGTTGCATTGCTTTGCTTTTGCACAACGTCGCCAAAAGCTTTGACTATAACGACAACATCGTCAACGTCAACATTATCGTGGCCGACGTTTTGATCGTCGTCTTGGTCGTCTTGGTCGCCTTGTTGTTCGTCGTCATCGTCATCGTCATCGTCAACGTCGTCGCGTTGTTCATCGCCGTTCGCAATTTGTTAAGTTGGCTGACAAACTGCTGCAGTTGTGTACCTGCGCCAAAGGTGCGATTGCAATTAAATTGCCAACGTATCGAGTTGGGTGCACTGACCAACAACTTTTCGCGCGTTTAGCGTTCACTCTGTGCCTGCATGGCCGGCACTTCATTCATAAAATTACGCTAGATGCGCCCAGCAGATAAGTCGAGCTGAAAAACCGGGTGTGTAGGAAAATAAAAACTCGATTTTCTTGGTAATTAATGAAAGCTTCTTCTTCCTCCCTGCCGCCTGGCTACTCGATTTTTTTTTTTTTTTGCAACTTGTTTAAATCGTTGTTTTTGTCTTTTTCTATTCTGTTGCCTTTTTAATTTTTTTTTTTTTTTTTTTTGTTTTATTTAATATTTCTTATACTCTTTATTTTGGTTTTTTTTTGTTTTATTCATGTTGTTCTTGTTTTTGTTTTAGCTACTCTTGTTGCAGCTACTGTTGGCAGCGACTATTAAAATGTTGCGATAAGCGTCGCCTACTGCATGCATGTACCACACCCGCCATTTAGCAGCAGGAGATTTGTATGCAAAGTGGCAACAGATTTGTTGCCGCTACGCAAAAAAGTGGCAGCCACAAGCGACGGCAACAGCAGAAGCAGCAGCAGCTACATCGTAGGAAGTTGTTTCGAAAGTGATATTGAATAATGTTGCAGAATGAATTGCTTCCTCTTGATAAGCAACTCTTCTCGCGTCGTGCTTAGATAAACTGAGCTCTGCTGCTTTCAGAACATTTAAATGCGCACATAACATATGCCTGCTGGGATTTTAAATTGTTTCATTAGGGAATTGTCGTCTGCTCACAGAATAACTTGACTTGAAATCGACGCATGTAGAAGTATGATATTTATAGAAAACAAATTTATGTATGCAACCAAGTAAGCCTTACTATATAAGCGTATAAGTAGGTACAAATATGAGATACATAGCATATTAGTTTTTTTTTAAATTTAAATTTGTGACGAAGAATGAAGAAAGCACCACATCCCGAGAAGCTGGGCAGCTGATGGCTTTACTATTATTTCCTTCGCTTGTTGTGGGTAAATCCCTATTTAAGGCAGCTTAAGTATACAAATATTGCTGGTTTGTTCTAAACATTTGTGCCAGTGGCTACTAAATAAACTAATCGCGCTAAGTTCAGTGAATTTTAGTACTGCGAGACTGCTAAGTAGGTTTGGTTTCCTTCTTGCTTTCTAACTGATTTCCTTTACTTGTTAAAATTACAAACAAAAAAAAAAAAAGAAAACTGCTTCGACTTGACTTCCTGTTGCTGTGTATTAAATTATTATGCAGCAGATTCGCTTTCAATCTAAAATAACAAAAAGTTGAAACTCATGGCAGCCCACATGTCTGAGGCCTACGCATGATTAATAATTTCTAATATAAACTTAATATAATTTTTATGCTGTGTCTAATCTAGCAGCTATCATTTGTTTAAAATCAACATAAAAAGCACAACCAGCAGCAACATTTCACTTTCCTCAATGGCGCCAGCAGCACATCACTGCTCAAAACATAAAAATCATCAGAACCATTAGGTCAACATGTCACAGTCCCCTGTCAGCATAAAACTGTCGCCAAGTGGCAACTGGAAACACATTAGCTCAAGATAATAAAATATGCAATAATAAATGCAAGAACAACAACAACAGCAACAACATGCCCCATTAGAAATTAAATAATTTTTATCATTAATGCAATGTACCAAGAGTAGCTACATTTTAACTTGTCTGACATATCTCAGCGCAATGTCACAAGCGAATCCGTAACACAATCATAATTATCTGTGTCAACAATTTTCTCATAGTTTATCAACTGCACTCACTGAGCGAAATGAAAAATGTTTGAAAGACGAAAAGCAACGAACGGGTAATGAGGCTCACAACTCTTGAAGCAATTAGAATGTTTACATATTTAAAAATTTAATGCGTAGACGCTCTCGCTGCTCTGTTGCTCTGCTGCTCCGTTGCTGTCTATAAAAAATTAATTTTTCTTGCTTTAGCCTTTTTGACACAAAACCTAATGACAAATTTAATGCTTTGGCTACGCTCTGCGTTCTTACTGTTGTTGTTGTTGTTGTTGTTGTTGTTAATGTTGTCTTGTGCTCGTCTGGCTTTGATGTCATTGGTTAGGCGCTACTTGTCAGACATATGGTGCACAACGTGGGCCAAGCGACCCCAAGGGCTTGACTCTGGCTTGAAAATTAAATAAAATTTCATTTAAAGCAGAAAAATGCTTTTGGAAAATTGTATGCATTATTTTTTATATCTTTTATTGAGTTGTTTTCATTTCTTGCTTTAATGTTTGGATATTTATTTTTCATTGTTTTCTTTTTTGCTGCCTGTCAATTTTCTTCTTTTTTAGTATTCGGCGCCCTCTACTTACTGTACTTTGAACGCAGACTTACACATTATGCACTCATTAAAATAATCACAATAATAGCAATAAGCACAAGTAAAACAGCAACAACAATAACAACAAACACAGTTTTTAGCACTTGTTGTGCATGTTGTTGGGGAAAAAACGGCTGTGAAATTATTAACGAAAATTGTAGCCGCGTAATGCAAGTGAAGTGGCAAAGAGAACGTAGAAAAAGCATTGTAGCTGCAGCCGACGTTGAAAGTGCGCGCAGGAACGCTTAGAATTGACTTAGATGCATTTCAAATACGCTACAGTAAGAACACGTGAAATGTATCATAAGGGAATAAAAAGTTGTAACTGCAACCGGAATATGATATGATGAGAATAAGCAAAACATGAAAATTAATTATCATTTTTTTTTTCTTTTTGTTTGGTTAAGCCATATTTTTTATATACAATCTAGTCAGTTTCGGACATTCTATAAATCCTATGTTACCTTGAAGTGGTCTTTAAAGTAACATGTTTAGTTAACAAGGCTCTTATATATTTCCGTTACGCAATATAAGAAACTCTCCGCGACTATTCATATGTGAGTGGCTATGAATAGATGTGAACAGATATTATTTATACATATGACTAGGACCTGCTCCTCTTTACTGGCGAATCCAAACTTCATTATTTAAAAGCTTTTCATGCCAAATTTATACCTTCAGAGACACAGGCTGACAAAGCGTAAATCATGTAAATACCCATTCCATTTCCCCATCAAATTAATCAACCCTACTGTAAAAATGTATATATTTTTCTATACCAACTAAGGCTAGACTAAGCAATTTAATGATTGTCCCACATAGGGACAGATTTTAAATAAAAGAAAAAAAAAATATCTGTTGCCAGCTAAATATAAAAGCACGACGTCTGTACAGTGTAAAACTTTCTTCTATTATACCATGTTGTCAGTATTCTGTAGACAAGTACCCGCTGCAAAATCAACACACAATTCACTGTCCCTATTATAAATAAGTATAAACTAAATTAGAATTACCTAAAAGCGCTCAAAAAGTTCGCATATGCTCTGCACAAATTTTCCAAGTTTCTGGACTTAGGCACATGAAAAGTTGAAGCGATTTGCTGCTACTGTTGTAATTGCGTTGCTTAAACAAGCAACAAACGCAACAAATACAGTGGCAACAGCGGCAAAAACAACAAAAACAACAACAACATAAGAAACAGCAACAGCAGAAAACGGCAGCCGTTTTAAGTATCTTTTGCGCTATATACAGATGTTTGTATATACACATGTATATATACACGTTTTTATATGCGCAGATACAGGCAAGAAGCAACTAAGTGAGTGAGTGAATGTCTTGAGAATCGTCACAGGCCTGAGAATAATTAATTCCCACGAATTAATGTGCACGTAAAGTAACAACAACAGCAACAAAAATAAAAACAGCCGGCAAAGGAAGACGTACAACAAGAGGCAATGACAGCAGCTACACAGCAGCAGCATTGGCAGCATCAGCAGCAACAGCATCTAGAGTATCTGCAGCAGTGAAGCAAGTGTATCTCATGCTCAGCTTAAGTTACTTTTGCGAACTGGCAAACTGTAACTGCTCAAGTTGCGTACGCTGCTGCTACGTTGAAATGCGAGTGTATATGTATGGGCTGTGTCCCTTAACGCAGCCTCCTTCGTGTGCGTTGCAAGCGTCAAAGCCGCCTCCACGCACAACATGCCTTTTTTGCCTTCTACTGGCAAGCAGCTTCAGCATTGCGTAGCTTAAGGAAAGCAGGCATACAAAGAAACAAAATAAAACAAAAATAAAAAAAAATAATAATAAAAAATAAAGAAAAAAGTATAAATAAGAATAAAAAAACATACATGAAAATAAATATTCATATATATGAAAAAGCTAAAGTTGGCTGGTATGTTTTTAGTTACCTTAATGAATGCTGCACACATGTTTGCTGTGATTAATTTCCTTTTTTTTTGTGGCAGTTTTTTACTTATTTATTTATTTACTTTTCTTAATTTCTTTTGCCTTTTGACTTAAATAAAAATAAGCAACTTTAGCTTACACTCGACTTTCGCTGTAAGCCTCTTAATAATATTTTTTTTTTTTTAAATATTTCTTTACTTTGCTGGTACTTAATTAAAGTAAGGCGCAATCATCATATGTTTTTGATTTTCAGCTTTTCCAAGTTATTTTTTTTTTTTTTTTTTAAACGTTTCAATATGCTAAACGCGCTTATATGCTTTACGCATTAGGCAACGCAGCTGCAGACAGTAGAACTTGGCACATGGCATATTCAGGCGTCTTTACTGCGTTATTTTGAATAATTAAAATTTTAATTAGTTGACTAAGCGCTTTAGCCACTTTTATTAGCCTCTGCTCTGCCAGTTGGCTTAATTGCACTTGCTGTGTGCTTACCAAGCACTGAGTAGCGTATTTGTTGTTAAATAAGGATGTGCCAAAGTAGCGAGCAAGCAATCGATGTTAAGTGAAATTTTAGTCTTTTTCAGCTTTTTAGTTCAAGTTTAGCTTAAACATAACTATGGCAATATTCTTTGGGAGTTGCAAACTTTAAATGCGTTCTTTGTTATTGTTTGTTGGTCAATGTTCAATAAAATAATTTTCAATTATATTCTACTCTATAACTTATAGCGCAAATCATTTACGTACATAAGTATTAATAGTGATGACTGAAGAAAAGGTCTCTTGGTTGAGATAAACTTCTTTATTTATTTGCATGTTATCATTATAACTTAATTTATTTTTTATGGTCACAATTTGGGCTGAAAACATTATGTAAGATTAGGATGTGACGGTTCTTATGCCGAAGCTCAGTTTGAAAAGTTGTACGATTCGCTCTGCACATGCCCAGCTTTAAGCAGCCGAAGTTTGCTACTTATAACAGAGCGTTAAAATATGAGATTAGCGATTTAGAGTTCACATAATGTTCCACATTACACTGAATGAGCTGCTGCCATTTTTAACTGTACTCACACATATGTTAACTAACCTTGCCTATGTTAGTCAAATTGCCAAAACTTTGCAGCGCAGCTTTGGCAATATGATCATTTTATCTAAGAACTGTTAGTTTTTAAATAACAAATTGTTTCAAGCATTTGTTTGCTTAGTCATGAGAGTAAACCCTGCCTGGCAAACAGTATAAACCCTAAACCCATTGAGATATGCCACAACTTCCGCTTGTCGCACACACACATCGTCAACGTAACTTGAGCACGGTTAGAGCAGAGCTCAGCTCAACATAGCTCGGCACGACACAGCACAGGATCAGCATATTTTCTTGTCAAAAGTTGACAAATTAATGTCAACACACGCGCAACGTAAACCGACGCAACTCAACTTAGCTGCACTCGCACAACGTTGGCCATTCAAGGTGCCAGGATAACAAAAAATAAAACAAAAACAATATTCATTTTTTATATCAACAGTAGACACTAAGCGGCACCGACAAGAACTGGGTAACCGACCAACAGCAAAGTAATCTGATGCTGTCTTCCCTAAAATCAAAGCCAGGCGGTGTCTTTTTTTTTATTATTAAATTTTTTTTTTTTGAAGCGGCCACTTGACCCAAGCAAAATGCATTAAAGGTCGCCACGCTGTGTGTGTTTATTTTTAATTTTTAACTGTAGGCGACAGTTAGTCATTTGTGTTTAAACAAACAAATAAAAGAAAAGTGAGAAATTAAACAGGACACGCGGAGCATAAATAAAGTTAATTTATTTATTTGGCAGCAGGCAGCCTGCTGACATAACGAGCGCGTCTCCGGCACAAGGTCTAGGTCGTGTTATAATAGCAAGACCATAAGTCACACAAAGCAGCAGCGCCCACCTAACTGACAGACAGGCAGACAGACAGACCGAGGGACAGACAGACAGACAAGCAAATTGTCTTAATGTTTATGTCTTTGTTATAACACTTTTTGTCACAGATTTGTTGCCTGGCTGCGAGAGTGTCTTTCTAAATATAACACAAGTGCGTGGCAGGTTTTTGGCGGCATGTCAGAGATCTTTGATTACCCAATCCTGCTGCGTGCGCTTATGCCTGGCATAACTTCAACTATGCTGTGCCGCACTCTAAGTTGGCTGCCGTATACATTTCGCTCACGTAGCGTTGTTATCATTGACGTCAGCAGCTCCGAGTTGGTACACACACAGGCATACACACACATGCGCATACTGAGTTGCTCTGCTGCATAACTTCGCGCTGTCATGTTGCTTTGGTTTTTACTTTTGTATTTTTATTTTGTATTTGTTTTTTTTTTTTAGTGTCGGTATTATTTTTAAAGTAAAACCCGCTGGGCATTTATCATGACACACACACAGTCACACACACAGAACATTGTCAAAGTCATAACCGAGTCATGTAGCGTTGCTGTGTCGACCTTTGCGGGGGTTTGTTTAACAAATATAAACTCCACGTACTTTTCTTCATTTGCTGTGCAGGTTTTCTTTTTCTTAAATGTTTTTCCTTTTTTCTTTTTTTTTGCGCTTTTAATATCATTTGTTAAATCATTTATTACTGCTCATATTTGCTTGTGGTGCCTCTGCTCGTGCACAAGTCGAGATCTTTGAGTTTTCCTTAGCTGTGGCTGGCTTCATTGGCATTCCTTTGGGCGCTTACGCTCATGTGTGTTTACAATATGTGGGATTTATGCCTGCTTTCAATTTGCTCATGTGTAAAAAGGCCTAAGTGGTTTTCATATATATTTTTTTTTTTTGGCTCTCTCTATCGTTTTTCATCTTCTTGTAGCTTGATGTATCGATTTTTATTTTTAGACTTTCTGTGTGTTTATGTGCATTTATATACTATACAAGCGCTTATAAATCATATAATGAAAAATGCTTTTAAATATGTGACGCAAAAGATTTGTTAGTCTTTGCCTTAGGTTTTTTGCAGCATAAGCGACTTATTGACAAGACAGTGTTTACTTGAGAAGCTACTTGCTGCAAAACGGCTTTGTATGTTTAAAGATTTCTTTGAGAAACAGGCAGCCTGAATATTGAGGTTATGCCGAGCTTGGTTAGTTTAAGTTAAATTTAACGAAACTACAATAAAATAAACAACATGGACATATTAACAAAGTGTGTAGGATTTACAATTCCAAGTTCAACTCCCGGCTCTGTCACATACATAAGGCAGACAACTTTTTCTTCCAGCTTCTAGGCACATAATTTACCTGTTATAAAAAACTACTTTAAAGAAACTCTTTTGAACACAATAAATTTTTTTTTATTATCATATATATTTTTTGAAATAATTTTTAACAGTATGTATAGTATTTATAACAAATGCATAATAAAATAAATTACCATAATCGCTTAAAAACCCTTTTGCCTAATTAATAAACAATTTTCCCAGATTGTGTTACCAACAATTGGTAGCCAATTAATTATTGAAATTAATTTCGTTTTTATCGCACAAGATCAGAAGTTTTAGTGCATTTGAACCCTTATGTCTGTGCTTTGTCTACTTTTTTATAAGCTTTATAAGGATAGAAACTGGCGCATTTAAATGTTGCCATAATCCGTTTTGATTTCTATTAGCATATTGTTTGATTAAGTTGTTTATGTAATCGAGATACAAAAATTTTTTATTGCGTGCTAATCATTAAACATTTGAGATGAATCTTTTTGGTTTCATTTTTTATTTTTTATTTTCTTAGAACGTTCATATTTTATTGATATTAAAATTAGCCGCAGCCACTGAACTACGTCTACTCAATAGCCATATCTGTGATTTAACTTCAGGTTTGGTTTTTTTTTTTTTTTTTGAATGAAACTCGCTTCTCATATAAAAACCGATAAGTAAAGGTTTTGTTAGTAAATTTAAGTTGAAAAACTGTGATGGAGTGTGATTTGTGTAAAATTTTTAATTTACAAAGTAGTTCGAGCTATTTAAAAAAAGAAAAATTATTAACCAAATTTTAATGAGTATCTGAAGGTTTGTGCTTAAAAGTAGAGCTACATTTCTATTATTTTGGTGAATTGCATTGCATATTCACAAACCCGCATAGTTATTTATATTCTAAATATAACTTTCTGATCCCAACTCAGATCACTTTACTGACTCTTAAGATCCTATTGCGTTCAACAGTTTATGATTAATATGTTTTACTGCTGTTTGTCTAGTCGTGGGCATACATTGGTTTTTAAGATCAGTCAAGCCCTATGTATAGTAAAATTTTTCATCAATTTCAACTTCTCTGCATAATGTGCTCAAAGCAGCCAGGTAAACGAATTTAGATTTTATTTTTTAAGTTTGTTTTTAAACTTAAAACCAATCCAATGCCCTGCTTAAAACCACAAAGTCATTAGTTTACAAAAAAAAAACCAAAAAACGAAATAAAAAAAAATACGAAAAAATATCTATTCGCAGTCATAAAAAACACTTTCAAACTACGTATAATAAAAAGCCCACAAAACTGCTTAAGAGCAACTCTCACAAAAAGAAAAAAAAAAACAAACCAAAAAAAAAAAGTTATAATAAAAAAACCTCTTGCCTGTATCTTAGAAGTAGCTATCAGATGCGTATCATTTTTCGTAACTAGTCATTTTTTCGATTTGCCTGAAAACTTGTAATACAACAAAAACAACAATAACAAGAACTACAACAACAACCAGAATCATTAAAAAAAACACAAACCAAAAATAGTTTGATCGATAGCCACTCAAATCAGCGACAAGTTAATCGAAAACTGGTTCGCATTGAACATGCACATAATGAAGTTTACGATGATTATGTTGTCGATGATGATGATGATGTTGTCTTTGATGCTGCTAATGATGTTGTTGATGATGTTGTTGACGTTGCTATTGCTATTGTTTTGAATTTTAGTTTAAGTGTGCAACATAAATAATTTGTTATTGCACAACAATAATAACAACAGCCACAACGTCATGATGATCAACTTAATGATGTTGATGACGTTCATCAACGAGTTTAGTTCTTGCACATCCGCTACGCTTTCGCTGCCCACACAGTGCGACGCCTGCGCTTTTCAGCTTGCTACTACAGCTGTTCATGCGTTTGACTCCACTGCTGCCCATGTTGTTGTTGCTGTTATAGTTGCTGCTGCGTTGCTAAGCCTGTTCCGTGAGTTGATTTCGCAGCCCAAAGCTGGTTTAAAGCTGCCAACTTTTAACATGTTTTTTTTTTTTTTGTTCCCTTGCAGCTTTGTTTTTGTATTTTTGTTTTTATTCATGAAACTGGCTTTACGTGCGTTCACACAAGACTTGATTTTTATGAATGAAAACTGCGCGCCATGTGTATCATTTTTTTCTTCTTTTTTTTTTACTGTTTTTTGTAAGACGTTGCCTTTTTTTTCATGTTACTCTTTTACACATTAACAATTTGCTATAAGCAGTTTTTTTTTTCTTATGTTGCTTGCCAGGCATCGCAACAACTTGTAGATACACTTGATGTATGTATCTTGCGTATGTATCTGCAGTGCATGCAGTTAAAAATAATGTACCTGTTGCAGGTGTATTCGCAGCAACAACAACAACAACAACAACAGCAGCAGCAGAAGTGACATGTAAACGTTGCTGCTCAGTTGGCTTAGATACACAAACCGTTCTTAGCCGTAACGTTGGCTTTGATGTCATATATTTTGTATATATATATTTTTATGTATATATATTTACACTATATTCCTAGACATATATACACATGCATCATGCATATATATATGGAGTTAAACTAGCAAGCCAACTAATTTCATGTGCGCCACTTTTCTACTTTGGCTTTTCACATTCTCCCAATGCGCTGCCGTCTATTTGTATGTCTAATTTGCTCTCGCTATGCTTTCGTTGTCATCGCTCGCAACTAATTGAATAATAATCCAGGCATTTCCATATGTATAGCGGATTAAGATATACTATACACATATACAATACATTTAGCATAATGGACCTTTGGCATGTTAGTCTGCTGTGTCGACAGACATTCGGACGCCAATTGGAGAATGGTAACTGGTTTATACGCCCGCTGACGTGCGTCTGCTGTTGCGCTCGTTTCGTTTTTCGTTGTATGGATTTTATGTTTTCTTAATCACACATTTGTTGAATGATCACATGCAAACGCTTAAGAAATTGCTAAATTATGTTCGAATTAATCATGTAGATTAGTTTTCTATGGTTTGCTTTAATTCATACATTTATGCGTTGTGCGGATGTGCGGGTGGGTGTTGTTGGCCATATGCTTATGCAGCAGATGAGTTCGAGATGGATAGAAAGTGGTTAATGCGTTTACGTTGTAGCAAATGCTGCTGCCGCCCCACAAATTAGTGGCAAGCAACGTTATGGCTGATTGACACAAGAAAGTGATATATGCATGACACACAAACAAGTTGCCTCGTGCTTTCAGCCCACGAGAATTCTAAGGGTTTGACTAATATGTGCCTATTGAGGCTTCTTAAGTTTTTCGGCAGAACTTAGCCGCAACATTTTTCTTCCTTAAATTACTGGTCACATTTTTTTTGGACTTTAACAGAATGCTGCAAATGTCCAGCAATTTATAGATTTTACTTTGCCTGTCAGTTTGTTAGATTGGCTTGCTGAGGTACTCTTAGAGATATTGAGGTCTAAGGTATACTTCCTTTGAATAGCCAAAATGCTGCTTGCCGCTGACCCAGCAAACATTCATTCTCGCATTTATATATAACTCGATATTACACAGCAAATATGTTAAAAATATTTGGAACACATTTAGGTTTATAACTGAACTGAACTGGATAACCTGGTGGGCCTTAGATATATTAATAATTAGGAGAAAGTCTCAGCCACTTTGCCGTTTCAATTAAGCAATCGATAAAGAAAGTCTTGGCATACGTTCATTCTCCTACTGTTTGCACTATCTATTTCTATCAATTTCTTTTGTAAAGCAGAAGCTGCTTCCTGGCTTTAGCAGTGAAGCTTCCATTCGCTTACATTGTGCCTCATGCGACGCAATATGTTTTCTATTAACAAGGACTTTTCGCAGAGCACGTTTTATGGTTTACACTTCACCGCTGCTGCTTTAGCCTTGAACCGTGAATTAAGGCAAAATTTTTTTTAGCTCTGACGTTTGCCTATTCGAGTGTATAAAAGTGTAAGGCATAAGAAATCAAAGTAATCTGCATGCGACACACGTGTGCTCACCTACTTTGTGTCACACCAAGAACGCCACACCCACTACATTGCCAAACTCTACACGCACGATTGCGATGGTGTAGCTTTTGGCGTTTTTTACGTTTCCTACGTTTGCTTTTAAACAATGACAACGGCAGGGCAGGATACAGGATGCCTAAGCAGCGCAACCAAAACATTTACCTTTATTTTCATTTGTTTTCTTTCTTGCGCGAGTTTTTCTCTTTTTTCTTTTGTTTTTTGTTTTCCTTTTTTTGTGCCCTATGTTTGCCAATTGAAAAGACATTTGCAAACACAAACGACAAAACTTTCTTACTTTATTTTCGCTTAGTGAGCTTAAAAAGTTACGACATAAGTAACCGCCCACGGCAATAGCCTAAAATGCTGACGTCACGTACGTGAGGCAATTTCTAATACCAAACTGTAAATTAAGTTAAAAGCATAACCCAGCGTTAAGCAAGGTGCCAGCGTCAAACAGGTTCTGTGCTCATGTACACACTCGTGCATATGTTAGCCCTTTTGCCTTTGGCACGTATGCGGCTTAAAAGACTTTTCAACTGCGTTGCGCCTTTTTTTTTACATCTTCTCGAACAGCGTCAGAGTCATAACAGTCTTCGACGTTGACGTCGAAGTCGTCGCAGTTGTCTTAAAGACCGACCGCAGCACTTGTGGTTAACATGGCGAATCAGTTAAGTAAAAGGCAACTAGATTTAGGGTTGCTTGGTCCACTGCGGTAACCTAAAGCCAACGCGATTTGTGCTGACTGATTTTTACCAGGAATATTTTATTGCAAAACCAAAAACGACACACGAGTAAACAACAACTGAGCGCAGAGCAAAGCAGAACAAAGCTGGGTTGTCAATTGAAGACGTCACAGTACCTTCGTGCAGTTCAGGCGGTTTTGTAAGTTTATTGGTCACACTTGGCCTCGCACATAATTTATGTGTGAAACCGAGGCGAGTCTGTCTCATCAATCTGTTGGCTGTTCGCTTGATTTCCGTGCACGCATATGCTAGACGCAAAATGAATTGTGTGAAAATTTTGCGCGAACGGAAATAATAGCAAAAGAATAAAACAGCAACAACAACAATAACAACACTAGCTGCAGTATACGAGGGCGAAAACCCACAAGTGTAGGACAGCTTCAAGTTAAGCAATCGAATTCGCGGCTACAATTGTAAGCTTGAACTTGTTTGGATTGCACGCCCAGCTTTGGCTTGCGTGCAGCTTGCAGCACTTCCGCCGCGACTTGTTTCCAAAAGCTCTACACGTCGCATTGCCCGCTGCAAGCTGGGAGCTGGGAGCTGGGAGCTGTGCGCTGTGAATTACTTTCGTCTAATGTTGAGGCAGGTCTTTCGCTTGCATGCTGCTAATTGTTAGCAAGTCGGACTGTTGCGCGTGCGCGCGCTCACGACAGTCACTCACTCACTCATTCACTTGCTTACTTGAGAAAGCTATGGCCGCCAAGCCAAAGAGCCATTTATTAAGTTCATTACAGGCAGACTTCATGTTAGTCGCATAGGAAATGAAAATGAAACGATACGCTGCCGCACAGCTCAGTCAAGAAGAAGTTCGTGCTGCGACAAACATACGAAAGCGTGTGAGTAACTCTGCGGGGCGTTGGCAACTGCGAAAAGGTGGAGTACATATGCTTATTAGGTTTCTTAGAACGGGAAGCGCACACTTGCTTTGGGAAGCACACAACTACATAATAAGGAAATGTCATCCATTAATCTGAACCCTATGTGTTTGTTATAGTTGAGTGACATCCTAATGTAGAAGTTTCTGCAAAAAAAGTTGTAGAAATACCATTTCTATTCGACAAGCAGATGATCGAGCTAAGCCAGTCTGTTATAACATGTTTCTAAATTAACGCTTTTCATTTACATAATGTTTTCTTTGCAAATGTAAATAAATTTTATAGAACCCCTAGGTTCCAGCAGTTTATAGATATTAAATTAGGAAAGCACACTATGCTGCCAACATATGAATGTCAAATTAATAAATTAAATTAAAAATGAAATAATATATCAAATTTTTCCTTCAAAATTATTTAAAATTTAATAATTCAAATAATATTCATTTGAAATATAATTATATGCCTATTTCATCTGTCGATTTACTCTTATATGCATAATTAATATGAGCAAATTATTCGATTGAGTTTGGCCAAAATGCGCATAACAGCATGACATGATTTACCATGTGCTACAGCCAATTAAGTGTTCACATTCAATAACTGCAAAATTGATGCGTTAATTAAGACTTAACGTTAATTAGCAAATGCGTCTCTTCGCTGTAGGCGTTAAGATCTATTTGACGCCACTTCTCCTAACTAAATGAAGTGTCACAGAGCTTTAAATAAGTCAATAACTTGCCTGCCATGCATGACCCCAGGCAAATGAACTCATAAGAGGCACACTGACACGTTTATGTATCCTTATGTCAACACACTGCCAGATACATAGGATAATATGCATAAATGAGCCATTCTGCAGGTTCGCATACGCATAAACATAAGCATATGCATATGAAACTATATGCCAGCCTCCCCCCTACCAACCAGCCTGCCTACCACACTGTGTGTCTGTTTGTTTCTCTCTCCCCTCGTCAGGCTGCACTATGTTTAACAGTAGACAGCAATCACTGCTAATGAGTTTTATTGTAAATTAAAATTGCACAGTGTTGCACAGCAGTGTGCAGATATTGGCGTATAGGCATGATAAATGCATTAAACGGCATGCATATACATATGTGCATGCATCCATATGCAAATGTACATAAGTGTGTGTGTATATGGGTAGTTACTCCGTCAGTTGAAGACAAACTGTAGACATAACAACTGGAATCCTTGCATAATAAATTTTGCAAATGGCAAATATTAGATAAAGACATCGATGTGCGCAAATGCAGCACAAATGTAAAATGCCATGACGGCAAATGCTACAGCAAAAGCCGTTTCTGCACACTGTGGGGCAAAAGAGTGTGTGGGGTAGAGCAGCGCATATGGCAGCGAGACAGTAGTCGATGTTAGTTTATTGCCGTTAGGTCAACGACAAGCGAGCGACAACAACAACAGATAAACGCCAACAACAAAGGCTAAAAAAACATGCATCACAATGCTGCCGCAATAATCGACCTGCCGGGCACTTGACATGGGAGTGCATGGCATGCATGTGGTGTGTGCGTGTGGTGCTGAATTGACCATGTTGGCCTTAGCGGATTTTTTTCTCTTTTTGCTTGATATGCCTTACTTAATTATTAACGCAGCAGTAATGCGCGTTAAAAGTTTGAACAGAATGATTGCTGTCAGTCCGTCAGTCAGTCTATTTGCCATTGCTGTCGATGTCAGTGACACTGATGAACTCTGGTAACGGCATTGATATGCAATTAACAAAAGGCGGGCATTGCCGCCAGCATTTTTGTGGCTTGCACGTAAAAAATGTGGAAATTTACAGACAAATTGCACACATGTCAGCTGTCGCAGTGCAAAAGTCAAACAAAACTATAAAAGGACATGCGGCATGGCATGCGACATACATCTAGGGAAACATATGTCAGCAGCCGCTGGGCTCAGAGATCTAAAGCTTATATGTATGTACATATGTTAATATTACAGTGAAATTTAAAAAAAAAATATAAAACAGAATGAAATCACATATTCTTTGCTTAAACTAAGCTCATAAATAGCAGTTATAATGGCTGTCAATGCAGCTGCCTATGTCAACTCATCGCTGCTCCTCATTGTTAGTTGACAGCAACAAAAGGTATTGATTACAATAATATAAGCATTAAGCATCATATAACAAATAATAAACAATAAAATCAATTAAATTTATTAAATATTAAATAATTAAAAATCATTTCATTGCTTAGCATTTTGTGCCCTATAGACAATTCAAAGAATGCTGCTCACAATAATGACATATACATAATGCACAGTCGAGCATTGGTCAAGCATTTGCATAAACGGTAAATAATATTGTCATTAAGCTGATATATATATATATGTGTCTTGGCAACCCTGATAGCTTCGTTCTTGGTATATGTTAAATGTTGTACAATATCATAAATTTTATCTGCATGAACATAATGCGCAATAACGAAATATTTGATTATATGCGAATAATTAATGCCACCAGAGATATAATAACGAAAACAAAAAGCCATTACAACTACAAATCATCACAAAAACAATAATAATGACAACAACAATGACAACAATAGCCACAGCTTTAGCAACACAAAAGCGCCATTTACACCATTGCAACATGCGACGACAACTGCATCAACAAAAATAATAATTGCAAAAAACACTAACAACAACCACAATAGCAGCCACAACAACGATTACAATAACAATGGCAACAACGACAGGCACTGGCAATTACAATAACGGCAACTGCAATTACGGCAAATAATTTTATATTGTGTTGTTTCGCACTGGCATAGTCATTGCCGGCAACGAACGAGCCAATCATTTATTTGAGCATTTATGTTTTACATATCATAATTAATCATACGCCTAGTAAGCCAGTGTAAAACCTCGTATTTAAATCAAATATTCAATTTCGCTTCAGTGCTTTTTTTTCATAACTAAACTAAACCTATGTATGCTATGGTTGTTGTTATTGTTATTATTGCTGTAATTGACACGGTATTGTTATGTTGTTGTTGCTGTTGTTAGTCAGCTTAGGCTTAACTAGGCTTAGGTAGGCGTCACTTATACACGCATAAAACTGGAAAATGTTGTTTTTTTTCTCGTTGATTATCTGAATGCCATTAGTATTAATTTTAATTAGTTGGTGTTGGTTTGCCAAATGGGATTTGCACGCTGTTAGTAAATTAAAATTGCACACAAAATTTATTTTATGTATTTCAAGGCCGCACTATGGTTGGCATTTAGGCACAGATTAATGATGTTCATAGTTCTTTGTGTTTGTAAATAGATATGCAAATAATAATAGTTGAACTTTTACACATATAATATGATACTAAATACCAAACAATGTATTGAATTTTGATACCCAGTTGCGTTTATTGTATTGTTTTAATTATAGAAATCTCGCAGGAACGAATAATCTAAGTGCAGCAATAGAAAATAAAAGGATTACTTTTTAACTTTTTCAAGCCTCAAGCTTTGAAGGTACAGTTTTTAAATTCATATGTAGAGAAATCACATATGCTTATATTATTTAAGACACCCTAAAAATTATGATATAAAACAATCATCTAATATAGGTATCATTGCCAAAATCTCAAGCTACTCCGCTCAGCAACTTTACCTTCATAAAGAGCATATTAAAAGCTTAAAGCCTATAAGTCTCTCCAACATATTGCATAGCTCTTGCGCTCATAAAATTCGCTTAATTTAATGGATGACCGCAGGCTTTTAAAATATTAATTTTTAACAGTTGCTTGTTTATTTTAAAATTAAGCACATTATACTTTAAGCTGTTAATTAAAATTTGTAAATAAAAGGAATAACAAAAAAAAAAAAAAAAACAAATTTACATCGCGTTTATGGATTTATGCAGACATTTTGTTGTACGATTTTTGTTGTTGTATTAAGTTTCGGTTTATGCCTTCCTCAATGACTTACATTAAAATTCAACTGCAGTAAAGCTATTTTAGCAATTAAGAAAAATAAAAGAACGAAAAAAAAAATTATAACAATAATAAATACTATAAAAACAAAAATAACAGCAAAGATAAGCAGATGGCTTGCTCATGCCGTTAAATATAATATGCCACATATTAATATATTTATACGGCTTAAACGACTTATTCGTGTAAAAATTTTACCAATCCGGTGCCAATATAAATGTGTGCGCTAACCGCAGCAAAACCTGTTAAAATTTGTTAATTAAATTTAAACAAAAAAATAAAAAAAAAAACATATATATATAATGCTAGAGTAAACTTTTACAATATTAAAAAGTTGCCTGCACACCCACATTCAAGCGAGCAGAGCAGCGCAGAGCAACTGCTGCTCATTAAAATGCTGAACCACCAGCAACGCAAACCGCACGAAACCCACAAAACCCACAAACCACCAAGCGCACATCGGCATGAGACACGGTGATGATTTAAACTCAATGCAACTGGGATTATATTTTTAATAAATTTTCCTTCTTTACTTTTATTTTTCCTTTATTGTTTTTTCTTTGCTTTTTCAGTTTTCTGCTTTTTGTTTTTTTTTTTTTTTTTGTTATTTTGCGCCCGGTCAGGATATTGCAACTTGAAGTTGTTGAGCTGCCTTGTTGCCTGCCAGGCAGTGCATTGGACGCGAAAATTGTACAACAAAATCATTTAATAATTTGAGGATAAATTAAGTGCTTCAATTGCATGAAATTGATTTCGAGTGAGGCAGAAAACAAGTTTGCAATGGCCAGGCGGGAATATGCAAGACAATTAAAAACAAAAAAATAATAATAAAATAAAACCATTACAGCAAACAATGCACTATAAAAATTAAAATATTAATAAGTGCCACAATAACAACAACGATACTATTAATTACAACAACAACAGCGAACAACAAACAGCACTAAAAGGACAATGAACGCTGCTCGAGGCTCATAGCTGAAATCAGTTGAGTAAAGTTGAGTTGTGTTGCATTGAGTTAAGAAGAGTTAAGTAAAGTTGAGTTGTGTTGAGTGTTGTGTAGTTCATATAGTGCTGCTGATGTTAATGCACTTTCGTACTGGCAGTCAAGTATCTTTGCCCGGTCGTAAGGAGCTTGGCAAGCGATGCATAATAATTGTATTATGCATATTTATGAAGCCAGCAAAAACGTAGTTTATAAATGTTGGCTGCAATATGGCAAGGACTATACCAAAATGAATGCTCCTAAAGTACTAACGGCTCACAGTCAAGGGTCTTAAAGTCTGACCATATCTTTTCATTTCATATTTATACTACTTGAATAAAATATTCTGATGCGGCCTTGCGTCTTTTTCACAAATAATTTATAAACAGACTACTGCGATAGTTTTCTGGACAACCTGACTCAGGTGAAAACCAGCAAAAGACAAGGATTTCTCCTACTTCGAAAGCCTACTCGGCCCCTGTGGAAATATTATCGAACATTGTGACTTTAGTTTTCAGCACAAGAAACTGTATTACTACAAAACACATTTCCGGTACATATTTTGTACACAAATTCTTACCTGCAGGCAGATTTATCAGACAGCCTATATAAGCCTTAAAATGCAATAATATTTTTCCAACAGGCAGTTGGCCGTCTGTTGATGCCTTGTCTAATGGTATTCAACTAACTTAGCTAAATATCTGCGCTTATCAAAATTAAAAACAACATTTCTAATAAGCTGCTGATGAGCTTAGGGAGCGGGCATAAAATATGAAACAAGTTACTTAAAACCAAATCAGATTAGAGTAATCCACACACACCAACCCAGCACAATCGGTTGCCAACTTTCCCGTGCGAAGTTGCAGGCAAAAAGAGAATAGCGAAAATGAAGACTTAAAAAATACAATGCTGAGTATAAGCGTAAAAAGCCACTTATACTCCTGCTATTAGCCGCCAGCTGAAAATCCACTTTGACGCATTCGTTATAACCAAAGCGATAATGTTATCTAAACAAGCTTAAAAAATAATAAAAATAAAAAAATCAGAAAACAGAAAACGAAACAAAAAATAACAGAATGAGAAGAAGTTGTTTGCATCAAGGGCTCAAAATCTAAAATATTATTACCAACATCCGGTAAACAATTTGTTGTTTGTTGCAGTTGCTGTTGCAAGTTGTTGATGCGTTGAAAAACTCGTTTGTGTTTATTAACTTTGCCTTTGCGAAACTAGGTGTAACGCTTATTTTTAGTTAAGGCCGGTTGCCAGCATATCAGCATTGCAATTACTTTAGCAATTGTTGTTGCACTAACAACAACTGCTGCTGCCACAACAACAACTAGTGAAATAAAAAGCAAGCACAACCAAATCAACGCCAACGGCAGCAACAACAACACGTAGCTGGGAGTTGTTGTTAGTACCTTAATTTACCCAAAGGAAGTTTGTTTGCACAAAAATAGTACAGAAAAAAATTCAGTTAACTAAGCATCAGTTTCAGCAATTGGCCACTGGCCTGTTGATCAAGAGTTACGCTTGCCTGAATCTGGATGCGCTTTACTGCAGTCAGAGTCCGTGTGTTATGCTTTGCCAATTTTTGTTAGTGATATGCGAATTGTATGTGGATTCCTGCAGGTTTAATTGAAATCAGCGTAATATTTTAAAATATTTTAATTTAAAGTTCGGTTATACATACAACGTGTATTTCCGTTAAACCGCATTTTAGTTCGACTAATAAAAAACGTTTATTGTGTTTATAACAAAAGCTAATCAACTTCATTAAAATACAGAATTGCAAAACAAATAAATGTGCTAATGTGCTACACAAGTGAATAATGCAGCTAATCGATTGCTTCTCCTACAGCAACTTTATGATTATTGCTAAAATATTGCACCGTACACTAATGCAAAAGACACATGTTACCATCGGTAAGGCAGCGATCGCCCAAAGCTATATGAGTATCAATTTAGTTAATGCTGAGATAATGCGCTCTGCAAACTCCCAGCATGCTTAAATATAATTATGTAAAAAGATTAGAAGCAAGTCATCTGCTGTGTAACTTAAAAAAATTATTTAACGTAACAGACATAACCTCAGCAGTATTTTTGGTCAGGCATTCCTGTATGATATGCCAGGTTTTTTGTTTTATTTTATTTTTTTTTTTGTTTTTTGCTTCAACTTTTTTTAAATTGCATAAGATAAGCAAAACGGGGCATGGGAGCGCAATAACGTGTGAATTTTGCCAAGTCGTCAAGGCCGAATGTGAAACTGCATTGACATATTTAGCAACAACAAAACCAAATATTGCAAAGCTACAACAACAAGATTAAACAACATGTTTTACTTCAACAAAAACATGTTCAAAGCGGATGCTAAGGACATGCGACAAAAGTGATGATTATTTAAATTATTTTTCTACTCTCTAAACTGGATTTTTATTATTATTTTTTTTTTATTTTGATTTGATTTGTTTGCTTCTTTTTTTGTCCCGCTCGTTTAAAAGCGAATTATGTGCAAATGAAAAATGAATGAACGCATGAAATACGCATATCATAAAATGGCCAAGTGCTAAAAAAAGGGGTTACTGCAAGACATGAGTCGCAACAGTGCAGCAATTAACAGTTAACGAGTTTGTTCGATCTGCGTTACACTGCATGGAATATGCATGAAATGGCATGTGCCAGTCATTGAACTAATGTTAGCATAAGATTGGCAATACTCTGCTGTCAATACTCAATCTACTTGTAGTAACTACGCTAGGCAAGCAGCAGCAGTTATGCCTTAAACAAACATAATATGCAAAATCGACTTTACGCATGATAAGCTTGTTTATGTAGGTAGCATGTTTACCTTAAGCACATAACGTCTGTGCTGTGTGCATGTGTAAACTCGACGTTAAATTGAAATTTAGCTGCAGCTCCACTGCTTATGCTGGCTCTTACACCGATTCTGTAGCAAGTAAATTGAAAAGATTTATAGAAAATTCAATGTTAGCACAAATATTCTGCTATGGCAGCATTGCCACAGTGTCATACACAGCACATATCTTTTGGCTTATAGTGTTACGCTTATGGCAAGCATGTGTGCAATGCTGACTATAAAGAAGTTTGTTGCTTATTTTTACCACTACTCAGTATTCGGCCAATTTTGATACATGATAAAATACTATTCGGCGAAATATTCGGTATCCGGCCAAAATCACTATTTTTTATTTTACGAGTCACTATCACGGTTAAAATTAACACAATAAACAACTCAACTCAAATAATGAATAATAAAATAACCGTTAAAAAACCATACAAATTTCAAAAAAAAATAATCATAATAAAAAACCTAAACTTCGAAGTATAATAAATATTTCCAACTAACTGTAAATCACACAACACTGTATGCAAAATGACTCTCAAAGCTTTTTCTTTTTCCTTTTTTGATTTTTCATATGTACCCTTGCAGCTCTAGTGGCTCAACTTTTATCCTTTTACTCATAGCTCCTTTTGCATGCATCAGTGCTGTCGGTGCTGCCTAAACCCTTATCAAAAAGCCAGCAGCTTTTGGTAGCAGCACTTCAATATTTTTGTTGTCAATTTTCAGCTTCGTTGCGTTTTTATTATTGCCGTATATTTATTATGCCGTGCACATTTAAAACCCATCCGCCCATGTGGCCACCCACAACAGCTAAGGTGACATACAACACGTGCCATCAAGTGTCCAGCAGAGGCAGCAAAGGCAGCAGAACTGCAAAATCGCGATAGTCGACATTTAATATTGGCCAAAATGGCAAACTTGTTAACATCTTCGTGACCTCTGTTGTACGTTCACTTGACCAAATCAATTGGATAGCAACAATGTAGCGCATGTTGATGCTCACATTCTCGTTGTTGGATTGTTTAAAGCAGAGTTTATTTTTGCTGTTGTTGTTGTTGTTTAACAATCAAATAAGTCACGCGGCGCTTAACTCAAAAGTTCTGCACGAGAGATTTTCACATTTTGCTTTTTGCACTTTTGCTTTGCTGCTCCGCCTGCCGCTCAACAGTCGACGTGCCTTATGCTGCTCTGCCGCAATTCTTGCATGTCGGTACGTCTACGTGGGTGTTATTTAGGTATTGTTGGTGTTGCTGTTACTGTTGTTTGCTTTGCACATAGCTACTCGTTTTTGGATGCGCGCTTGTGCCGTCAGCCGTGTAAACAACTGCGCGTGCCTGCCCATCTTTACCCATTTATATCATAAGGCGCGTGTAAATGATGATAATCGCTTACAAAGGTGTTAATGTTAGCGTCATTACATTTTATTATTTTACTTCGTTAAGTAAAATATATTATGATGAGCTGCGTTTAAGTTAGCCATTTGCAAATGTGCCGTAAATGCCTGTTTATTGTTAAATAAAAGCTTATTATGTACAGAATATTGAAGGTCATGTAAAATATAAACTGATTACACTGCACATATTGATATAAAATTATAAAACAATATTAAATAATAACATGAATTCTGTCGGAAGCGAAAAGGTAAAAAATATGAAAAAAAAATGGCTACAAATTGCTACCTCCATAAAAACAAAAGTTAAAACAATTTCAATTATGAAAATTTTAATTATAACGATAATTATACAACAATAATCTATTTTTTTGCAACTATAAACCAATCCAATTATGATCTGCAAGTTGGTAATCGCAAAAGGGAATTTTGTTTTAAGTAATTCAGGTTAACGCGAATTCACTGTACTTGATTATCTATTTCATGATTTTAGTAACGCTTATATTTGTTGAAAGCAGCTTATTTTAATTCCGCTAATTGGAGTGACTTTTCGAACGATTTTCTTAATGTTACTGCCATAAAATATCATACAAATGAATCTATGCTCAACAATAGGCTAATTAGGACGCAGTTAACTTTTTTCAGTATTCTGAAGTCCAGTATTTGCAGCCTGTAATACTAAAGGATGTTGATGACATAATAATACGTGCCTACTAAGCTTACAACGCCAGAGCAAAGCCTGCCCAATCATAAACCTTACGCAATAGTAATTTTCCACAATAAACATTACCAATGAAAATTTGGCTTGAATTTCATTAGTTTGCCTACATAATCACAATACACATAAATTTTTGCTGATTAGCTCAGTTGCATTACCCTTTCCAAATTGCCAAGGCAGCTTGCATACGACTTTAGTATAAAAACAAAATTTACGATACACTCTAAAAGCCAGTCTTCTTGACCTATGACACCACATAAGATACTCGTACATCAATTTTCATGCATGCATGACCTACATAAAAAAAAAAAAAAACTCAACAAAAAGGACCAATCAATGGATCGATGCGACATGTGACCAATCCAATACTACACAGGGCATAAATAACAAAATATAAAACGTAAAATACGCACGCACGTAACCCAAAGGAATTACTGTATTGCCTGGCTGCCTGACTGCCTGGCGCTGCTATGCATGCGCATGTAAGCCTATCATTTATCAAAAACATTATCAATCAGTCAATATATGAAATTGCTTGATATGTGTATATCCAACCTGCACGAGACTGAGACCGAAACCGAGAACATTTCCTAAGCATAGACTAGGCATGCATGTCGACAGAGCACATGTGCGGATGTGGCAGTTAGGGCTGCTGCTGGTTGGTTTTACATTGCAAAGTCTGCAATTGATTGATTTAAAAAAAAAAAAAAAAAAAAAACACAGAGAGGAAAAAAAATGGTGGTGCCACATAATATTTTTTGCAAGCTTTTACTAGACCCGCACAATGTACGGTTTCGGTTGACAAAACTGTTGAGTGAAAATTACATTACCGAAAAAATAGAAAAAATAAAAGACAAAAACAACAACAACAAAAAGGAGAATTTTCTAGCAGCTTTTTAGGCGCTGTATTGTGCTTGGAGCGTAGTGTATATGCATTGCCTGCTATGCCAGCATATAATTGTGATGAATTTTTCATGCTGCTAAATGTATTATTATTGCAGCTATGCTGTTGTAGTCAACTTTTCCAAAAGGTAGGAACATTTTCCATTGTGTGTGTAAAATTTTTCGATAAAGCATTGCAGCTATACTCTGCTGTTGTTGATTTAACGTTTGCTGTGCGCTGCACTTCAACTAGGCAAAGTGGCAGAAATCTGCATTTGGTAGGAACACAAGATGCAGATTTGATTAGTGCAACTGACTGTACAGCAAACTTTTCCTTGCTATACTTTTTGCCCAGGGCAGCGTATTAGCAGCAATCTGCATGAGTTTTGTTTGCTTGTTTTTTTTTTCATTTATTTTTTTCTTTGTTATTTGCTCTAATACAGAACATTGCAAATACAAAAAAAATATGCTATATGAGTTACAAAGCAAAAAGCAAAATAGAGAAATGCATTGCAACTAGCTGCAGAAAAATTTGATTTCGTGTGCAAGTAGAGTAACAAGGTGTCCTGATTGCATAACTTTGTGCGCCTAATGGGTGGCAACTGCTTGGTGCAGGTAACATGCGTAGCAACTCGAAACCAAATCGAGTATGCACACATGAATATGTATTTGCGCAATAGTGCATATGGAATGGCATATTAAAAAGTATTGACTGACTGATAGCATCCTTGATTGATGGCGAGCTGCACGAGCATGCACGTGTACTTGATGGCTTCCTTTGTTATTTGAGTAAGTAACAATGTGCCAAAAGTTGGGTATGCGGAAATTGATTTTTACAACATTTCAAGCAGCAAATACTTTTTCATTACATTTTTCTTTCTTTTATTCTTTTTTTTTTTCTTGCTATGCTGTCAATCTTGTAACTTAGATATGACAACATAAAAAATGAAGAGAAGTTAGAAATATTGAAAATTTATGCTTTATTTTAGAGTCAATAAAATGCAGCAAAATCAAAAATGTTGCTTTAACCTTGTCCACATGAGGTCCCAACTATCTAAGCAGTGTAATGATTTATTGATGAGTTCCTTACTCTTACAAGTTTTATTAAATAATTTCGTGTAGCAGCTGTTTGCTATTTGCAATTGCCTTGGTAACGAAAATTACAAAATAAAGCAACCACGCAAATTCTCATTAAACTTACAAGATCAACGAAGCACTGCCTAAGTGCTGCACTTCAGACGACACCTACGAATGTAGTACTTATGTTAAAAAGTTCAAGGAAATTTACAATTTTTCACGGCTGACATGCTCACTTGACACAAAACCGTAATTGCTGTTTAGGCATATTAAAACCCATTCAAACCACACAAATTTTGAAAATTTAATATCGACTTTTAATGTTTTAGCATTTCTCATAAAATATAGAAAAAGTATCTCTGTTTGCTTTTTCGTGTGTAAGTACACGTGTAAAAAATATTTAACATATTGCTCAAAACAACTTTCGCGCAAAAGCAGCTGTCACTGTATGTGCAAACATTGCTAACACCGTTTTCATATATCACAACAATCCTTGTTAGTAAAAAAACAAAAAAAAAAAAAAAATAGAGGGAGCAAAAACAGCCACACAAATGTAGCATACTTTGGTGCGCAAATATTGTCATACATGCATCAGTATTCAAGTGCTTTGTTGGTACAGCCACGACAAGGCAGGCTGCGCAAATGTTGTTAAACTGTTGGCAAAACTGTCAAAGCACTTTGCAACGAACCTTGGTTATCGCTTTTTTTATGCTTTGTTTTGTTGTTTATTTTTTTTTTTCTCTTTTTTTGCTTGTTTGTTGCGGCAGCAGCAAATTATGCGCAACTTTTTTTTAATTTGCCGAAGTTAGTTTGCTTTTTTTTTTTTTGATTATTTTTTGCGTATGCCCTACCTATGTATGTATACCCCCTATACACTTGTGAGCAACAATAATAATGAAATTTTTGTTAACCTCCAACGCATGTGCAATAACACACAAATTCCCAAACGCATTTTGAAACGTTTTGCACAAGCACACAATAAAACCCGCAAGCAAAAGCAAAAACATTAAAATCAAAAATAAAAAAAGAGCAAAATAATAAAAAGCAAAAACAAAAAAATTATAATAACAACAAACTTGCGTGTCTTTGACAGATTTTGATAGCTGCGGACGCATTATGAAAATGTGACAACTATTCTCCTCCTTTTGTAAAAGCCTAACGGCATTGCGCCTTTGTTTCGCATTTTATTGTTGCTATTGTTGTGATTGTTATAAAAAGAAAAGAGCAGAAAAACTGTTTTGCGTAAAATTAATTTTTCAATGTCAAATATTGCGATTTTTAAAAAGTTAAAAACTGTTATCCTTGCTACAGGCTTTATGGCCAACCAAAGCATTCGACACAACGTAGGGATGCCATAAAAACTTCATAATCGAGCGGAAAAGATTTATGAGCCAACGACGCTGCATTTTATTATGGCGTAAGTGTCGCCAAGTGTACTACTTCCAACTAAACGCATATAAAAGAAAGAAAATCCGATTTCCTGGTTAGTATTGCCTGGCATGTATGCCGAACTGGCGTTCGTAGTTGCCATTCATCAGCTTGGCACCTTGGCCGCGCCGACTTCACACGCTTCGCACTCGCACACTCACACACCACTGTGTGTTATGGTGTGTGCTGCCCTTTGCGCCTTTTGCCTTCACCTGCGTGTAGTGTGGCAAAGAGTGTGACACCAAATTCAAACAAATTGCTCGAAACGGCGTAATAAATGCTTTGGAAGTTGCAGCTGCTTTTGCTCTTGCGCTTGCTTTCGCACTGCTTAAGGACTAATTCCCTGGTATGGCAGCGTAATTGTGCTGCCTGGTGTTTTATGGGGCGACAGAATGTTGGTCAGCACGGTTGAATGGCTTGCGTGTGCGTTTTAATTTTTTTTTTCGACACTGTTAATGGAGTTTTGTATTGTGAATGTGCTTTAATAAGTTTGCAATAAATATAACAAATTGTATCATTGTATAAATTGTTTAAGAACTGTAAAAAAATCCTTTTATTGGCATGAAAATACATTCCATTAGAATCTGACTGCTCAGATACGCTTTACCAGGCAAACAATTGTGGGTTTTGGCATTTGCACAACATTGGCAAAGGCAACAACGGCAGCTAAGTTCATTCATCGGTTTAAGCTGCTTGAGTGCAATGTTAAAGACTTGACGATTTTTAAAATCCACTTAGTAGCGTGCATCACTTATATTAGCACATTCAACTGCCATAAAAACTTCAATATGCACGCAACGTTTAAGAAGGTTTTGCTGACTAATAGCCAGTCATAGAAGTTTTAAAGGCCACCGTGGAACTAACTGGCAACAGTCTTGCCGAGAAGGTACTCTATAAAAAGTCTGCATTAAAATCTTAAATGATTATAACAAGGCAAAATGTTGCTTATCTTGCAATGAACAATGCCACGAAACGCATTTCGCATTCATGCAACGTACTCATTGACAGACTTTTATAATTTTCGTATTATTTGCAAAATCGTTAAATCCACAATGCCCACATATAAGCACATGTTACTGTAAATTTAATAGAATGCCCTATTTCAGCATATTCTGCGTCATAAAGATCTCGTCCAGAATAACTTGACATTGATTTGACAAAAGCAGTTTAAAGTAGTTAAATGCCAAATTGTTGGAAAGCTTTCAAAGTAAAATTTAAAAAAGCATGCCAGATACGTAGAATAATGCTCGCCTTACTTTTATTGAAGGCTGTTCAACTAAAATTGAAGCAGCGTTTTTCTTGTCGCATGGTAAAAAAAATTACCCTAAAATAAAATATCCACTGAAAATGCTTATGCATAATAACTTGCTCAACATTAAACATTTATCTATCTGCAAATTATTCAACTCAATTATACGAGTGTAATAAAAAAAAACAAAACGTTCCTTCTTCCTATCGAGCGCATTTCGTTAAATAAATTAAAAATTAAAACGAAGCGGGACCTTTAAAGTTTTTGTGGCTTTTTTATGTGTTTATTTACACTTCTTGACGCCTAAAGCTGTTTTATGCGTAATTTTTATGTAAATAAAACTAGAAGCTGCGCATACCAAAAAAAGGAAAAAAAAAACGCTGAGAGCATTACAGACCGCTATATATATTTTGTAGAGCAATTTACAACTGAAATCGCAAACAAAATCAAGTAAACTTAATACAAAAGCCTGCCAAGCACTGCAGGAATGTCGCACACGTATTTCCGCTGCCGCCTGCGCTTTGTAGTAATGCCAATAATCACGCAATCTAGAGTACGAGGGTTCAAAGTGTTAAATTCGTATGCAAAAATAAAGGTATCTAAAGAAAGGTACGCATGAGCGTAAAACTGTAAAACATATGCACGGTACTACTTAAATAATAAAAACATAAAACGCAAATAAAAATCGCAGCGGAAGCGCAAAGTGTGTCGACAAGCAGCTAAGCATCCAAACAGGCAGGCAGGAGCAAAGGCATATGGCAAAAGGCAGCTGGGCTTATCAGTGTGAAACAATCGCATTCGATTAGCAGAATGTACCGCAGTACGAGTGCGAGTCAACTCAAGTGGACTACGTGTTGAGCAACAACGGCAACCAAAGCAATTTCAAAAAGTAGTTGAAAAATAAAATAAAGAAAACCCAAACAAGGCACAACTAGCAAAAAGCGAAGGCGGCTCAGTGGGCACTTATCAAGTGGCACAGGCGAGGCGGCTGTAGGGGCGAGTGAAGCATGACGAAATTTTTGTTGCGCAGCTTGGCCAGCTCAAGCTTGTTATATATTTCAATATATAGTATAAGCATATGTATGTGCAATTTTATTTTAAGATTACTGGTGTTTTTTTTTATATATATAATTATATACATACAGTACTGGCTACGAATGTAGTACTTATAAACTACAAACAATAATAAATTTTGACGTTATTATGTAGATAAATGTCAAAAGCTATGTATAGCATTTATGGAAAAGAGTATGTGGCTTTGAATAGAACTTTGCCTAAATGTGTTATGATAAATGGGGAATTAGGTACGCTGGCCGATGATATAAATTATATCCTAAGCTGAACCTATAGCAATCTTCAACATAAAACTAATAAGATTTATTGAAAGTCTGAAAATTCATCTGTTCTATAAATAAATATTGAAAAAAACAAAATCACAGCATCCGTTTTCGATTCTCTAGAACTTAGCATTAGGAAATAATTATGCGGATGGTAAAAAAATGCAAAAGTGAAGCATATGCAAAAGAAGTTTTACGTATTCTTAACATAATAAGAAAGATTTGAATTAAATTTTATAGATACATTAAGTTAAATAATAAAAAATTTCAAATAACTGTAGAACACATAAGGGAAGATAGATACGTGGTCACCACTGTACCTATGTGCTGCATTGAACCTTTTTCGTTTACAACACTAAGCACTTTTCGTTAAAATTATGATGTATGTATTCTTACTGCGTAAAAATTCATAACACACACAGGCCAAAAATAAATCTAAACACAATGCAAGCTTAAAAATATTATTAGGAAAAAAAAAAAAAAGAAGAAAAGTAAATAGTAATAATAATAAAAAAAGGGAAACCATTATGACATAGTTGCCCGCAGCGCAAACGCGCCCCAAATTGCTTTGTGCCTGGCGCTAGCTTCGCTTTGAACAATTGACAATAATGCATGTGGCTGATGATATACGGATGGCAGGAGCATAAGCAGTAATAAACGTAAGCAATAGCTGCAATCTATACATGCCGCTTGGAAGCCAACCAAGCCAGCAAGCAGCAGCGGGCACATCCAATAAGCGAACACAAAGACATTTAATCCCCGAAAGTATGCCATAGACGCACCCCCATGCGCGCACACTAAAAGCATTGACCCCACTGTGCTGGCATAAAAAAAGGTCACGTCTTATCTATTTACCTAAACAATTTGCTTAAAATGTTTACAACATATAAGCGCGCGGGTATCGTATGGTAAGTACCGAGCTTCGAATACCTTAAGTAACGTGTGTGGCCAAGGCTACAGCAGACAGTCATTTGCCTGACGAAAATTGCCAAAAATCGACTTTAAGTACAAAAGCACAAAAAAAACAAGTAATATGAAGGAAAAGTAAGCAAAAACGCATACAAACATTAGAGCATTAGCCTGGGGAATTGTTTTAAAAGGAACACACACACACACACACACCCGTGCGCATATGCAGCAGAGCAAAAAGAAATAAAAATAAAAGTTGCTACGAAAAAACCAAAAGACAAAATAAATAAATAAATGTAGGCACTTTTCGCATGCCGCAGCGAGAATGGAAAATGCTATTGACTGCGCGTTTTTCTGCTCAATTTTCTTGTTTTATTTAATTCCATGCCGAAGTTTACATTTTCACTTTAAAGTTATACGCATACAAATAAAATAAAGAAAATACCCAACATTTGCACAAAGTTTTCTGTTTTGTTTTTCTTGTGAAAATCTTTTTGGCTTTTCTCTCTGCTTTTTGTTCTGCATGTACTTCGATTACATTTGTCTCCGACCGCTGCGCTGCCAGGCGTTTGACTTACGTTTAGGCAGATAAAACAGCAGTCGAAATGCTTTTACGTCTGTGCCTTGTTTTTCCTTTTTCCTTTTTGCTTCTTTTTTTTTTGTGTTTTTATTTCTTTTCTTTTCTTTACTTTTTTTTTGTTCTTTGTTTTTTGTTTGCTTGCCTTTTGGCATGTTGAAAAGTTTCGTCTGCCTGCTATCACCTATCAGCATTTAAATTTGCGCTCTTAAAGAAGTGAAATGTATAATAACTTCTTTGCCAATTGGGCATGTGCAGACATCTACAACTGAAAGCTGAGCACAGTGTCCATCTCAATCAAGATGAAAGTGATTTAGTAGCAGGCAATGCCTTTAAAGTTTTACGCATGCATAATTCAATTAAGTTTCGTTTAAAAAGAATAGCTGCGGGTAACTTCATTTGCTGCTTAACGCGCACAAAACTTTTGCTTAAATAATATTTAAATTAAAATAATAATTATTGCGATACTAAAAAGTTTTCCCTAGCAAATCATTATAGAAAAACTTATTAAACATTGAAGTAAACATATAGAAAATAACATCTATGCATGTGTGTCATTACTTCAAAAGTTTGCCTATAAGCAATTCAAATCATCTTGACTTTGAGAAACTATTACGGGTTTCCTCATTCTAACTTGTAAGAATTTTGAGAAAGTATATACTATGAGGCATCGCAACTGCCTTTTTGTTTGTGGGTAATACAATCTCTAGAGGAGTTAATTCTGATTGATCGAAGACCTTCCAAAATCACTTCTGAGTAAATTTAGTTTATACTGCAGTACTGTACTATCCAATCAATCATACTTCTCTATAATCCGAACTTGCAAGTCTCTTAAATTTTGGCAACCATATGCTGTCTCCCAGCTACAATGCTGATTGTTAAAATTTAACAAAGCATTTCGTATTTGAACTACCTTATTCTGTACTTTGTATGAAATTATCTGTATTATGTGTGCTTTGTCCTTACAGTTTCTTTTACAGAATATATGTATAAACTCAAGCGCAGACTATAAACTTTTGTTGTATGACTTTGCATTAGTATTTTTACAAAGTTGCACTCCTTTGAAACAAACGACAGTTAGGCGAGCGAAAATCATTATTACTGCAATAAAAAGCATTCGCTATGCCTTGGCTATGCCATTGCCGCATAGGCATGCAAAGATCTTATTATGTTTTTTTCCTTTTATGCTTTTTACTGCCTAGCAGCATCGTCTAAGCAACAGACATAGCGCTGTTAAGCCTCATAGACAAAAATTGCTCGAACAACAAACCTCAAATGCTATAATGTCCTTGACCTTAGACAGAAGAGCGGCGTTGCTACAACCCACACATAAGATTGCCAACAAAAGCAAATAAACACAAAAAGAGACACAACAATAGCCGCACAGCCGCCGCAGCAGCAGCGGCAACAGCACATAATTAGTAGCTAAAATGAAAATCCAGCAGCGATAAGAAAGCGAATAAACGAACGAGCAACGCACAAATGAACAGATCAGAACAGGAAATAAACTGGCGGCTAGCATTAAATAGAAATGGAAACCGACAGACAGACAGACAGGCAGGCAGCCAGGCAGCAAATGGCAGTCAACGTTGAGCAAAGCAATACAATAAAGCAAAAGACATCCAACTCATTTCATTTTCATGTCCAACTTCTAATTGAAGATTTGCACTTGAAACTTCGCTAATAATGATGATGATGCTGATGTTGATGATGAAGATAGTGTCAGGCAATGCTTCAAATTGCTGCACGAGCAAACGAAACGAAAAAAAAATCTATAAATTTGCTGAGTTGGCATAAGGAGGCACATTAGGGCACAATAAAATCTACGACTGCACAAGTCGAAGCTTGTTGATGTGGGTATGCCCAAAAACATGCCGAAAATGGCAAACGCAAAACGGAAAGCCAACAGCAAAGTCCTTACAATGAAGCACAGTGGCGGAAGAAAAAAACAGAAAAAGTGCTAATGATAGCTAAAATGCAAATAAACGTGCGCAAATTAGCTAAGCACGTGAAGGAATAACACAAAAGTAAAATGGCAGGCAAATGGAAAGCTGGCGCAGATTGATTTGCATAATGAAAAGTTTGTCAATTTCCGCAGTTTCTCGCGTTAAGCAAACTTGTATGTCTGTCTAACGTGTGCGGGGCAAGTGCGGAAAGAAAACTTTTTTAATAAAACATAAATAGAAAAACAATTTTAAAACTAACACAAAAAAAAAAAAAAAAATAAAACAAATTAAACAAACTTAATTAAAAGCTGCGTTTAATTTTTCATTTTTAATTGAATTAAACTGCAGCACAACATGTTTGCTGACAATTTCAGCGCTACCAAGGGCAGCAAAAGTAACACAACGCCGCACTATAAACAACTAACTCCAAGCTGCCAATCTGCCGTGCTGCCAGGTTGACTGCCCGCCAGGCTGACTGTCTGCAATCTGTACGCGAAGCAAACCAATGCTAAACACGCAAATGCTCACTACACGTTTGCAATTTATCTATGAAAAATGACGCAGCAAAATGGCGTTGGCATATCCGCATGCTCACTTACCGCACATCCGCATCAATGTTACAGTGTAATAAATTACGTATACGCAGAGTAGTATAAAAACTTTCAATTGCATGGCAGGCAGTTAGCTACGTATTTATTTCTGTTATTTCATTTTTGTTTTTCTTTTTTTTCGAGTGTAAGCACAGCAACCAACCAAACAAACTCAAACCAACCGCCGCACAACAACAAAAAACACACATGCATGAACGTGTCCTTGATGCATGGTTAAGGTTCGACTGCCAGCCAGTTGTTGGAAGTGTCTGGTACAGTTGTGTTTACCGCTTACCCACTTTGGTTGATTGCCAGCATGTGCAGCAGAAAAAAAGAAGAAAAATAAATTGTGCAAAATTAAAGTACGGTTTGCCTTGTCTGCCTGTCTGTTTATCTGTCTGTCCGTAGGTCTGTTGTACTGTATAACAAACCCACAACTCAACAACTCAGACTCATTACCACAGAAAACAGCAACTGTAGTTGCAACAGCTTTCACGAGAGCGTGAGCATGCATGCACAGCTGCAAGGCTGCTCTGGCGTGCAACAGCATGGAAAAAGCCTAAATAATAGGCAGATGTAGTGAGTAAATGAGCAACTGGCCATGACTGTGGCAGTGCAGCTAAACAGTTTTAATCAAATTGCCTTGTAGCCCCACAGTAGCAACAAAAACTGCAAAACGAAAAAAAAAGAATAGCAATCTAAAAAGTCAGTACTGTAGTTCATTGGTTTGCTGATTGCGGCTGCACACACACACGTACACATACACATAAGGAAACTGCTGCCAGCCTGCTGGCATGCAGGCAGCTTTTGGCAGCTAATGGAGTACAGTCACACTCGACATGCCTACGCTGCCGCATCAGCATAAAATATTCTGCCTGTGTCAGTATAGTTAACGTTTTTGTTGTTATTTTTTGTTGTTGTTGCTATTGTTTTTATACACTGCTGCCATTTATTATTATTTTATTTCATTTAAATGACACACAGCAAATCACAAGCACTCTGTCACATTTGTTCCTGTGCGTATGCGTTATACGCATTTGTCTTCCTCTGCACAGGCAGCCAGGGCAGGCGTATCAGCGCCGGATTGTCTAATAAGCTGCAGTAATAAATTATATTCATGCAACAAATAAATTATACACAATTAACTGAAATTTTTGCACAAAATGCAAAATAAATTTTCTACAATATATTATCGCATTCCATTATATGCGTATCTGTTAGATTATTATTATTATTATTTTGTGCCAGTGTCCGTTGAACTTAGCAACGAGCTTTGGCTTCATTTGTTGCGTGCACATCGGCATGCATAATGCACGGCTAATGATGTCAGACTCACTGCGGGCAAATAATAATCTGCATAATAAACTTTCAAATGTTTTTGCTCTGAGCCTTAAAGAACTATTTGGCAAATTTGCGCAATTAATTGAATTTTTGTGCGAGTGGCAAATAATTTGTGAAATATAATATGCTCAGTATTTGCCGTTCTAAATGAATTTATTCAGAAAATGTATTATTGTCTGTTATGTGCATTTTATTTACGTAAATTTATTAGATTTCCAAGTGCATAACAAAAATAGAATTTTCGTTATGAAATTCAACATATTATTATTATTCCATAAAAGCAAACTTGCTTTATTTGTCATAACTACTTTAATAATTTTTTATTTTAAATATTCACAGCAAACAAAGTTGAGATTTATTTAGAAGAAATAATTTATTGTATGCGGCTTTGTTATATAATTTATTAGTTATATATCAAATGAATTCATAGCGTTGACTTTGCCAGCAGTAGAATAAACAATTCTTTGACACATTTTTTGACTCATTTTAATGGAAATTGCATATTATGAATATGTCATTTATTTGCATACCTATGATTTAAATTTTTTATTTGTATTAATCGGTTATAAAATATTTAAAAATGTACTTTGAGTGCAAATAGATTATGAACAAATTGGTTGAATTTCATAGTGATTCAAATCAGCCTGTTTTAAAATTTGTTATAATAATGTTCATTTAGAAGCTCGCTGCATTTAATAAATATTTTAAAAGCATTTTTACGAAAGGATTTTAAATTTAATCAACTCAATCTCAGGTAATCACTCTGTAGCTGGCATATTAAAGTCATTTCACAGTTGAAACTATACAGATTAAACAAACTAAGCAGCAAACCACTTATGTACGCTGAAATGATTGAGTACCCATGCTCGAATAAGCAAAAATCGCAACGAAACAGAAGTCGAAAAATATTAATTGAAACAATAACAGAAAGTCCGAGCAAAGCAAGTCGAGCAAGCAAATGAACGAATGAACGTACAAATAAACAAACGCAAATGGGCTGTGCCATGATGGGGAGTGTGTCTTGACGGCTGCGACTGTGGCTGTGACTATGGCTGTGGCGAAAAGCGAAAAAGCCCCGTTATTTTTTGTCATTTCACTTGCGGTATTCTCACAGCGTGCTATATGCGCCATAAATGGCAACCGGCAACATAGCACAGGCAAACCGACAACTGTTGACACCAAACCCACATGCCAGTGCGAGGCCTGCAGCCAGGATGCTGCTCGTGCTGCTGCTGCAACAGTAGCGAGGCTAAAACACGCGCACCGAGTATTTAAATTTATGTGCAACTTAACGCTACAAAATTGAGTGCAACGAACGCGGCTGGCAGCGCGGCAATAAGCAACTGCTGCCTGCTGTTAGTGGCTGCCTGCTACTGTTGCTGCCTGCCTGCCAACGGAGTTGCTGGTTAGGGATGGCAATGAGGACAGCTGTGGCAGTGGCAGCAACAGCAGCAACAAGGATGATGACGTTAAGTATACGCCATGGCAACCGGAAGCTTGACTTGGAGTGTTTGCTGCTGCTAGCCAAACAGAGAGCAAAAGATAGAGAACGAGAGCGAGGCTGAGAGCGAGGGCGCACAAGCATTGGTGTGAGTATGCATGGCAGCAGCTTAGCCTGACTTCGTTTGGCTTGGCCTGACATGGTATGGCTTGGCTTGGCTTGGCTTTGGTTATATTTGTAGTATTTGCGTATGTGTGTGTATGTGTATGTCCATATGCAAACAACTGCTGACTGCACTATGCCAACAACTATACAAGTGAACTGAGGCTATGCCACTAGCAACAACAACAACAACAACCATAACTAAAGCAGCAGTAGTGGCAGCAATGGCAGCATGGTTTCTTTTCAACTTTTAATTTCAAAAATTTATGCGCTCGCGCCACACTAAGCATAAAATAACGGGTAACATTGTTTTTGCTCCGACTTGAACTTCTCTTTTTGTGTTTGCATTGTTTTTCTGTTCCTGCTGCTGCTACTCGTTTCTGCCTGTTTTTTTTTAATTTTTTTTATTTTTTGTTGCTTTTGTTTTTTGCCCAGAGCCTAGCAAGCAATCGTAGGCAAGCTGATCCACTCCTGCTGCAGCAGTAGCAGCATGCAGTCCATTAAACTTACCCACAGGCGCTGCGCAGAGAGCTCCTTAGCCCCTGTCCAATGTAGAACTATGCATGGTATGCCACTCCAGGCGCTCGCTTGCTTGTTTGTTGTCGACTTCACTTGTCGCTTGCATGTTGCCACTGATGCTGCTATCGCTGCTGTTGCTTTTGCTGTGCCAGCTCCATTGCTATACACTACTAAAGCCAAAACGCGTGCAGATTTGTTTATTTTTTTGTTGAACAAAAATTTTATTTATTAAAATGCAAAGAGTCAAGTGGTTAAGCCCAACAGCGTGCCGAGCCAGGACGCAGCGGCATAAGCGCGGCTTAAAGTTGAAAACAATTAAACATTAGCGCTGCTAATGAAAAGAAAAAAATAAATAAATACGCCTAGATGCGAATGGCATGTAGAGGCACTAAGACTGCTGCCAGTGCAAACATTTTATAGTGCATTTACCGTTTACTTGAACTCCAACTCGTTCTCGTACTCGTCCTCTTGCTTGCATAGTCGTATGTCAAAGCGCCTTTTGCTCATTGGCGCAACTTGGCCATGTGCAGGCAAGTGTAATATCTTAATGACTTTTGGCCGAAGCGCTCGGCCAGGCAAACAGATTCGGAGACAGAGTCAAATGAGCAGAAACGTTGTCACACAAACTTTGCTTGCTGGGCCGCACTCAGACCCATGTTCAACCACAAATCGCTTTCTCTAAAAGCTAAACACCATAATTAATTGTCTTTTCTGTTTGACTGTGTCAGTTGCCTGGTTGAGTAAGTAACTAAGCTACCCAAATTAAGTTTGCATAAGGCTTACTTTGCTTTGCTACACTCACTCTCTTACTCCCTCTCATTCTCTCTCTGTCCGTCTGTCTGTCTATGGCACATTTTGCTGCTGTAGTAAATGTGTGCTATTTGCAATGGAGTTCATTTGAAGCTGATATGCGATATGTTTGTCCTGTGCTTGCGAATGCAGGAAATGCAAAGCGGAATGTTGTTTTAGAAAATATGGCTGCTAATAGTCTAAAAACGGTTCAAATCTATACAGAAGACATACTTTTGTTAGTTTTAGCAACATGCGAAATGCATGCAAGTTAAAACTTTCATCCGAAACTAGATTTAGCGTAGAACTTTTGCGTAGAACTTTCACGCATAATGTCTATATAAAAAGTAATGCCATTAAAATACAGGCATTTTTCTCTGAATATAAAATTTTCGAATATTTTCAGCGTAAATTTATGCTCATTCTTTAATTATTTGGCCAGCAAGTCTATATTCGATACTGTAGGCAATACACATACATAAACTTACAAAATTAACACCTGACAATCTTTGTCTGCATAGATATACGTATATTCATGCATATATTTTCTATGCAAGAAACACTTGTGTTCAATAAAATAGTAGTACTTCTTAAAAAAATATTTAAGGTTATATATTTATGTCTTTTGATTTCAGGGAGAGGTATTTGTCTGGCATCTCATCTGGACCAGTGCATAGCATAATGTTTGCATGATCTGACAAATAAAATATATGCAATGTGTGAAAGCTTTCTATTTGTAGTAGACATATTTCATTGGGTACAACTGTATAATTAAATTGTGCAAACTCAATAAATTAGGTAAAGTTGTATGCCCACAAAGTTTGCATGCAAAGCACCTGCCAAGGTAAAATGTTAAATCAAAACTTAAACAGAAAATAGTTGCTAAGATTTGCACTTGCATGCACTCAACGCTATCAAATGCTTGCACATTAACAAGAATTATTCAAAATAACAAAACCAAGATGTTAAAACTCTTTAATAAGCTGCCACATGCAACGCATTTGCTGCAACTTTTACGCTGAAGTGTTGCATATACGTTTCATGCTAGCAAAAAAGTTAATTAAGAAACTGTGAAAAAAAAATGTATTTCCAAGCTTACATATAAAATTTTGCATATGACATTTAGTTTGTTTTTTTTTTCTTAAAGTACATGCACATACGCGTATACACCATAGAATTTCTAACATTGCATGCGACACAAAAACGCAGCAGCGCGTGTAGAAGAAAACATCAGCAACATATGGATTACATGACGCCTGCATGCGTCTATATTACATCAAACACACTACAAATCTACAGCACTTCTGCACTCTGTGACACCTTCGCAAGTGTTTCGCGCTCTAATATTACCTATGAGTGAGCAGCACACGGCAGCGTGTAGGCCTGTAATTAAGCTATCGAAATGTGATACTCTTGCTGACACACAATATCCTCGGCTAAGCATCCTAGTCAGGATGCAAGGACTCTTAGCAACCGCAATGGCAGTTATGGCATAAATATATAGCTTAGAACTTATCTACGAGACTAATAATGCCATTGCCTGTATGTGTTTGCTAAATTAGTTGCATGCATGCCACGCCTCCCCCCGCCCAACAGCAACGACAACAGCAGTGCATGGCATGTTTGCCTGCCTGCCACATTGTAGTGTCGCGTGTATGTATATGTCGCAGCCCATGCTGTTGTATTAATGCGGCGCAACAGCAGGACTCTGCTGCTATTGCTTAGCTATTCTGCGCTGCAGCACAAAACATTTTCGCCAACTTTGCGGTATTTGCAACAATTTGCGGTATTTTACTGTTTAATCCTTTGCATGCTGCAGACTTGTGACAGTTGTTGCTCCTTGTTGTTATCGTTGCCGTAGTTGTTGTTGCAGCACATGCCTTGCTCATTGTTGCTCCGTTATTATTGTTATTATTGTTGCTATTGTCAGGCACAGCAGACAAAGTGGCACATGTGCGAGTCTAACGTTGCTACATTTCAGCTGCAACTGGCAGCTGCGCACACTGCATTGCCCGTCACTTGGCTGTTGACTGTTGGCTGTCTTTATTGTGGTTGTTGTTGTTTTTGTTGTTGCTACTGCCATTTTTGCATAGTTTATAACTTGTTGAAATGTTGTTAGCAGCAGAGTTTAATTAAAATCGCATGCGCAAGCAAGTTGCCAGCTTATAACATTTTCTTAAAAAAAAAAGCTGAGCTTAGCAAGAAAACGAAAAAAACATAAATGCGTATATATTAAAAAAAACTTCACAAAAAAGGGTTTTAATATTTAATTGGTTGTCTGCGCTGGCAGGTAAACCAAATAAAAAAATTGTTTATTTATATTCTAAAAAAATTTTTAAATGCCACAAACATTTCTGCAAAGTTGCCCCAAGGACCTAACGAATATTATAAAATATTCATAATGCTATTATTATGGTGCATAGAATATTGATATTTTTTTTTTGTGTACCTAATACAATATTTTGCACAAATTGACAGAAATGCCAAAGTTTAGGTCAAACAGCAGCAAACTTTTGTATTTACACAAATATTTTGCACAAGGCACAAAGCACATATCCCAGGGCTAAGCGCCTGGCTAGCCTGCTGCTGACAGGCTAACACACGTACGCCTGTATGGCGACAAAAAGAACAAACACACGCAAACAACAAAGCAACTCACAACAACAATGAAACAACAACACGCACTGCTTGCTGAGGCACAAGCAGCTAACAATTGCTGGGCTGGAATACTCCAAGGCATGACCACAAACGGCGACGTTTGCTGCCAAATGCAAATTTTATTTATGTATACAATTTTGTCTAGCTTTAGTCAACTTTAGACCGGCATTAGACTAGAACAATAGCTGAGTCAAATACAATAATAATAGCTGCAGAGCCGCAAAAAACGTTTGGAGTATGCAAACGCGAACCAAACACAAAGTTGCTTTGCCCTTTGTAAGGCTCAAAATGTTTCCGAACTGGCTTTAATACTTGCAAACAAATATGCTCTGCCTGTTGACTGTTGGGGGTCTTGTAGCTGCAGCTGTAGTGGAATTAAGGTTTACACAGTTATTATTGTGGGATTTCTGATTGCGTGCCAATATTAGAGCGCCTGGCAGCAGACACTCATACACATCTGCAAAGGCCACAAAATAACAGCAGACAAAACGTGTGTCCGGCATTTGTAAAGTTATTAAATTTTGGTTATCGAGTTGTGAGGGAATAACAAAAGGGTGAAAATTATTTTTTTGCATATAACCACCCAGCAATTGGTTTGTTTAGCTAACACAGGGCCACGAGACGAGCTGCATATATTCAAATTATAAAATGATAAGTACTTGATTTTGACAGGTATTGATATGCGAATTATGCAAGCAGAGCCTACTAACTTGCAGTAACCTATGCTGTGGATTTGCATAACAAAACATAGCATTAATTGCAGTAGGGTATAGAAACCCAACATTCAACTTAGCAAGTCCAAGCAGGTTCTCTAGTTATTAAAGCTGTTAGTTTATTTTTGTAAAATATGGCTGACCAAGACCTGCTTGGTCATAGCTAAATAAATTAGCTTGAACGCTAAGCATTTTTGAAGAAGTATAAATGCCAACATGTTTCGACATAACAGCATAAAAATAAGAACACAGCCGAAGATAAGTTGCGTTACTAATATCATTTAAGATTAATTGTGAAAAACGATAAAGTAGTCAAGAAGCCAAGAAATTTTTTTTTTCTGCACAATGAAATATAACCTTGAACATATAATAAGTAGAAATAGTTGACTGCTAATTGATATATAATCGCATGACCCATTAACTAATCCTTTTGATAAGAAACTTTTCCCGAATTTGCAATTGAATTCACATACGTTTATGAAAGCCAAAGCTGCTTACCGACCGATTATTGCTGCTTGAGTTTTGAGTATTTCCAACTAGAAGCGAAATAATTTTATAAGTATACGAAATTTCTTATGTGCCGAGGATAGAAAACATAAAACAGCTTTGAAATAAAAGATTCAAAATTTAGAAACTTTGCTTTTCAAAGCTGTTTGCTTATAATCCACTAAGCATTACGCATTACAGCAGCTATTGCCGAAGCAAACATATTTTAAGCGATCAGTTATTTCATTCCTCTATTTAACAAGAAATATGCTTTGTAATAATAATTTTAAAAGCTTTAATGTTTACAGTTGAGTCTGTATTGGCTGCATAATAGATTTCAATATAAAAGCACAAATTACTTAAATATATTCTTTACACTCCAGTTAACATATGCTGCATAAATCCGCCTCGAGTAGCGCCTGCACAATTAAGCCACAAAAGTATAAAAGATACAATTTGGAATTTTTGAAAATTTCAATTTGAATAAATTCAAATGTTCGGTTAACAGCACTCAGCGATTTATCTTGCCACTTGGCAGAGCAATTCTAACAAAATTGCTGTAGGTCATACGCTAAAGCAAATCTAGAAAAAGTAAAAAAAAAAAGAAAATTAAAACAGAATATTTTTCGTTTCATTTGGATTTCGAACTTATTTGCATTAAATGCCCCGCGAAAAAAATGAAACCTATTGAAATAAATTGCAAAAGGCAACAACAAAAACAACAAAAGACAAGCAAGAGCCATTAACAGAAACGTCACTCCCACAGATTGAATATGTGTATACGATAAATAAGCATAAGCACGGCTTTATGTTTTTTAAAAAATAAAAACAAAATAATAAAAAATCAAAAGCAGTAAAGAGCTTAAGTTAAAAAAAAAAAAGAAAAAACCAAAAACAACAACAACTATATGCGGGCCATGATTTTTACCATCAGAGCACGTACAGCATTGTGTGCATATGCAAATGCTGCTGGCAAGTAATAAGAAGCAACACGGCAGCAGTCGGAGTTTGAGTAGAGAAGATTTTGTCTTTGTTGTTGCTGTTTTGGTTGTTGTTGCTGGTGCTGTTGCTGCTGATGAGCATGTTGAGTACGTTGAATATGTTGTGCACGGCCAGCACGCGTTGATACATATCAGCGTTGATGCCTGATGAGTTTGTCGCCTGCTGTTGACCCTGCCCTCTCCGTTGTCGCTGTTATTATTGTTATTGATTGACGCATGATTGCTGACAAGACAGGTTCGGATTACATGCGCGCGCACTTAAGCGCCTGAAGTGCGACAGCAATGAAAATAATGCAAAGTGGCCAATGTGTCGAATTGCAGTGGGCTACTTTTGATATGTTGATAAACATAAGACGCAACGACTTCAATTATTTTTAAATAACGCCGACATCAACTATCATTGCTAAGCAAGTGCAGCTTCAGCTGTTTCAGCAAATTTTCTATAGGTATGCAGATCTATGCTGGCTGATTCGCTTGCTTGAAAGATAAGTTTATTACTGTTCCAATATATTCCTTAAAATTCATTGTTTTCCCATTTGTTTCAAACCTACTCTTGTTTAATCTATAAAAGAACAAAATTTAATTAAACCTACAAATATTCTTGCTTGGTCACTCAACACTCTTATCATAAATCCGTCATGCTGCTTTTTTAAAATTTACTTTAATGTTGATAAGCGAACCAAGCTTGGTCTGTAACCAACAGACTGTGCTGGTGTCTGTATATTTTTTTTTAACTGGTTGCAGTAAATTTAACTTGCCGCGTGCTAACAAAGAAATAAGCAACACTTTTTGCTTCTCTGTGCACTAATTAGAAAAACATATAGCTAGCTCAGCCAAGCCAAACACACTACCTTTGTAAACATGACGTGCCACACATTGTATGTGAGTGGCCCGTACATGCCACAAAATATTAATTAAAAGTACTTACACTTAAGTGGCAGCGTTTGGCGCCTTTATCAAATGGGCAAGTCCGACAAACAGACAAAACACACACACGCATACACACGAGACGCTGCTTAGACAACTTTAATAATTTTATTGATTAAGCGCAATAAGCAACATGCAAGCGATACTTATCGTCAGTGGCAGCGACAGCAGCAGCAGCAGCGGAGCAGACAAACGACAACAATGAACAAACATAAACGGACAACAAGCAACAGCCACAGCCAGCACGATGCCACTGCAACGTCAGCGCCATAGCCAGGCGCACAGGCCGAGCCACATCAAAGCCGCTTAAGTGTAATTAGAGTAAGTGACCATTTGCCTTAACACACACATGGCCTTATCGCGTTCGCACTAGAGTGCGGTTATTATTGCGCTCTTGTATACATTTATAATGTCATATATTAATAATCATATATTGTATATAACAGAGTCTAACATTGTCTGCAGTGTCCGCCTGGCTGGCTACACTGTACATACATTTTGCATTTGGCAATTATCTAAAAATGCGGCGACACACCCCAGAGCTCTTGACACATGTGCACCATAAATGAAACCTGCAGCCAAAATCGAACCCGTACACAAGCCCGTTATCTGTTAACCTGACATACGGGAATGCATACCCAGAGGTTTAACTCAGCTTAGCGTCCTGGCATTATGCGAACAATGTCACAGGTCACCTCTGTCTGCGCTGCTATTTGACTGCTGTGCTTTGACTTTGTCTTTTGCCTTCTCACTCATCTGCCGCGTATCTATGCATATCTGTCTGCATATTATTGTGTATTTGTGTTTAGGTTTGAGTTTGACCAGAATGCTTTGGCAGTCGACAGCTTTTTCCTCCTGCCTTTTGTGTATGACACTTGCACTCACACGTCTAAATAGCCAATGGCCATCCTTTGCCACACTTTGTAGTGTGCAGCGCAAGAAGACAGAAGAGCATTCTGCACACAATGGTCGTCATCTGTTTGATTTATGTGTATATGTGTGTGAGTAAGTATAGCTGCAAATTAAAAACTATTTATTATGCAAATGTCAGCCATTCATGGAATTTGTGAAATTTCAAAAACTCTTATTGTTTTTTCGAGTAGCTTGGGTTAAAGCGCAAGTGTAAGAGTTCTAGTCAGAAGAGCAGGTTAAGCATACATTTTTGGCTAATTGGCATTGCAAATTTTATTGTTCAAAAGAAAACGAAATTGACTTTGAATTGAACACTTTATTGAAACACAATTTTAAACAAATAGTAAAACTGTTATTTTTACTTCAACAAAAGCAACTTTAAGGATTTAATGCTAATAATGCTGCCATTGCCGAAATCAAAAACAAAACCAGGAGTTTTTAGCATATAAATTCGCATGAATGGCTGATTCGTTTCCGTTTCCGGTCACAAAGTACTAAAGGTCATTTAAGGACTATTGGGAGGAAGCAACTGGAATAGGAAATGTGCCACAATTGCAGCATTGGCTTCACGAAAAAATTTGTTGTTTTCAACAAAATGGAAGCATTCGATATAAAAGATTTCCAAAAGCTCAGCCTTACCTACATAGAAGGACATGCTTTAGTATTAGTTTATTCAGGACTCACCTTACATATATAATTATAAAAGCAAGCACCACTACAACGTAGGAGAAGCTATATTTTAAAATTTTTTAATTGAAATCATCGATTCTAAATACAAATATTAAACATCTTACATACAAACTTTTCAAGAACTATGAGTCAAAAACGTCATGATAGCGAATTTGGTAATTTAAACTAACCCTTTAAAATTGATTTTTGAATACAGCAACGCTTTTACAGTTTCTCCGTTAATAGGTTATTTTAAAGAACGTGGCAGCCAGTTGGCCAGACTAGTTATAACGGTGACTACGTGGTTAACTAAATTTGTTTTACCCACATAGTTCAGGGGCCATTATCATTGTTAGTCTGCAACGGCTGTCACAATCTTTAAAGACGCTGCAGGTAATGTTGCATTTTCTAGTATTCCTGTGCTGTTGACATACCCCTTATTAAACTAGTGTTTAGCTAGAAGAAGAAGATGAAAAAAAATATCTAATTGCAATCTAAGCCAGCAATAAATACCTCAAGAAACGCTCAACATTTTATGCTGCCCTGCGGCTGCAGTTGACCATTCTCCTGCTCATTACGCTGCACGCTTCAAAGGTCGTCGCTTGCAACAAATCAACGTAAGCGTAGATACGCATTAGACTTATAGACTTGCAGCTTAACCGCAACAGCAGGAAAAAAAGAAGCAGAAGACAAAAAAAAAGTACACCTAAAGACGCAGACATAGTAAACACGCCAAACCACAATTGAAGAACTGCCGCCTGCATAACTTCCTGAAGATAAAATCTACGAGTGTACACAGCCAAAAGATGCAGCAGCAGCAGCACAGTAATGTACTGTGTAGAGTACGAAGCAATAAGCAAAACAAATGCCACAAAAGAGAAGAGAAATGACTTTTTAATTACATAAAATCCAATACACACAATTGGCGACATTTAACATCAAAGTCAAGCGTCTGCACATCATCATGCCCTAAGACACGGACAGTGTCTGCAAAAAAGAAGCAAAACATCAGCTGTGCAGACTACAGCAGCGGCAACGTGTACAACTTCATCATCAGGATCCGCAACAGCAGCAGCCATATCATCAACAGCAGCAGCAGCCATAGACAGCTTGGAGTTAAGCAACAATATCAGCAACAAAATTATCAGCAACAGCAGCAGCAGCAGCAGCCGCCGCATCATCAGCAACATCATTAAGTGAATGCGGCGAGTGAAGTCGCTTATAAAATATTTCCGCTGCGCATAAAAATTCTAATTAAGCAAAAGACATTTAGATTGACACGAGACAAGACAAGCGAAGGCAGCACAAGCAACAAAAGACAGCAACAACAACAACAGCGGACAGACAGGCAGTGCACATAGGGCAGTGCAAGTGACGCATATAAATGCAACAATTTACAATGTAAATGGGGATTGGGCGGTTGGTCGGTTGGGTGGCGGCGTGCGTTGCTTACATTTCATTAAGCTGCAGTATGCAAGCAGCCAGCCAAAGCAACACACAAAAAGAAAGGCTTGACCTAAGGACTTACATGCTTCATTGGCAACAAGCCAAGCAAGCGACCTTTCACTGTGGCAACTGTTGCCAGCGTCGCGGTCAGTGTAACGTTGCCTGTGCGCGCCTGTCCATTTTCATAATTTTTAATTATTTTTAATTTAATTGTCGCGCCTCGCGTGTGCTTTGTTTATTACTTACATCGGAGACGCAGCGACGGACACAGTCTGCGGCGCAGCACATGAACCGTATAACAAAGAAACACTGTGGCGCAGAGTCATGCCACTCGCGACTTGTGAGATGCGCATAAATTAAAACATTTTGTACTTTAATTCGTAGAATCAAAAAGACAGCAGAGTTGCGCACACAGTTGAGTAAGAAGTAAAGAAAGAATTGAAATTGAAATTAAAAATAAATAATACAAAGAAATGCTCATAAAGTTTGCATATAAAATTCATAATTGACAGCCGTGCGCGCAGCGCAGTATGCTGCGGAAAAGGTCGGCATAAAATTTCATTTATTAATTTTGGTCGAGCATTAAACATTAATTTTTCCAAGAAATACACAAAATAAATTCGGCTGCTTTATATACAGGCGCACGAAGCATGACTAGACGCAGTCAGTGTAGGCATTTTAATGCCGCTACCGAAACCATTAAAGCGCGTTACGCTCTTAAGCAGTTCGCCACTCCAGCCATGCCCACGCCCAAAACGGTAGTTAAAAGTTGTTAACCGAAAATTTTATATAAGTGTATGTAATTGCAAAAGTTTTGAACGCGCCAAGCGCCACAGTAACCCTTACAGCAGGTGACCACCAACTTGAGCTGCGTGCTACGAAAACGTGCAACTTACCCTCGAGACACGGAAAAATAATTATCGCTCTGGCTTATCTGCAAGCAGAAACTGCCTTGCCATTGAGTTAGCACCCTGATGTAGCGGCGCGTGCGGGCTGGCGGGGCGAAACGGAATTGATAAAGTCGCACAAGCAATTGTTGTACGTAACTTGTCACAGTTTTGGCTGCTCTACAGCAATTTGCCAGCGGGTAACTGCGTGGGTCTAGTTTGGGCTGCTTGGGTTGCTTGGGTGTCTCGTTATGTCGTGTCTACCTTTTGTATGAATTACACAAAATTTCATTGCTTTTGAGTTTTGCGTAAGTTTGCCAACGTATCCCTCTGGCTGCCTGCCTGACTGGCGGTTTGTATTATTAAGTAGCTTATGTACTTGTCTAGTTGAGTTATTTTTGGCAACAGCAAACATTTTTAATGAGTGCTGAAATGAGTTGATTATGGTGTATTAATCAAAATGGCTTGGCATGGAATGGAATGTGACAGGCGACAACCGTCAACCAGTTCAACACCACACAGCCAACGTGTAACGTGGAACGTTCACATACACAAAGGTTTGCTCTGATGCTTGCCACAGTTGGGCAACAACAAAAGGCAGCTGACAGATTATGGCAAGCTGCAGACAGTCGATTGCATATTTGCCTACATTAAAGGCAAAACAGTTCAATTTGATAGGCTTAAAGCAAACTTACGCAACCTTTTCTAAAATAATAAAATGCTCTTATTTAGTTTTATAATCGAGATGCATAAGGAAATAGTAATAAGATTTGAGCAAACAAAAGCAAATGTATTGTATAGACATTTAGCTATATTTAGTTATAATGCATTCATTTAAACTAAGAGGATAAGCATTTTTTTGCTAGAAATTATTTAAGCCAAAGTGAACATTTTAGTGCGTTAAATGAATTAATAAATAACTCTTGTTAGGGTATGCCTCGTGTATGATTATGAGTTCAGCACTTCAAAGCACTTAAGACTTTTTATAAAACGAACTTTACTTGCCGTATTATATATGTGAACTGCTGTAGAGTTATGGACCTCAATTAAGCTGTGACTAATCTACATTTTCTGAAGAAAGTCTCATCGATGTCAGACTACTGATTGTTTATTTCTGGTAGAGAATATTAAGAATATTATAATTTCGGATATTATAATATGATATCTTCTATTTTTATTATTTCTTTTTTGCTTATTTATTTTATTTGCAGTAAAGTCAATCTTTATCTGTGCGAATATTCTGCTTACATAATTACTGCTGCTTTTAAAATGAGACAATACTTGTAAACGTAAGATAAAATAACTTTGTGAATCACCAAAATGTAATTAAAAACAAATACATTTGGAAGTGAAAAACAAAATAAATAAATAGTTAAATGTAAAGCTAAAAGAGGCCAAGAAAATTTGTTTCATTAAGGCGCTAAATAAATATTGCAGATAGAGTTAGCACAACTCACTTCTTCATTACTGTTTAAATTAAGTAAAAGTTGTGTAAAACGATTTTCCACTGTATGCTGTGCACAAACAACAAAAACAATCGCTTCCGCTGCTTATTGACCTCAGCAAAACTTTACTGGAAACTTGCCCCAAGCAACTAATGTCGCACTTACTATGCGCTTTGTGCTGCTGTCGAAACTTGTGCGCTATGCACAAAACTTTGTCATATCTAAATGCGATCTGTTGTGAATGACTTTTTTATGCATTGCACAGCAGCAGCAGCAGCAGCAGCAATAGAAGCAGAAGCGGCAACAGCAACAGCAGCAGCAACATGCCAAATAAAAATACAATTAAAAAGACGTCAACTTGCTTATCTCAGCTGCAATTTAACTTTTCCGCACAGCACGGTTTTCGACAATTTTGTAATCAACATCAGCGACGCAAACAAAAAGCATTACTCACAATAAGAGCGCCCAAATGAAATTAATGAAAGGCCAAAGCTAGCAAATGCAACAAAATAGGAATGTAAGAGTAATAAAATAGCAGAGACAAATACAGTCTAAAGAAAGCACCAGCAACATTTTTAAGCCGGAAAACGCAAATTTTTTACAGCATGTTTTCATTTGACGTAGCGCAAGCGAATAACAAAAAAAAAGTGAAAAACTCAACAGCAAATGTTTTATGACTTAATCAAGTTGTAATGACCAAAGAGAGGTAGGCAGCTAAGCATTTAAAACGTCTGCAAGTCAAAAGTATGGTCAGTTAAATCAACTCCACAGAGCTTTAAAAATAAATTAGTAGCAAAAACAAATAACAGCTAAGAGCAAAAAAAAAACAACACTAAAAAGAAGAAGAAAAAATAATGTTAAACCAAAAGAAATGACGAGAAAACACGCCAAGTGTTAAACTCAGCCAACAACTGTGGAAATCAACTTAATTAACTTTCGTGCAAAAAAATACAAACAAAAAGACACAACAGGCATCAGTGACAGCGCAAAAAATGTGCAAAAATAAACAACAGAATAATTCAATGCAGACAAAATAATTTAGCAAACAAAAGTAAAAGTTTTTAACAACAATAAATAACAAAAATATAAAAAAAACAAAACAAATTAATTAAATAAATACAAAAGATGTAATACCAAAACAAAAACTGCCAGTCAAAAAATTTTGCGTGCAAAAAGTTATTTTATTTATGGAATTTTTAAGTTGCTTTTGAGAACATGTTGCCATTTCTTTTATCCTATTACGAGTGTCTATCAAAAGCACACAACACGCTGCAAAACACAAATTATAGCTCAATGACGCCAATTACCTGGTCATTCACTCGACCGAGGAACCGCAGACGCCAACAGGTTTTGTGTTTTAACAAGTTTGACCCCAACACATGCTACAGCGGCAGGATCGATTTAATTGTTTCTGACAGCCAAAGCCCTAATGAAGGCTGTCAACTTTATTCTGCTCATAGTTTGTATTTTAGAATATTAGCATGCCAAGACACGAAATGAGCTTCCAATTAGTAAATCTATTAAATATACATCATAAAACTTGAACATAAGCCGTTTCCGCATCCAATGGCAGCTTAATTGAATTAGGCAGAAGAAGAACATTTCGCAACACAACTTTTTTAAGACAATTCAGCAAATTTTTGTCGTACTCCTTGCATATTTGCAAAGCCTACCTTCTTTTTTTTATTATTCATTAACAATCTATTCAATAAATTGTATGATGACTGCAGACTATCTTTCCATAATTGTCATGTCTATATGGCTCTTTCGCAGTATAGAGACCTTCCCGCGTCTATGCATAAATGTGTGGCTATGAATAGAAACAGGGATTCACTATGGCTAGGCAATGCTTGTCTTTTTTTTTAATTACCTAAAAACGATGTCATTATAATTGCAAATTAGCTACTGTAAAATTAGTATGACAGAACATAATATTTTAATGTTTAAGAGCCAATTGTGCTGCGAGCTTTTCAGTTTTACTCCACTTTCCATTTGCTACTTACGAACCTTTATTTGCTTAAATTAGCCTAAACACTACTGAGTTAGATCAATTCACTTCTTGACTTTTGCAGTCATGATGGATAGTCTGTGTCAGAACCAGTTGAGAAAGAATGTTCAATCAGCTTTCACTCAACGCAATTGTCTACTTACTTTATATGTATTACAATTATTTTTTTATTGTAACTCACAAAAAAAAAATGACACCCCGATTTTCTTATTGTTATCAACATTTCAATTTTCCTGCCAAGCCACATGCAGCATTTAGTTACTTTTCGCTTGTCTTCTTCTGTTTTTCTTTTGTCAAATTTTAAACAATTTCCCAACGCAAACAGACACATGTGCGCCCTCACATATCCTCACCAAAATCGCTGCGCTCGTGCAAAGCATTTTCATTTCAATGGTGTAGAAAAAATGAAGAAATTTATGCGCACAAGCGTCGAAAAACGTCAACGCTTGAGTAAATCCATTAACGGCTAAAGAAAAAGTGCGCAAGCCAGGAGCTACTAAATTATTAAAGTCAAAGTTGACAAACAATTGAGTGTAGAATTTTCGCTTTCAAAACGAAGAACAAAAAAAAAAAAAAAAACAAAAAAACTGAAGACAAAAAGGAAAGGAAAAGCAACCAAATTGCCGAGCACAGTGACACAACTTTGCCCTAAAATACGCAGAGCAACAGACAATGCAGCAGCAGTCAATGAGCATGATGAGCATGATGAGCATGTTGAGGATGATGATGATGATGATGAGAGCCACTTTGTCTTGCCGCTGTTGTCTGACTGACTGACGCGACTCACTGACTGACTTGGTTATCTTGGTTGCCTTGGCTGCCTGCGAAGCGTGATGTATGCACTTTGGCAACTGCCTCTGTCCCCGCCAATGCCTCTGGCTGGCCTGCCTATGCCGTCTAAGCTCACTTAAGGCTGCCACGCAGGATTTTCGGCTGTGCCTGCATATTAAAATTGGCTTAAAAGCCAGACCAGCACTCGCTGTGCTGTGCTTCTGTGCACGAGTGAGGGAGTGCCGAGGTTTGCCTGCCAGACAGACAAAGGCCATTGTCAAAGCCTGCGACAGTTGATGCTGAAGACGTTGACAACGCTGATGACGCTGCTGATGCTGTCGATGCTGCCGACGCTGCCGTTGCTGGCTAAGATGCTGACAAATATTGCTTGCTCCGCCGGCTGCCTGCACGTCTCTGCATGCACTTGAAAAGTCAAGTTGCTGTGATTATCGTGCAATTTTCCCGCCGTCAACAGTGCGTCGCATCCTGCGCGTTTTGACAATGCCATGTTGCCCTCGTCTTGCGTGTGCGCGCGTTTATCATTTTCTTACAAATGCATCATGGCAATTGTTTTTGGTGCGTTGCTGATTATCACCGCCTTACGCTTCAATGCCTGCCGCCGCCACCGTCACAGCCGACACCCCGAGCGACACTCTGCATGCTTTGCTTTGACTTTCGCTTTGACTGCAGGTAGCTGCTGCGTGCGAGTCTTATGGCCCGCTTTGCTTACTTGACAACACTTAAGTGGCTGTGTGAAACCTTGACACAACATGTCTATGCGCTACTGCTGTGTTATTGCGTCTTTCTGTGCGTCTGTCTGTTAGTCTGTCTGTTCGTCTATCTCTGCTGCCATATCAGCTACGGCTTGCATTTGATTTTATTCAAATGCGTGTCGCTGGCTCATCTCTTCAGCCGCCGCCGTACCTGCACACACTCTACGTGCGTCTCACTTACTTTGCTTAATTAACGCTTGCCTACACAAAGTCAATGCTTTGCCTAACATAAAATAGACGTCGATTCAAAATAGCAGCAGTAAATAAAAAAAGAGAAAAAAATAACACTGCCAGTATGATATTTAACTTTCGTTTGTGCACAGTCTGCATCGACAATAGCCCCTGTCGCATATGTCGCATCACGTTCGCACGCCTGCATGTGTGCATGTGTGTGTGTGTGTGTTATGCGTCGGTGTATTTGGTTCTCAGGCGTATTTACTTAGCTGTATTTGTATTTACTGACTTCACTGTTATTCGGGCGTTACATATTTACAAAATATTTTAAATACTTTACTTGAACTGTTTGGACTCAAATAATCTCATAAACTCAATGCACAATTGCACGAAGTTTCTCTCCTTTGCTTTTTAGGGGGTTTTATTTGTTATATAATATTTACTTTGCTTCCATGTTAATTATCATTAATATTGTTACCGTGACATTTAGTTAAATCAGTTCAATTAGCTGACCGTATTGTGTGCTTGGGAATTTTCGTATGAAGGCTGACATTGTTCTGCTTAATATGGTTATAGCTGCAACTCGACACGAATGGAAAAGTTTGATTATATGAATCAATATTAGCACCCTGAGACCTTAATAAGAATTTAAGCAGCAGCTTTTATATATATTTAATTCTTTGGATGAAGACGACTTCGATTTATAGATGGGGCCAGTTATCAGTTTGACTGTATATTTTCTATTTGAGTGCTAAAAGAATTTATAATTCCACAAGAGTCTGCTAAAAATGGTCAATGTTATGCTTGACTGGCTTACTTAAACTAAATTTAGATAAACTGCTTATATGCAAAGGTTTTAGCTGAAAACCTTGGCTTGGCGGACATGCCTTCCTGCCATACCTTTTTTTTATCGATGACTATGCAGAATTGAAAGTAATTGATTTTTAACAAACATTAAGCGGCTTCAATTTTCATGCAACGTGTGCACGTGTTCCTCCACATTATATATTGATCAAATATTTCGCAGGAATTTTTCAGCAATATTTTTCTCTTTATTATTTTTGATTATATTTCTGCGCAAATGGCAGACATTTTTGTGAGCCGTAAGCCGGAAATGCGCACCATTTTGTATTTACTGCTCTGGCTGTGTTTGCTGCTGTTGTTATTATTATTGTTGTCGTTGTTGTGCAACAAAATATGTACAAATCGACTTTTATGGCTTTTTACATTGATTGCACGATTTTTCAAATATTTCTCTCACTTTATGCTTTGCTTATTTCTTTTTTTTTTCTTTATAGGCTATTTTCTTTCCATTGACTACAATTTGTTTTTGGTTTGGGGTTTTTATTCCTATTTTTCTTATTTGCTTACTTTCACGTAAATCATCTTCAATTTTCACTTTCTGGGTTTGTGCCTGTGTGTGTGTGTGTGTGTGTGTGTGCGTGTGTCCTTGTTGACAGTCTTATTGTATTATTTGCGTATTGCCTCTGTGCAATAGTAAATAAATCAATAAAATTAAATTTATTCGCATTTAATTCTCATTTATGCCTGATATTTTTATTTGCCAGCGAATTTTATTAAAAGCAGAAATGCAAAATTGCAAAGCTAATAATATTGACTTTGGTTTTATAAATTCAAACGTTAAATGCATAACTTATGGCATTTATATATTGACACCTTACGCCAAAAGTATTCGCACGCTTGCACAGCAGCCCGCGGCATTGATGATGCTTCACGTTGACTGATAAAGTCCACGCGTCAAGATAGCAGCAACCCCCCAGGTTTCACTGTATTGCTTTGTATTGTAAAATAGGCAGCCACATTATTATGCTTTCTTCTTTTGTGGTTGCTGTACTTTCCGGTTGTTGTTGTTGTTATTGTTGTTGCTATTGCTGCTGTCAGGCTCTTCGTTATCGTGCGTCATTTACATCAAATTCTATTTTAGCTATGCGTATTATATCATTTAAATTTGATTTCATGCCAGAAAATTGACTACTGTCACGTTGCGTTCTTTTTTTCGCAATTATTCTTTGCGAGTCTGTGAAATGATTGTTTGGCGTTTCTAAGCTTCGTTAGTGTCCTTTGTTTTTTATTTTTTGTTTTCTTCCTTTTACTTTTTAAAGTATCTGATTTAAATTTATTATATGTTCTTATATTTCTCTAATGCTGAAGTTATTGGCTTTTGTTTATTGATGATTTATAATTAATTACTTTTTATTTAAGATAACGAAAATATAAACTTCATGCTCTATTTCATACATATCATCAGTATAATTTACCAATAAAGTTAATCGACTTATTACTTTCATACGTTAACTTGAGTTACTTTCATGTGAGATGTAATAACACTTTTCCCAGAGTACATCATATTATCTAGTGACTAATAAGAATGTGGCCTTTTCAACGAGAGATCTTCTTTTATTCCAATGCTCTTTAATTTATAATGACATTTTTCGTCTGTTTCTATATTTTTATGTACCCTGACAATGCTTTATTACACATCAACACCGACAACGCACTCTATTTTACCAACTTTTCAAGTTTCATAAATGATATCGACATGCAGAACTTTTAATTAGATTCATGTCCGTTTCTATGCTTATATAAAAGTCTGCCCACATATTCATGCAGCAGTCCAGTTCGCAGCCAAAGTAATATAATTAGCACGAGATGTTGTGCAGCATATTTGTTAAGCCACACAATTATTGTGGTTAGCAATACAAAACAAAATAAATACAAAAAAAAAAAAAACAACTTTGCAAACTCTGGCGCATACATAAATAAAATTCTTGCACAGCCACAACGAGGAGTACGTTTTTGATATTGGATATGCGAGCATATTTTTTGACTTCACTGCGTAGGCAACAATATAGACAACAACAGCAGCAACAACAAACAACGCAAAAACAAACGAAAATGTATTTACAGTTGTGCCAAAAAGCGAGCAATGAAATTTATGTGGCAGCTGCAACAACAAAAAGAGGTATGAAAAAGCAAACGGATTGGCAGCACACAAGGATATGTCGCTTAGAGTGCATATTGTGCGGCAGCCTGCAGGAAGGCGGCGTAACTGCAAGCATATCACAAACACAAACTAATATTAGCATATACACATGCACTCACACACACACCTAAGCACTCGCATAAACGTGCAGCGCATGAAAAAGCGGAAACCGCGCCATTTTGACCGGCTGCGCCTGCAGCTCACGCCTGGCCAAGATTTATTTCAGCAGTTGCATATTGCGTTGGCTTGTTGTTGATATATGCCAGCGGGTGTGTTTGTATGTGATACCATTGCTTTACTGTAGCGCATGTTTGACGTGTGCCTATGTGTGCGTCTGCGTGTATGTGTGCAAATTCTGCGCTTCCGCTTAGCAAAACACACAACTGTTTCACAGTTTGCTTGGCGTGAAGTGGGCGTGGTCTGGCGTAGACATGCCTTAAATTAGCTTTAATCTGAAGCAAGCAATTTTGCATAATAATAGACAACATTTCCGCTATTGTTGTTGTTTTCTCAAATTAAAGTAATATGCCAAGGCAGCCTTGCGGTATGCAAAAAAATATTTCATTTTACGCTTGCTGCCATGTCGGGGGCAGAGCATGTGTTTATGTAAAGACCCACATCAGTGAAACTGACAACATTACGACATTTCAATGACATTTGCAGCAACTCCAGCCATTTTTGTTTGTCCAATTTTGCCTTTTTTCATTTTTGTTTGTTCCCTTGTTTTATCCCCTCTCCCACAGCCCATTTGCTTGTTATGCCAAACCCAGGCAATTTTCAATGATTGGGACTCGCCTGTTCAGGCAGCAGGCAACAAATATTTTCACTATTGTTAAACAGATTTCTATTTAGTCAACGCATGCTGCTTTATGTATATACATACATTTTTTTTATTTATTTTCGTATACATTCGTATTCATATATTTTTTATATGGCTGCCTTTGTGGCGTTTAAAAATATAATTCCACTTATTGCGTTTATTATGTTTATTTTGGGTCCTCTGAATGGGCTGCCAACTTTAGCCAACTCATCCGTCAAAGGGTGCAAGCGGTTAGAAGTTGTATAGAGTTCAAATGTTTTCATTTGAGCTTGAGTTTTATTGTATGTGACATAAAGGTGCAGGTGCACATACAATTGAAACCCATCGAGTGACTGTGCTGCTCTCTCATTTTACTTTGTAAGGGTTTCAATCTAAAAGGCTGAACTGTTGTGAAGGTCAATGAGTGGCTGCAGCAGCGGAAAATAGGAAAATAGAAATAAATGATTAAGAGTAATGAAGGAAAAGTATATGAAAAAAAAACGCAAAACACAAATAACCACATTAAGCGGGAATAAACAAGTAAATAAAATAAAAGAAAGATATATAACGCTGTTGTGAAAAAGTGAAAGTGTAAAAGCAAATGACTGCAGTGTGCTAAGTGAGAGTGAGTGGGAGGCAGCAGACATTGCTGCAGCAGCATTGACGTGTTGCACTTATGTAAGTGCGGTTACTGCCTGGCTCCGCAAAAGTGAAACTATAAAATTCATGTGGTGTGTCGGAAACGTATATAGGTCATACCCTTCAGCTGCATTTAGACTGAAACTGTGCTCTTTAATGAGCATTTCTAAACTTATTCGAGTCTGAATTGAGATATCCTATCCTAAATGCAGATGATAATTACATAATGTCACATATATTCAAGAATGAATCTTCAAATCATTCGACTTTTTACAAGTTTGAAACTGTTTCTATTAGAAAAAAAAACCGCAACAATCCCCATTAGCAGCACTTTTTTATTTAATGTTTTTCACAGCAGTCAAGTGCAAACGTAATCCGTGTCAAGGCAACTTCAGCCGCTAAGCTTAAGTAACTGTAACTTAGAATGTGTGCTCAGCAGCACTTATGTGCATTCCCATTTGCAAAAGAAGAAGCCTTAACATCGGTTAAACCAATTAAATGATTTCATTAGTAATTATGTCATTTTACTACATGCAACACTTAGCTGATTAATGCGCCTGCAAATTTGATTAACAAGAAGGACAGCAAGGACAGCAAAGCAAATATAGGCAAGGCAACATACAAAGCCAACAGGCGAGTCTACAGGGAATTGGAATTTCTGCAATGTAGCAAACTAAGCTCGGCTCGTCTAATATGCTGTGTCTGCGAGTGTTGCCTGCCTGCAGGTGCTAGGCTAAGCTACTTTGCTTATTTGCTGCGCCTTTGTCAACGTTTTTATTAGTTGCATTACTTTTGCATAAGTTTAAGCCAAGAGTTGCTTTCTATTCATGTACATGTTGTACTGGTCTGCCATGCCAGCGCAGCGAGTGCTGTGCTGCATACAGTTGGCATTATTAGGTTTCGATGCATGGCACACAATGCATGCTACATAAGACGCGGCACAAGATGCTGCAGGCAAAGCGATGTGACGGCACGTGTGTGTGTAACAAGTGCACGGCTTGGCAGTCTGCTTTGTCTTGCTTGCGACTTGTAGCGCACATATTCATATTTATTGAATTTACGCTTGGCGACGCACATTTGCTTGCTTAGGCGATGTGCGGGGGGCAGCGCCATGAAACTGCTCGAAGGTATAAGGTATGTACACAAAACTGACGACTCGTACGTTGACTATATTTGCCATGTACGGGGCTGACTGGCTGGCTGGCAGGCAAACATTAAGGGTGGCACATTAGAAGCGTGCAAACAGCAAACGAAGCAATGCAGAAAAGAGTAAAAAGCAAACGAAGAAAATAAAAGGAAAAAACACGAAAAAAAAGGTAAAGGTACGCAGCCATGCTGAGCTTAGTGTACACAACGTGTGTACAATTCTAGCTACGTATCTACATACATTTATATTGCATGCAGAGTACTTAGATGCAAGCAAACTCCTACGTCATATACATATGTAAGCACGACAGGGACGCGCGCAGTATATTCTGGTTTTTTGTTGTTGTTTTTTTTGGATTTATTTATTTTTTTCATAAATATTAAAACAGCGACAGTAGCTTAGCAACAACAAAAACTTCATCAGCAACAGCTTCAAAGCAATGTTTTCGCCGCATCCTGGAACGAAGCCACTTCATCCGCACACACAGTCGCATACCTACGCTGCCCGCTAAGATGCTAATGCTATACATGCCGCTGCACTGCCTGCAATTGCATTTGTTTCACATTGTTGCTGTTGTCGTTGTCGTAGTCATTTTTGTTGCATTGCAACGCAGCACAGTCTGAGACGCCAATGACACGCAGTCGAACATGCCGCAGGTTTCTTGTTGCGTGCCAAAGTACACGCGAACAAGTTGCCATCATACTTCTATGCGTCAACATGTTGTGGCTGACTCAAAACCCTTATACGCAACTGACGCAGTTCTGTTGTTTTGTAAACAAAGCACAACATCTGGATTGGGCATTAAGTGCAGCGTAAAATAAAATATTTTCAAAAGGCCAAATGTTTAACAAGTTTAACTCACGAAATAATATTAATACATTTTAGTGCAGGCATATTTTCATAGCAAATCTGTTAAAAAAAATCATATCGGTAAATGTTCAAACCTCCTTTCACCTTCAACAAATTTCAATAACAAGTGTCAGAGCGCGTGCGACATGTTAACATTACGCTCTTATACAGCTACGTTAGCCAGGTGCCAAACCAGGCGCGTGTATAAGATATACAAACTCACAATCGAAGTCGCTGTCGAAGCCAGACTTATACGCCTGTGTATTTAAATTGCTGAATACGTTTTCGCATTCGTACTCGAAAACGACAACAAATTCGAAATATGCGTATACGTTACAAGTATAAGATATACTTATGTTCTTCTACTGTGGCATTTACGAATTCGTAGCAACGTGTAGTATTAGCGAATATAAGACTACATATTTTCTTGTATAATTGGAAAATATAAGAGAAATGCCAATAATTTAAGAGAGTTGTTACGGAAGCGGATGCAACTGTTTATTACTAAAGCACAGGAAGTACTAAGAATTGGCATATATGTAAGTTTGATATGTTCATATATCAATTGACTGCAAAAAAAAAGTCAGAGAAAAGTCGGTTGACTTTGTTTACATCACAAAACGCTGCTGCCACCCACCAGGTCGACTTTCAGTTCGACAGACGTCACACAGCCAAAATGCATAATTTTACATGTGCTTATGGATGTGTAAGCTGCAATGCAACGTTAAAAGAGCTCAAAGTTGTTTAAAATAATTGTCTCAATTTACCCACAAGTGCCTCTCAAGGGATCACAAGCAACGAGAACAACTGAAAGGTGTTTTTTACTATTTGACCAAGGCTGAGTTAAGCAGCCTGGGCTATGAATGTAAAATGCAAAGTTAACTCAATATTTTTTTGGTCACCAAGGCGTATTGTAGATAATGTCCTCTCGCAAATAATTGATGCATGGCATAATTTTCGTCTAGACAGCATCAAATGAATAATAAATAAATATTCTACGCAGTCATCATCTATGCTAAACTTCTTATCATTGTGCACAGTCCTTTTCTAAAGTAGGAGAAGAAACTCATAAGAAGTTAAGGTTTTGAAATAAACACGTGCTTCAAGTTAAATTGTTACATTGCAGCCATTTCAAACTTGCAATTTTATATGACAATAACCTAGAAGAATTTCAACTGCTGAATTTTACTTGTGCTCAGTTTTTTTGGTTTAGTTGTGCAATCAAAACTTACACATGTCTTAGACTTTGACTCTACAGGTACAAGATAGTAAAGGCATCAATTTGAACATGTCATCAACCGCTAATTAATTATTTTCTTTGTAACCTCAAAGGCAAATAAGTGTAAGTAGTTTCTAATGATGCGGTTTAGCCTATGCCTGCAGTAAAAAAACAACTCGCATACAGACTTAGGATCTAAGAGTAATCTGATTAACGCTTTTAATGGTCTTGTTTGGTGCTTTGGCTAATGTAATTCGCTGTCAATTTTTTGGCTTAAATAACAATTACATGATTTCCTCATAACTATTTGCTACACGTTTATGTGCTCACAGCCCAACCCTCCAGTACAGGGAATAAAAAGACAAAACAAACTTGTAATTTCAGCCATGCCTTCGGCTTTGAGGCAAATAGTCAAGACAACATTAACTTACATAAACTTGCAAGAACAACGGCAAGCAAGTGTTCAATAGCTTGGTACAAACTCTCATTAGGACATAAAAACGAAATAACATGATGACTTGGATGAGTTGTGCTAAACACTTGACTAACTTTGCAAATGAGCCACTAATAAATAGGCTGAACAAAAATATGCACAAGTAATGCTAAGTAACCAGCAACAAAAAGCATAGCCAAGGGGCCAAAAAGTAAAATAAAAAGAAAACACCTAAATAGGTTTATCACTTTAACAAAACAAGAGCTCAAGCATGCAAACGTAATAACAAATTCAATGTAAACCTGAATGCTGTACCAAAAAAAAAAAAAACAAAAATAAAAGAAAACCGAAAATAAAAGACACAAAATGCAAGACAAAACCTAAAGCCAAAATTACAAGCTTATTACGCAAAATTTCGTCTAATTAACTAAGCCTAAGAGATGGCAAGAGGCTGACTACCGTCAACACGGCAAATAATACACACAAGCCATGGCAACAGCAGCCACTACTGACAAACAGCAACTGCGTGACGCTCGGGGAGCCGCGCGCACATAAACTCAACAGCAAATGCCCAGCAGCAGACAAGTGCCTACAAATACACAGAGCGGCAGCAGAAAAAAGTTACAAGGAAATACAGCGAAAAAAAGAAAGAAAAAGAGCACAGCAGCAGCGTAAAAGAAAACAAAAGGCGAAAAAAAGATGCAAGCATATAAACAACTTTTTGCCACCTACGCTATAAACGTATACGCATAATGTATGAACTGACCTTAAACATAAGCGACAATAACAGCAACAATAAGAACAAACATAACGACAGCAACAACAACAGAAAACCACAAGTTAACAACAAGTGAGTGAAGTGCACAGCAAACCACAGACACAAGAACAACAACAACAACAAAAGCAACCATAGCAAAGATAAGAAAATTTAGTTGGAAAAAAATATTAACAGCAGCATATTAAATGCGGCGTGGGAATATTCACGTAAATTCGCCCTGTATAGGCGAGTACATATGGCTATTGTTGCTGTAGTTAGCTGCCACTTGCCGTCCAAAAAAAAACAAACGCAGCAGCAGCAGCAGAGCGCCAAGCAACGTAGCTTGCCGAACGAGCGTCGTATCGCGTTAAATTGAGTCGGGCCAAAAAAATCGAAGAAGCGCTATGCTGTTGGACTCGCCGCGCGGCACGCTTCAGTAATTTCACTTAAGTCATTACGAGCCATTAATAAAGCCTGCGCTACTCTGCCAGAGCAGTGCGAAACGAGGCGAACGAGCCAGCCAAGCAAAAACTTAGCCAAAGCGAAGTCAGCCGTTGTCAGAGAGTGGGTAGGTCAGTGTGCGGCGAACACACACACACACACACACACACACACACACACACGCAAGCAGGCAGCTAATGCCTGCTGTGCTTGTTGTTGCATTGTAAAAACGTAATAGTTGTTGTAATGTTTTGTTGTTGTTGTTCTTGCTTGCACATTGCTGCTCTTCTCTCTAATCTACTTTGAAGATGCTTTGTTTGTTTGCGTTGTTATGGCTGATGTTATTGTTGCTGTTGTTGTTGTTATTGTTACTGCTATTGCGTCTATGTGCCTGCATTTACTCTCGCTTATTCATTAATTTTCATGATGTTTACTCTCGGTGTACATTTTAAGTAATTGTTGCACCGATTTCACGTTGACTTGTAGTTGAAATATGCAAAATTGATTACATTCGCGTGCTGTTAAGCTTATTTTAAAAATAATTGAAGCCATCACTAAAAGTCTAGAACATGCGGTGACAGTTTAAGCTTTCTGCGCATTTTCTTGAATCAAGTCAATATCAATAACATGGCTTTTAGCTGCGGAATAGGCAAAAGGTCTTGGGTGTTTAACTTTTTAGTTGGTAGAAGAAAAACAAAACAGACAGCAATAATTAACGGAGAAAATGTTCTGCACTGAGTTTTACCATATGCTTCACTTCACTTGAACAAAAACCATATGATGTTGTTTACTCAATTTTTTTTTTTATAAAAAGAAGAAGAAATAATGATAGCATACTTGCTCAATATTCACAAAAATAATTAGTTTGGTACGCGAACGGACTAATAACGTTCGAAACTTCATTGTTTTCAATATTATTGTTGTTAAAAGCCAAAAAAATAAAAAAATTAAGTTGAAAGTGAATTTTGGATAATTAGTTAGCCGATCTAAATGATTTCTGGTAATGCCAGCGGAACGTTAAATTTGGCCCATTGTGATTCTAATAGAACTGCATCGACTTCAACGTTCTAGAATATCTTTCTGCTACACCAGAGACATTGTGCATAAAGGCTTTGCTAAATTATGGACCAACACCTTTCAAAATAAAGGGTAACATGAGAGGCAACAGAGTACAGTAAAAACAACAGCAGCAACAGCAACAAAATAACAAACAATCATGCTAATTTACAGCACAGCGAAGTTAAATATAATGACCTGGCGCTGCTGCTGTGCTTCAGCGGTGTCTACTTAGCATAAACAGACGCAAGCCTAAACACATTTGCCAGCGCACAGCAGCGGAAGCAGACAGCGGAATTAAAGCTGAGCAACTAATTCAGTGTTCCCATGGATGCTTCGCTATGCAGTTGCGCACTTTCCACCTTCATTAGATTTATCAGTTCGCCTTATCGCATGTTAGCGCCTGCACAAAAGCAACAACGCAGCTGTGACAGTCTGCCATAGACGCAGTCTACTGAAAGCATGCCATGCCTTAAATAATGAATGTGCTTGGCTGGAAATTAGCTTAGTCGGGTTTTTCTTTTTTTTTTCTTTTTTTTGTTTACACAACGCACTGCCAAAGGCCAAGCAGCCTCCTACTGCGTATACGTAACCGATAAACGGATTAAATGACATCAAGTATACGCCGTGTGTGTACAATTTTAAATTTGTTAAAGTGTAGCGTACGTTGTTGCTTGTTATTGTTATGCTTTATATTGTTATTGTTGCTGTGTTGTTGTGTTTTGTTATTTTTGCTCCTTGGTTTCTGTATTTTGTTGTGCCTGTTTTGCTTCTGATAATTTTTACTTCCGTTGCTCGTCTTTTCCTCATTTGTTTTCACTTTGTTGCGTATTAGTTGTTTGTGTATATAAATATAGGTTTTTATATTTCTTTTTTTCTGGCAGACTCTGTAAATTGTTGCCAATTTTCGGTTTAGTACTTCAGATTTTGTTTACTTGTGGTTTTTGAAAATGCGTTTAACATAATTTGGCTTTTGTTTTCTTATTTTCACTTGCTTATATGCGTATTTGTTTGTGTTATGCTGGGCTTTTTGTTTTCTTGTTCACTGTTGAAATGTTTAACGCTATTCATTTCATTTTAACAAGCATGCACAAGATTACAATTGATAACATGCACACTAGCATAATTTTGGTTTACTAAGATTGAGTTTTCTCTTTGTATTTTCCTTTAAGTTAAAATATTTTATAAATATTTGGCATCAGACATTTTGCTATTGAAGTTATTACAAACAAAAGGATTTGCTACTTTGATCGACATAATTGTAACAGAATGTAGCAATCAGAATTGTGTGATTACTTCATTTCCTGTTTCGCTATAGTACTAATGGAGGTTTTATGCTACGATCTTTCTGCATCTGACAGCAATGGAAAATGTTGTCATTACGCGGTCTCAGCTAAGCTTAATTAATGCATTTCCCAAGATCCAAACGGCATTTAACTAAAAGTTGTATTTATAGCGTCAATAAAATTTAAATTATTCGCTTATTGAAAACATAAAGTGGAAAACTAAAATAAAACATTATGCAAGTTTTTGTAAATGCTTTGAGTTTAATAACTATAAAAAACATAAAATATCTTAGTTACAATAAAAATGCGCCTAGTCATGCCATAACAGCAACAGCAGCAGCAACACTTAAACGTATACAGCAAAGCACAGTGAGCAGAGCAACAAGAGCGAGAGTGAGTGAAAAACTGATAAAGACACAAGCAAGACAGCTGAAATGAAATCGAAGATAAAAAGAGCAAACATAAAAATAAACAAACGAGCAGCAATAAAAAATACAACAAAAATTAACAATATAATAAAAATTATCAATAAGTCAAGTTCAATCGGAATATGTGCGCCATTAGGAAACTCTAAAATAACAACAATAACAACAATAAGACAATCTTATAAATTTAATTGGCGTGCGAAACGAGGTTAGAAAAAGACCAAGTTGATTTAAATAAATATATATAAGCCAAGTCAAGACTTTAAAATTTACAAAAGTTGCATGAGTGTGATAATTAAGACATAGGCAAGGTGGGGTATGTCAAAGGCTTGATTTTCTTTTGTTATTCTACATATGCATATTAAATAAAAAAAAACATAAATGCTCCAATCGCATATTAAAATAACACTAAGCCCACCCCAATTCAAATCTTATCAAATTATGTAATAAATGTTTGTCTATTTTTAATTTTTAATTATAAAACAACAAAGGATAAATATCACAATTATTTATTAGTAGTTGCTTGCGTATAATTTATGATGAATGACTACATGTTTTATCTTTGGGCTGCAACAAATACTTTTAATACACAAGGAACTCCCCGAGTGCAGGCTGCCTATGCAAGACATGTACCAGTTACGTCATTGCTGCCCTGCATTGTTTGTTGTCGAAGACGTAGAGAGCTGCTTGCTGTCCTGTGTTTCGTATAAAACTCAACACAGTTTTACAACTTATTTTATTTGAATAATATGTTTTGTTTACTTTGAAATTAATTTCTTACCTGTCCAGGCACTTCCAGATTAATGCAGCACAAAGAAACTAAACGCTGCAGTATTGGCCACATAGCCACAAAGCTTTTTGCCAATGTAGACTTGGCTTCTTTGATATATTTCTTGAATTTGTTACTTTTTTTTTTTTTTAAGCAAACAACAATACAACTGTAAATAAAAGTGCTTAAAACTCTGACATAAAATGCTTTACAACTATGCCTGAGAACCATTGAAACTGTATAGAAATCAGGTCAAAACAAAATCAAAAGCAACGGCATGTTCTACACAATATGAAAGCCTGGCTGAACAAATAAATTGTTGGTCAGTTTGGTGAGCATAAGCAAACAACAAAATATGTGCAGCATTAAAATGTTGCGAATAATCAAAGGCAAACGCAGCACAAAAAACGAACCGAAAACGTAAACAAGCCGACAAAATTATGAGCCACAAACGAGTTGGCCAAGAGGAGCGTGCGACGTTGCGTTGGCCGTGGCACAGCTTTGCTTGGGATTTATTGAAAACTGTGCATGTATAAATTTAGCAAAACTTTTGGCAAATATACAAAAGGCTGTTATTAAAAACAAAGGCATGTGCCATGTACAACAAACACAATAAGAACAACAACTACAATAACAAGACAAAAAGGGCAGGCCAACAATGGCAACTATGCGCAATAAAATGGCATTAAATACGTATGTATTTTTGTAGCATACTTTTTGGAGTTGTCAGTTCCGTTCAGTTCAGTTCAGTTCAGTACAGCTTCGTAAAAGGTGTGTGCGCACACGTTGCACAAATATTTGTGTGTCACACACGTGCGTCACACATGCATTACACACTTTGCTGCACAAGCAAGCCAAGTACAGTTATGCTGAAATATAGGCGCAATATGCTGTAAGACAACAAAAGCAGCTGCATATGCAAAAATAAAAACAATAGATAAATAAAAAAGTAATTGTTATTTGTTTGTGCAGCAGCCATTTCGCCATTTTAATTGAATTTCTGCTCAACTGTAATAATAAATTCGGCCTATATGCCTGGCAGCGCGTAGGCCAATTGCGGCTGACATTAAATGAAGTAAAGAAAAAAACAAAAATTAAATAAAATAGCAGGAAATATTAAGTCAAAAAAAAATTTTTAAGAAAATACAATTTATTCAAATATAAAGAAAAATACTACAATATTGAACAATAAATGGCTGACAAGCAGCCAAGCAAATTGCAGAACTTCATAAAGCAACGCATGACTGAGCCGAGCAGCAGCGAAGCCAGCACCAGCCACGTCAACTGCGCGAGTAAATTTGTGCTGCCTACACTGAAGTGTGGCAGCATGGCGAACATGAAAAGCTTCAAAATACCGCAAGTGCAGTCCAACATTTTCGCCAAACCTGAAGACAAGCCGACAAAGCCCGTGTGCCAAAAAACCAGCGAAATGCAAATCGATCTGCGCCAGGCACTAAACAGCTGCCACACGCCAAACTCAGTTACAAATGCAACGTGTCCCCCACAGACGGAACGCAAATCAAGTCCGTTTTTACTTGAAGCTACGCAATACGTTGATGAAGCAATGCCAGACAAGCAGCAGCTGCCCTGCACATTGGATGCCTCGCAGAAAGTCTATCGCATTTGGCTTAAGCAGCCATCCGCCTTGGGGCGGCTGCTCTGTGAGACACAGCTGCAGGCGCCACCGGAAACTGCTACTAAAAGTAAGCTAAGCGCGGGCACAGCGCATGCAGTGACACCTTTTCAGTTCGATACGCTGTCACCAGATGAGCAGAACTTGCTTAAGCTAAACAAAGGTCAACTAAAGCGGCATAAATGATACAAGTTTGTATATTTTGTTGAGACTTCAAGCTAAAAAATAAACGTTGCAAATAAAACTTATTCAGCTATGCGAACTTCCAAAAAACTGCTTGACTACCTATCGAACTTAAAAAGCGCATCAACCTTACTTACAAAAAATGTATACGCAGATTGCGAAAATATTTAGATTAAAGCCATTTCAGACTAATATTCCGACAGCAGACTTAGGGTTTAATGGGAAAATAATGCCTAAAGAACTGAAAGTTAAAAACTATTATTGCATTGATTGAACTGTTTATATAGCAGAATATGCATAAGTTTATATGCATTTACTTATATATATTAACGATTTATTGCTAAGCAAATTTTTAAGCTAAACCAACGAAAGTTCGCACGAAACTGTAGCAAGTCAGCGGCGCCAACGACCTGACTGCCATCACATGCATCATAAGTTTTTAGTATTATGCAAGGAATTTTGGCAATACGCCTATCAAACAAATATGCAGCAGGTTTTTATTGCATATGGCAGTGAACATACATAATTCTATTTTAGTTCGTCATTTCGCTGGCACATATGCTGTGCAGCTGTGGCACACAGATGTTGAGCTTCGCTTTGTGATGCTGAGGCATAATGGCATAATGCTGAAGGAGGCATGTTGTGAAAAGCTGAAGCTGCTACGTAGTTACTAAGTATAACGCATTATTTAGGCGCTATTAACATATGAGTAACGATTTGAATGAGGTTCACCTGCGCGACACCTTCAACATAATTTGTGAGTAAATAAATGTAGATGTGATGTGCGCGGAAATAATATCAATTCGCCGTTGGTGAATGAGCCAGGCATTGCTGTTGTTGTTTCAATTTGAAGTAGCGCCAACCAAAAATGCGCATAAATGGAGTATTTGGAATAGAATCTAATTCCGGAACTCAAAACATAGACATCGAGCATCAATCAACGAAACCATCAAGGCCGACTTTTACTTTTGAGTTTTCAATTGTAATATAAAATTTCATAAATATGCCAAACAACAGTCTATGGTTCCTTTCAAAATTTATTAACTGAACGTCATTTTAAAAATGACAGTTTCTTGCTGCAAATATTGTCGAGAATTCTCATCATGTAATCATGCATATGGTTGCTCATTTCATCTTTTTTTTTACTTGCACTTTTATTACTTATATAAGATAAACCGATTCCACTTTAATAGAGTATTGGCTAAATGTGTCATAAGACAATTTAATGCTGCAATTTTGTGTGCATATCTGCACGACATGTTGACACAATCGAGTGAATGTGCCAAAAAAAAGTCAGTACGTTGAAAGTTTTTCAGAAAAAGATAAAAGCAGTCAAGAGCAGCTACGCACAGTAAATTTGGCTGTGCGATAGTAAAAAGCAACAACAAACAATTGCCAGAACAAACACCGGAACGAGTGACTAAAGAGCGTTTATTGACACAACCGGAGATCCGACAATTTCCGTCATGACGTCGACAGCAGCTGCAAGCAAGTGGCTACAAACAGGCAACAGCAACAAAGTGCAACCTGAAAGCAGCAGTCAAAAAGTCTTAAAAGTGAAATCAGAGCAAAAAAGTTAAAACGAAAAGCCAACGGACAAAGTCGCTTTAGACAACGAGCGGACAGTTGGACAGCGAATGACTGAAGTTATGGCCATTTGCGAAAGGTAAGCTAGGACAACAACAGCAACAACAACAATGACATGACAACAACACCACAAGTTGAGATTTTACAAAATATTAAAAATAAATTACTTTTTGTATGACGTGAAAACAAAATAATAGACCCTGTTGATATGTACAGTAAGACTATAATAAATCAGTGTAATGTAATCATTCAATCATCTAAGGCAAGTAATTAATTTACTTACACTATAATTCACACAGTGTAAAAATAACTTACGTTCTATGAGGTTATTGAACATTTAAAATAAACTTAACTGCTGACCTTTCACATTACATCGATTCGTGGGTAACTAGTAAAAGACTGTATAGTTAGCATACAACATAAATGACTCTTCTGTATCACTCCTAAGGTTACTTGGCTGCAGTGATCTGCCATGCATATTAGAGACAAATTATCAACCTGCAACAAAATAGTTCATTAATAGCTGCTTCATTCCGTACAAAAACAAAAATAAATTCTAAAATTCATTTTAAACAAAGCATAGTGAAAAGTTTTACAATAAATAAATAGATGCATATATTCAGAATGCAACAAGGTGTAAAATTTTGGCAGCCAGCATCCCACCAAACTCCCAAGCAGAGGGCGTCTGCTCTTGCACGCTGGCAGCAGGCCTTGAAAGCAGCATAACATTATAAGCTGACTTATGCAGAAAGTTTCAGTTTCAGTTTTTCTACAAACTTACTAAGCAAAAGTTTGGCACATATACACATATAAATGACTTTAATCTTAAGACACAGTAGCTAACTGTTGTAGACTTTAGACATTGTGCTCCTTGATGTTTTCTTTAAGTTTCTTTTAGATCTTCTTGGCACTGCACGCATGAAAATTTCACAAAAAAATTAAGAAATAAGAAAGTTTATATTACATAGTTGTGTTTCTGCTACAGATATGCTGCTTTAAATTTGTTTATTTGTATTTTATTTAAGCTTTTTTTTCCTTTCTTTGCATGCCCCAAAATTTAACAATTCAACATGTTGTGCAGAAGTGAAAAAACTGCACGCTCTCAGCAAGTAGAAGAATGCTTCGGCAAAAAATACCGAAAATGACATTTCAATTTGATTTATGTAATATCATAAATTAATGCAAAAAAATTAGTTTTCCTTAAGTTTTTGTAAAATTTAAATTAAATTGTTTCACTTACCCTCGTATAATTGTGTACAACTTGTATTATGTGATTTCAAGTAAAAATTAGTTGTCGATGTTTGTTGAGTAGTGTATATATATGTCACCATTGAGAATATGAAATATGTATTACCGAGACACAACAAAAACAAATGTTGCGTGAGAATTGGAAGCCGAGTTAGCCAAAATTCCATTTTTTTATTTTATTCAAAATCAATAGATCGAGTAACAAATTACCACACTTAACATACAAAGTCATATTTCGAGTTGTCATCAAAGCTAACCAACCGAACACAGTGCGCAAGATCGCACTTTTCTTCGCAGAATTGCAAATGCAGCTGCGCCGCCATGACCTGCATCTATCGCCGTAGTAAACATAAGCTAGATAAGTTATTGACAGTCTTCTTTTAACGGAGGCTGCTAATTGTTTGTTTGCACTTTTGTCCTGAAATCATTTTATCAAATCTTCAAGGTTACGTTAATGTTTTCTTTTCGCTTTTGACGAGTTCATCATGGCGGCATTAGCTCAATGCTGCGGCAGCATCAATTGAAAATTGCACAACTTTTTTCGCACGTTTTATCTGTACGCAAGCTGAAGTAAATATTTAACTATTACATTTGAACACTAGTCAACACACTTTCAACAAAATGATCTGTTATTTTCGTTGTTTTTTATGTTTTTGAATTAACTGATTTTTCCGCAGAACGCACTGGTTGTATATATGGATGATCAATTGGAAAAACGGTCACCTTTCTATTTAAAGCCAAATTGGTGGCAGTCCTTACTTCAACGCACAGCTGTGTAATGTGGCAACCCTCGCACCAACAGCTGTCAATTTTTACCCTCTCAATAAGAAAGAAGAGGCGTCACACGGACATAACATAACAATTTTTATACTCTAAAATAAACAACAACAATTAAACAATAATAATAACAAATAAATGTTTCTTGTAATAACATAAAACCGGCAACGCGAAAATATGTTGCACACGCTACGCTGCATTCGCTTCGGCGAAATACTCATGGATGAAAATCAAAAATTTCATGCACTCTGCATCAATTGTCACACAGACTACATGAATCTCAGCAGTTTCCAAGCGCACCTCAGCAAATGTAAAGGTGTGGAACAGCTTGTGGCGCGGAATGCGGTAATAACATATCCCAACGAAGAGGAATGCGAACGCAAACTGGGCAATTGCCCGCGCAGCTGTGAGGTGAATGAGGTTGTGACATGTGATGTTTGACATAACTGAATTGATAATATTTTTTTGTACATTTCTTGCAGTTCCTCATACACAATATCAACGATGTGCGTATTGGCAACCTAACCGATGATACAGACAATAACATATGCGCCTTAGATCTCGACGCGGAGCTGCTCGATCCACGTTGGTACACTGACCTGGACATGCCAGCGCCAGAAAATGGCACTGCGGCCAATGCTAACCCAAAGGATAAACTTCTTGGCTATAACGAGCTGGTTGAGCAGGTGCAGCCGTTTGTTCAATTTAAGGAGAACATGAAGACAAACGGCGCGGAGCGTCTTAAAGCCAAACGAAAGCTTAACGTAAACGGAAAATTGCCCACGGTCAAACAAGATAAAATCAGCCCAACCAAGATGCAACTTAATCCAAAGCTCGTTTTGATTAGCAAAGAGAAAGCTCCAGCACCGGCGCCGCCAGCTCCCATCACAAAACCACTATTAAATGGTCAAGCCAGCAGACCCGGGGCCACGGTAGCCCCTGCAAGCAACCAACGCTGCAAATTGGTCTATAAGCAAGCCGCTGCAACAGTACCCGCTCCAGCTGCACAAATCGCGCCAAACGCTAAACTCAATAAACCCGCTGCACCTGCAAAACTCCACAACAACAATAATGCCCAAATGCCTGCCTCAAAAACCAACAACAACATGCCAGCACTGGCCTGCAAACCCAAAGTGGCAGTGCCACCCAAAAAACAACCGACTCCAGCATTTGCACCTGCACCTGCATCCACACCAATCTCACAAAATACCACACCGCCGCTAGTACAACCAATCGCTAACCAAACTGCACCGACTATCAAACAAACCGAGCAAATACTCAACAAATTGCAGAATCTCGGCGTGCAAATAAAACGCACCGGCACGCAGCTACCGCCGCCTGCTACAGTCAACGCACGTGACGCCAAGACGATGGAGCTGGTGAAGAAACTGCAATCGAAAGGTATAAAGTTCAGTGTCATACAAAAAAACAAAGATGCCGCCGCTGCGAGCAGTGCAAAACAAGCGAAGTTGGATCTCCCGACAGACGACGTCACAACTATTCAACCGATCTCCAGCAGCACCAGCCAGCAGCTTGCAAACTATTTAAAACGCCGTGGCATTAAAAAAGCTTAGTTATTAGATATTTAGACAGTATTAAGCATATTTGCGAATTTAGCTGTAGTCCACAATAGTCCCACCAGTTCGTAGTAAGTGTTTACGGCACGCTTTGAGTAGTAGTGGCCATTATATATGTTTTAAGTTTTGTGTTAAGCTCGTTTTTTAATTGTGCGTCTTGAATAAATTTTATAAGATTTAAATTCGCATGTGTTACATTTACTTTCAAAAATAACAGGCGCAGCTGGTAACTCTACATTGTTGTAAACAGCTGTTTGCCTTCAGTACAGCGCGTACAGTTGTTGTTGTCGACGTCGCGTGCTTGTTTAGATACTAGAATAAAAAAGAAGTCAAGTAAAAAATTTTCGGCATTTCATTTGTTCATTAAAAATTTCGTGTTTTATGTGTGCGCGCATAGAGACATAAATGTGCAGTTCTACGAGTGCTAAAAGTCTGTAAACAAACGCAAGAGCAACGCGTGCAACAAAAAAAATTAAGAAATAAAACAAAACTGTGTAAGAAGGTGAGAGGAGCCAGCACATTATATAATTTCTATGAAATGTATAAAAAAATATGCAAATTCAAAATTACCGCATTATGCAGGCATATGAGAAAGCTTGTTAAATTGTAATCATTAGCATACACGCTTTAAGTTTACTGCAACTGCTAATTGTGCAGCGAGGGAAAGTTAGCAGCCGTGTTTGTTTTTGTTGCTCTGATTACATTTTTTTTTATTTTCAATTAAATATAAATAGATAAAAACAAAACAAACCATCAAATGACATTTTAAGTTTGTATTAATGTGTCGTCCTAATTGCATTTTGCATATGTCTTACTCAGAGTATGCCACCCACCGTTCTGTGCCGCTGCCATCTATGCTTTACGCATTAAATAGTCGCATGATGTCATGCGTTTTTGTTGTTGCTGCTACGACTAATAACTCATGCACGGCTTTTCGTTAAATTTAGCCTAATTTCATAATGCATTTGCGTAACATTGCAGCGTTAAAACCATATTGACATTTTTAATCAATAATAATCGTCATGATAAAGAGCTTAACATGCACGTGTCGGCGTTGTTGGCAATGTTCTACAGAAATGGGTTCAATTGTTTTGTAAAAACAAAGCATAATCGCGATATTAGAATTTATATGGCCAATAAAACAGCCCATCGATATTTCCTACTCCCGATTACAGATTATTTTTTTAATGAGATAACCGATCTCTACCCATTGGGTGATGCTTAGTGTGCCTTTTAGGGCTGATTATGTAGTCTTTTCTAGATATATTTTACGCTCGTTTTCGAATCGATTATTTAATAAATTTTGCGAATATTTTGTCTTGTACGAATTCTTTGAAAAAGAAATATTTGAAATCTGCTTTTCTTTATTGCAGTGTTTCACAGCAAATTGGTGTACGTACATATATGAAAACCAATTGCCATTGGGGAAACACCCGAATTTTATTTTATGTCCCTGCTTTTTTCTTTATCTTGTTTTCTAATTGAAATGGGCCTTTCATTATTTATTTTGTGTTAAAGTATCCAATTCGAAGGAAAAACCAACCTTTATATAGTCGGCTGCCTCCTACAATCTTCTAGCAACAGATTTCTTTAATTTTGATCGCCTGTTGATACAACTTTTAATCCTACCATCGACGGTAACCATTTGTTAAATTTTTAAATTATAATTAGTTTCAAGATCAACAACTGCTTCCGGTATAAGTAAAACAAGTTTAGTGTTTTCTTTGAAATTTAAATTTTATTTGCGTAATAACTACGTTCAAAATACTTTATTACCAATTAATATTGGTACACGGATTCCAGCTAAGTGCAAGAACTATGTGTGAGAATGCTCTTTAGCTGAGAATTGTCAACATTATCATTGTGTCACGCTTAACTATGGGCCTAGGTGCTAAAATTAGATTCATCGTATGCTCTTTTTGTTTTCGCTTATTATAATTGCTAAATTTATTTAATTTATGAGTTGTAGTTGTAATTTAATAATATTTGACGTTGCTATTTGAGTTAATCGAAACTTTTCTTATTTGTTTTATTATTTGATCACAAAAATTAAACGTTTTACATTTTAAAAGTTTATTTGTTTTTGTTTTTCTCTTTGATGCTCATAATAAATTTTTAATTTTAACATTGTATGAAAATAGAGCGCTAAATGCATTTTTTGATATATAATAAAATTTTTTTTACGCCAAGCCTCCCGCACATGCGGGGCAGACATCAAACTATTTAATTAAATTAATTTTAATAAATTACATAATACACTTGCGTTGCCTGTCCCCTCCTTTTCTTTTTGACTTAAAACTAATTTCGAACAAATTACAAAAAACACGTGGAGCGTGCGTGCTTGCGCAGTCGCCTGCGCGTAACGACAGAGAAGCACAACTTTTAGAAATTTTTAATTATAATTTAAATATTATTTAAAATTGTATTATTTTATTATACGCGAGAGTAGTGTGTTCACGAATCTAATAATAATTTACATACTAAGATTTAAAGCAATCGTGCGGACGCCCCCTCGGGCTAACTATTCCAAGGAGCGCCTGCGCTCTTTGCGTGCACTGGCGCGGCTGCTCAGTCCACCCAAGACGGCGCTGCTGCGATCGAGCAGTTCATTCGAGAGACGCGCCAGCAACGGCAACTCGCGCATGGAAACATTTGCCGATGGCAGTGGCGCTAGTTTCTGTAGTGTCTTAATGGGTGGAAGCTGCTTTGCGGGATTTGGCTGTTGTTGTTGGTGTTGTTTTGCATTGTGCAAATGGCGCAGATGTTCGGGTGTGGCAGGCAAGCTAGTGGCATTGTTGGTGGCGGTAGCGGCAACGCCATTGGCATTACTAATCTTGATGAGTGGTCCCTTGGTGCCAACGATGACAACAACATCATCATTGTCATCATCATGGGCAGCCGCAGGTGTCGGCATCTTCATACTATTATTATTATTATGTGCAAACGCATCTGTATGTCGCTTAAATGCTTCCGCGCCCAATGAATCCGGACGCTGCTGTTTAGCCTGATACTTTTGCGCCTCGCGCAGCATCATCAAGTGATCGAGCTTGTCCACAGTCGCCTTCAGTTCGTGCTCCCAGCCGGCATCGTGCGGCTGCTGTTGCCCATCACCGCCTTCAATGGGACGCACAGCGAGTATTTTCACCTTTTGGCGCAACGCCTCGAGATCTTGTTCATCGATGACGCCACGTAGCTCATCACTATCCGCATAGTCACCGGCATCTTCTTCCAATTCCGATTCGAGTTCTGCCGTTGGCGCAATGCCAACACCGCCGCCACCACCAGCTGGCAGCGAATATTCGCTGGAGTGTGCGCCCAACGACATCTGACTGCCCGCTATCGAAGGATAATCACATTTCTCCAGCTCTGCTTCGAAATCGGGCAGCGTAGTTGTTGTCGGCGTATTCAACTCGGCGCCAACGCCCGGCTCACGTGGACCCGCCGGCGGCGGAGGTGTGCCACTTAAGGCTGGATAATCGCCACGCTGTCGATGTATGTCATTGCTGATGCGCTCCAGATTGCGCAATGCCGTCGAATAGGTATTCTTGGCGGCCTGCACCTGTTGCTGTAATTCCTGTATGCGATTCTTTTGCGTTTGCAGCTGATCCTGGCACAGCTGCTTCTCCTCGAAGTACGGACGTGATTTATTAATGCTACGCTTAAAACGATCCTCCAGTTGTTGTATCTTATGTTCGGTGGCCTTAAAATATTCGGTGCGTTGCAAGTGCTCAGCATGGCATTCGGCTTTTTTCTTTTCGGCATCCATGACCTTCTGCGTGGCATGATTGAGCATCTCCTGCCAGGCATTGTCAAATTGCCATTCATGCGAGTTCGAGAGAAAACGTTGTTCTGCGAGGGCGACAGTCTCCTTGGCAGCGGTGTGTATCTCTGTGGCAAGCAAGCAAAGCGACATGATTAGACTGTATGGCATTTGTTTTTTGTTTTCACTTATTCTCTTACCATTGGCGCGTTGAAATTTCATTGCAGCCTGCTGGCATTCGATTTGCGCGGCGCGCGCCTTCTCCAATGCCTCATAATATGGGCGCGCCTTCTCTATGCAATTGCCCAGGCGTTTTGAGCTAAGCTTCAGACGGCGCGTGGACTCATTAAGCAATATGCGAAAGGTCGAGTTGGCCTCCTATGAATTGCATGAAATAAAGTTTCTATTGTTATTATTTCTGGTTGGGGGCACACACGCACTCACCTCTAATTCAATTTCGAGTTTATTAATTTCATCAGTTGCGCTGTTGAGATTCTCTAGTTCGATCTGAAAAATGAGATGAAAAATTTGATTTTAATAAAAATTTCACATTCTTGTCTTGCAGTTAAACTAAACTACTATTCCACATCCTTATAAACAATATGTCCAAACCCAGTCGGCCACACAGCAACAGCAACAAAGATGCTGCAACGAAATACGATCTCTCCAAGATATCAGCGCGCGTTGATCGCGTTAATGTTGCTGGCTTGCTGCGCACGCATAACGATTACGTTCAACGCGCCGCCGACGGTCTATTCAAGGCAACCAATTTCCAGGATTTAATGCTCGAGGCATTAAGGTAAACATTAACATGCCCCACTGCCTAACTCAGTAAAATAAACTTAAAATATATTTTTTTATAGTGCGCGCTCCTACCTAAACGAACTGGGCATCTTCAAGGATGTGAATGTAAAAATCGACATCAGTCGCGGTGCGGATGCCTCGCCACAGGGCTACGAGGTTACGCTTAGTGGCAATGAATATTCGCGTATCATTGGCTCTGCGGGCACTGAGGTGGGTCAGAATGAGGGTTCATTGCGCACAGAGCTAACCGTGCCGAATCTGTTCGGACGCGGCGAACGCATATCACTGCAGGGCGCATACAGCAGCACACGCGCCAGTGATGTGCAACTGAAGTTCTGGAAGCCATATTTTCACACGCGTTTCAAGGACAATCGACCAGAGTGAGTAGTCATCTACATGTTTATAAATGTTATAAGAATAAACTAATGCCTGTGCGTTGTTTTTAGAATATCCTTTTCGATATTTCGGCACACAGATCGATTTGATGTGAGCTCATTTCAGACCGCGAATCTTGGCTGCGTTGCGGATTTCTCGATAAACACAATGTTTGGCTTGGATGTAAGCAATATCATGCACACATTGCCAACCTAATACTTAACACGCTTCCATCTCATTTGCCTAGCTGACACACTCACTACAGTATGAAGTCGCGATACGTGAACTTTCGCTGCTAAATAAACAAGTGCCATTTGCGATACGCGAACATTGCGGCCCAAAACTCGCCTCTCTCATGCGCTACTCGGTCGTTTACGATAATCGCGATGGCACTGTCTTTCCCACGCAAGGTCTTATGGTCAAAACGGTCAATGAATATTGCGGTCTTGGCGGCAATGTGGCCTACATGAGCAATACGTCGCATGCGGAACTGAATATTCCACTCTTTTTGGGTTTAGTGGCACAAGTCTGTGGCCGCGTGGGCGTACTCAAAGAGACCAAGAATACCACAATTTTGCCCATAAGCAACATGTTCTACTGCGGTGGTCCTTTGACGTTACGTGGCTTTAAGTATGGAGGCGCTGGCCCAGTGGTGGATGGCACTGCGATTGGCGCGCAAACTTATTGGTGCACGGGCGCGCATTTGTGGTCACCGCTGCCTTTCGCGGGTGTCTTCAAGGGACTCGCTTCTAATTTCCGTTTGCATTTCTTCTACAATGTGGGCAATTGTAATAATTTTACGACAGGTAAGTTGAGAAAATGCAGTGCCTCTTAGGTGGCTTTTCATTATTAAATTTTTGTTTAAATTATGCAGAAAACATGCGCAGCGCATTCGGCATTGGTCTGGCCTTCAAGCTGGCGGAACGTGCACGCATCGAGCTTAACTATTGTGTACCGTTGCGTAAGCAAGTGACGGATAAGGCGCTAAATGGTTTTCAATTTGGCATTGGCTATGAGTTTGTTTAAATGCTGCTGGGCGCGTGCGCAAATTTATTTCATTAATTATTGTTGTTCCTTTTGAGTTTGTTGTACTTAGCAGCAGCGGCTTGAAGGTGCTTAATCAAATATCAGACTACTGCCCGATCGAAATGCTCGCCCGCCTTACATAAAAGTCGCAAATAATCAAATTTGTGCTCTCGAACAATAATTATAACTCATTTATTTATTTTTTATTTAAATGTTTAACGCAAACATCAACAGTTATTTCGCAATGCATTTTGGGCTATGATTTAGATTTAATTTTTATTTTTGCAAATTTCCTAAAATTTGCCGGCAAGTGCATAGTTTTAGCAGTAAAATTTCTAGCAGATAAGTAATGTACAAAAAAAAAAGAAGAAAAAAAAAAGTAAAAGTTTATTAATTGTTAAATAAAAAAAACAAAAAAAGTAATAATAAAAATTACCAATTACCATCAAGTGCAAAACAAATACGAATTGTTTTATTAAGCGTAAAAAAAAATTGAAAAAAATGTCATTCGGTGATTTTGTCTAGTAGACGACAAAGCATTAGAGAATTGGTATTGCTTGCCATCCGTGGAGGTTGAATGTTTTTCTAGCCCCTTTGTGTATATGAAATACGCTTTTTGAGCAGCAAATTCCAATAGAAGACTCAGGGGCACATACAAAGCAGCAATAGTTAGTTTGCCGTTTTAATTTGTTTACAATTATAATCCCACACATAACTTGTTTCTTCACTCAAAAGCCGACGACTCCGCCGGGTTTCGAACTCGCGCGCACATTTATTCGTGAACATATACACGGCACTCTCACCGTTCTTCTCAACACACTCGGCCAACGAAGCTGTCGTTAACAGAGCAACAAACACACTATATGTTACTATATAACATTTTTAACAGCGCACTGTTACCAGAAATTGCTTGCAATTGTCGACACGAGTAACAACAGAGACGATGAAATTCGGTTGTAATTGTTCGTTTTAATGCATATGTGAGAGATAAATCAAATGTTTATTATTTTTCAGTGACCCCACAGGGTCAAGAACAGAAAATTACAAAAGAAATTATGACATTTTGGGAAACGGCTGTGGTTAACATAAGCATTAAATGTAACTCCATGTTAACAGCAAAGCTGTTATAAGAAATATTAGTTGTTTGTTTATAATTTTTATGTAATTGCATTTGGAAATTATTCAAGTGAATAATTGGTTAAACCCAAAGTGTTAAAATACACCTTAATAAATAAACTATAAAATGTCAAAATAAATTAACACTGAAATATAATTTAAAACAAAAAGACAAAAACGTAACATAACTTAAAAACAAAAGACTATGTAAATAAATTAGCTATTAAATTCATAATAAATTCAGTAAACACGAAATGCTGTCTACGTTAAAAAAAAGAAGTACACAAAAACAGAAACAAATATAAAAACAATTTCTACAATAAAATAAACAACAGACTTTGCCAAAACAGCTCACTGTGGGCCTTAGCTTCAGCAGTCACAGGTCACAGGTGCGCCCTGTAAAGTTTATTTGCTAAAAAACAATTTCCCAACTGCAATAACAAGTTTAGGCCAACATTTTCTGAAAATACCTGCAGGCAGGCTAGGCAAGACAACAAAAGGCCAACTTTTGCAGTAAAGATGTATTTAGTATTTAAGTGAAGCGGAAGTCTATTTTGCAAGAAAACCAATCTGCATATGCATTTGGTTAACTGAAAAAAAAGTTACTTGCATAGAGCTAGCGTCTATATGCATGCATGCATATATATATATATATATATATATGTGTGTATGTGTGTACAAATAAAGTAATAGCGCACATGTGAGGCTGCGCTGTCGTTTTATCTCTGCCGGCTGCTGTGCTGAGCTGTGGCTAGCCACTGTCATGGATCGCTGAACTTAGAGCGCATTTTGCTTTATTAGCTGGCAACGGTCTGGCAGCAGTTGAATTTTTTTGTACAGGTTTAATGCGGCATGCAACGCAGCAACAAGGCAGAAACTGGTTTTAATTATTATTTTATTTTAGGGTATACTTTTTTTTCTGCTGTTTTATATTTTATTAGTCGCGTTTTTGAACTTTCTGTGCCAGTTTAAGGAAAATTTGTGCCAGAATGTTAAAAACCAAAACCAAAACCAAATGCAAGTTTATGGCCAGCAGTGTTTTATGTTAAAGCGTTGCTTTTTATGTTTTTTTGCTTTTTCGGAAATTTTTTTTTAAATGTTATGACGTCTTTGTTGTTGTTGGTACCAGCCTACAGCTTGCACAAAAGCAGGTGAGTTGTGTTTTTAAATTGCGCCTACAAGCCATGCAAAGACGCATGTCTGTCAGACCAAGCTGCTTGTTGTTGCTGTTATTATTATTTGCTGCTGACCCTATATACGCTGCACAGCAGCACACTGCCAACCAGCCAGCCAGCCAGTCAGTAGCTAGCAGACCGGTTTTCGCTTAAAAAACAAAAACAAAACAAAACTTTTTTTTAACTAAAAGCTCACTAAGTTGTTTTCGTTGGCGTTGTTATACCCAGAAACAGACAACAACAACAACAATACAACTAGGCAGCTCTGCTTGCTTGGCGAGTATTCGCGTTGTGTACCTTAAAGTCCGCATACTATGCACACCACTCGCATAAACCAGTTTCGCGTCTTGGGTTTGGTTTTACCTGCAATGAACTTCTGCTTGCCTGACATTTCTGCGCATTTGAAAAAGGAAGCGATTTTCATGTGAACCACCACAAACCTGCCTGTGGCCAGTCCGTCTGACTGCCTGCCTGTCTGTCTGTCTGTTTCTGATATTTCTATGAATTAAAAAGCTTGCCGTGTTTTTATTTAATGCAATTAAAAAACTGTTTTACTAATAGAAATTGCATTTTTTTATACTCATTTTGTCATTACTTTGCATTGCATTTACATATGTACATGCGTCAAGTGTAGTATAAAAAAAAGCAGAGAAATCAATTAAAAATTAAATAAAATTTAATTGAATGACTCTTTTGTTGTTGCTTTTTTATTATTGCGTGCACGGTGACTATAATACGCTCTGTCGTAATGTAATTGCTCAAAGGTTACGCGACATCCGGTGCTTCTCGCATTTCAGATATTTGCTAGTCATTTATTTCCTTTTTTGTGTACGCTTGATTTTTTTTTTTATGGCACTCTAGGCTGAAATGCGCGAAATGAAAAATAAACATTTGGTATTAATTTAAAAAGCATTTAGAGTCATTCAAGCCAGCAGCTGAGCATGTCAGGCAGTCAGGCGATCAATAAGTGACGCGCACGATTGTGGACGTGAGTTCAGAATCGCATGGAAGATCAAGCGTAACAAGTTACATATTTAACGCTGTGCATTGCATTTACGTAGATGAACTCATTTTAATAATAATAAGAATCTCAGTTGATAGACTCTTTGCAGACAAAGCATGAACTATTGTTTGAATAAAACAAAAAAAAAAAACAAAAAAGTATTTTTTTCAGGAGTAATGCAAAGTAAAGATTAAATAAGCAACAGCTGCAACTCAACTTCAATAACTCATGACAAAATAGTGGAAAAAAACCCACAAGAATTACTTCATAAGTTTTGCGGTAAAATTATTGCTATCTCATTTGAAACATTTCTCTGCCTTTGGCATTTTATACGAACCCAAGTTTGAGGCTCTTTCTATACCTAAGCATGTATACTTGGCTTTATTAGAAAATCTTCCTCATTAAATTCACTGTCAGAGCCAAGCCACAGCGAGGATGATTTACTTTAATAATCAACAAAATCAATTTATCATAGTCAGGAAGTTCTCGACAATTCCCTGACGTACTTGTTACGCTTATCTCAAGTGTTTGTACATTCTTAAATAGGCAAGCTTACAGATAAACTGGACTACGCCATAAACGACCTTACTTACAACGTTATTTATTATAAATTTGAATAAAATTTATTTGATCTGTTATATTTCTTAGCAAAAGAAATCTACACAAACTTAAAGAATATAATAGATTCTAAGAAAAACAAGTTTACAAAAATGCATCATATAGTGTATTGTATACATAAAACACAGCCACAGCATCAAGTTTCGCTAAAAACGACCGCAACCTGACGGCAACCTTTGTCTTTAAATAGAAATACTTCAAACAATTGCAAAATAATTGTTTTTTTTTTAAGAGAAGGAAAGAAAACATAATTGCATTTTAACTTGAGCTTAAAAAGAATTTCATATATACATACATATATATGTATGTCTGTTTGTTTGTAAACAATGTTATATAAACATTTCGAAAGTACACTGGAATATGTGTTACAGGTCGATCCAATGGGAAAATGTATGCATGCAACTAAAAATCCGGAATCTTTCAGCACAATAGGTCAAGATTAGACATGTTGGTTTAAAAGCAGCTTAGCGAAAATACTTTTTCATACAAACACAATGGAAATGAAAAAAAAAAAAAATGCTTATTATAAAACAATCAAATATTTCGAAACTAAACATTTCTAAAATATATTTCAAATTGAAATATTTTTTTTTTGAAACTATTTATTTTACATCGACTTTCAGCCGAGCAATGCCGCGCTTATGTGTTATTAAAAAGTAAAACGCTGATGACGCACTAAATTCGGCATGCCAAGCTATGATGAAGAAGCAGAACAGCTCAGAAAAATGCCGATGATGTATTTCAATTGTAGTACTTGAACCCTACACATAAACAGATGTTTAACACACATATATGTGCTTCTATATATGCATATTTGCATTGACAAATAATTGTATACAAAAGACAGACGATAAAGAGTTGTAAATATTTAATGGCACTCTTGCAATACTCACAGCACAGGCATGCTTCGATTAAATATTTGTGCAACTGCTGGTCTGATCTGGTTTGGTCTTGCTGTAAATTAATTGCCAGACTTGCGACTTGCTTGACTAATGAATTATGACTGCAACCTTGACTTTAAACCAAATGTGGAGTTTGTGCAAGAAAAAAGAGTCGCTTGAAAAGTAAAATGTGCAAGGCAAGGTCGTTAGAAGTAAAATGTTGCAAAATATTGATTGTAAATGTTAATCAAAAGAAATCCAAGAAAAAAAAACAAAAAAAAAAAAGACCCTGCAATAGAAATCACGCGATATGCACAACGAATTTCGCCAGAAATTACAGGCTGCCATTAAAGTGGGTGGCTCTGGATGGGTGGCTGGCTAAGCCAGCATTAGCAAGAACCGAACCAGATCGCTGTAGTAACATGATATTTGTGTTACGTGCATAAAACTCATTAGCGGCTCGAGTTCATAATGAAAATCAAATAGATTTGTAGGCAGGCAGGCAGCCAACGTTATGACGAAATCGCACACCACAGCGCGCATGGCAAGCTACTAATAAGAGCCTTTATTAGCAGCGGCAGCAGCAGTCAGTTAAGTTAGACAGAGCAGACAGACAAACAGTCAGTCAAATAACCGCACACGGAGGCGAGCAAGGCGCATAAGGACATGCGACGATATGTGAGGCAGGACAAGCAAGCGGGTTAGAGAGCTAAGTGAAGTATGCCAGCGTAGTGTGTGTGAGTGGCATGCTACATGACCTACTTGCCACTTATTTTTTTTTTTATTTGGTTTTATTTTATTTCATTTTATTGCGCAAAAAATAAGCAAACAAAAAACAAAGTAAAAAGGAAAAACTTTATTAGTGGCAAGTTTTTTATTTTGTGTTTTTTATTTGAATTGCCAGCGCAGGCTGCAGTCGGCGAGCGGCGGGCAATCGATTCGCTTGCGTAAGTTGTCAAAGCACGAGTTGCCGTGTGGCAAGACAAACAGAAAACTATGCGACAAATATTTAAGTTTCATTTGTTGGGCCAGGTTTTCTGTGGCAGTCATATGCTTAGTGTGAGTTGACTTACGTCAAAGTGCCCAAGTGGCTTAGGAAAGGAAAGAGCCAGCTAAAGTTTGTAGCATTCTTGCCACTTACACGCATAATAATTGAAGCGGCCACGTGCTGTGAGGTTAAGGACCTCTACACACTCTCAAAGCCCAAAGGCAGACAAAGCCAGTATGCAAGTATATAAAAGCTAGATATGTAAATTAAATCTGGCACACATAACAGCACATAAACCTCAGCTCTGAATAGGCAAAGGCGGCATGTCGAATATGCAATTGACCGTAAAACTTTAATTAGTCCGCATACAAAAGTCGTGCACGGCATGTCATGCCTTCAGAAGCACACTTCTGTGGCGCGTGAAAAAAACCCATAACATTTCTTTTTAGTTGAGATTTTTTGTCTTTGTATTACATAAACCGCAAACCATGCGCACAGATGACTTTCATTTCCTTTGTGTGCATAATGACGACAATAATTAAAAAAAAAAAAAATACAAAAATAAAAAGGTAGTTGAGCTGTGCACGAATTTACTTTTTTTGGTCACGGTTAATGAACTTGACAAGCTGCCGTTAATTTAAGCGTTGCTACTTCAGCCAACTATCGATAATGCTTCGATAAAGTCTATTTAACGTATTCCTAGTAAAAAAATATATGACAAGAAACTACGATAAGATTTTAAATTGTAGTGTACCCGCATGACTCTCTTTTTTACGTTTGTTTATGATTTTTAGCTCTAAGAGTTATCAATGAAAAAAGTTGATAGTACGCATCTGAGTGGTAACAAGTTCATGGCATAGCTGCTGATAAGATAAGATACTTCTAGCAGTTGCCGTACAAGTAATGATTGGAATTTTTCAAATACTAAAGCTGTTTAGCGCAATATTCACTTTCAATAAAAGTGGGGTGAGGTAAAATATTTCTGAAGACATATCTACATATAAATAAAAATATATGACAGAATGTTTGAGGACAATAAAAAACCTTTAGCCAGGTAGTTACATATCAGCAAAACCAAAGTGGGTTGCTAGATTAGAGCAATTTATTGCAAAAAATAAAAATAAAAAATAAGATTTTTTTTGTTTAATCTACCTTTTATCAGTGAAATGAAATAGTTTTTTTTCACGCATTTCCAATGTTTGCCTTTTGAAAAAACTGCTAATTGTTCAGCGAACATTTTACTTAAGGTTAAAAAAAAAACATTTAAACTTATACAATACTAACAGCATACTGTCAGTTAAATTGAGTAGCTCAAATCCCATTAATTCCATAAAACCCACATCACTGGCATGTGCAATGCAACAGATAATATTTTTTACACAATGCAAGCCAATTTATTTCAATTGTAACAATTAAAGTCAAATGTAAAGATTGCCAAGCCTTTAATTAATGCATTTGAGAAAAGCAAAGAAAAATCACATGTACACACATGAAGTAAGATTAAAAAAATAAAAATACCAAAGGTGCAAACACCTGCAAAAAAAAAGTATGCGGTAATACTAATGAATAAAAGCTTGAAAAAAAAAATAAAATCAAATATTTAAAACACAAAAAAACAAAAATGTAGATAAGAAAATAACATCATTAATAAAGATGCCAATGTACGTTAGCAACATTGGCAGTCTATTGTTGTAGTTGTTGTAACTGCTGATTGTAATGATGTTGTTGACGAAATTCGCGAGAAAATGAAATGCAAAAATAAATTTAACAAAACTCACAATAATCATTTGCTGCTTACAAAATACGAGCACAAAAGCAATAAAAAGAAATAAAAATGAAAAAAAAAGAAAAAACACACCAGCGAATGACATTAAAAAACAATCAGCGGAAAAAGCAGCAAACAATAATAAACACAAGCGACAATAAAAAAAAAACCGAAAATTAAATAAATAAATGCACATTGGCAATTTTGTTGTGGGCGGTGTAAGGAAGCGACAATAACAATTGCTCAAGAGCTGCTCCAGCTGCTGCAGCGAAATTGCAAATGCTGGGAAAAAATACGAAAAAAAAATGCAAACAAAAGATTTCGCATTAGGAAAATGTGTGAAATTTAATAAAAAACCATTAGCGTAAATAAATGCTGTGATGAGATGAGTTAAGCTGAAACCGAAGCTAAAACTGAGCATTGCTGGCATTGAATTATGTGCACTGATGCCTTATAAGGCTACTTGGCATGTTAATGACATGTCTGCCTGCTTAAAGTTGAGTCAGGAAGTGTAAGCAGCTTTTATTTTTAATGCTTAGGTCATATGAAATAAAAATGCACACTATGTTATTATTTTTGCTTTGAAAATATTGTAATATATGAAGACATACATATAAGGAGATATAACTCAAAAAAAAAAAAAAATCAAACAAATTATAGGCTAGTGCGCATTATGTGTTATGATTTTCTTACACAGCTTTAGCAATATTACAAAAAACGCTTTGTTACTTTAACAATATGCTTTGCATAAGCTGCATAACTTTGTACGGGCGCCCATGGTCTGCGCTAAAGCGGGTTTAAACATCAATTAAGTCTGTTAACGGTTTGCAACATTGCGCTGGCATAGTTCAGTTTTTCTTCACTTCAAATATTTCCATTTTTCCGCATATGAGCGCATAATTAATGCTTTAACGTGTCTGCATTTAGAATATTTTTCATAATAGATAAGTACACAGCACCCAGGCACACACCTAAATAAGCGCCACGGAATAGTGATTACACATGACTCATGGCTGCTTAATGCAGGTAAGGCGGTCACCGACACAGTCATAGTCACTAAACTGTATCTACTTGGCCATCCACCTACCCACCGGCATTTCAAGAAAGCCATATTAGCATTTCAAAACTCAGTGTGTGATTGTGTGTGTGTGTGTGTGTTTGCATGACTGTGAATCATATTTGAATTGAGTTCTATAAAGCGTCACTTTGTTGTGGAGCTATTGTTGTTGTTTTATCGCATACGTAGATTACTAATTTCTTTTTTGTTAATTGCATGTTCTCGATGTCGTGCGAAATTTTGTAAGCAGTTTTGTTAGCTTTTTATATTGATTGCTGCTTTATTAGTCATTTTAGCATATTTTCTTAGTAAAAAGCGAATATAAAAAGTAGAATAAGTGGGGAACTTTGTGAAACCTGTAGTATAATTTAATTTGAACAGCACTGCTGAGCACAAAGCTTTTGGTGCATGGCACTTGATGAAGTTTTAGCTTGCTAATGAAATCAATTGAAATAAAAATTGAGTATAGATTGAGTATAAATTGACATAGTTATTATTTGTAACATTTTCTTCAAAATTCAATATCAAGATTACTGACCTTACATGTAAAACATTGTTACAGAATGCTCAATGTGTATTTTATTTGACAGAACTCTGCACAAATGCAATATGTTAATTAAAGACTAAACTATTGTGCAGCAATAGCTTTTGTGTTTTTAGTGTAGATCTTTTAAATCAGTTATTTTTAGTATATCAACCCAGCCCGCTCTTAGCAAAAACAAAAGTACAATGAAGAACTCTCCGGAGTTCTCAACATGGCAGTTGGTTTTTTCTTTGAGATATACTGTCTAGTATCTGTGCCACAAATGTACAGTTTTCTATACCATGCAAAACAATGTTCAGTTACTTTTCCGCAGAAGCAAGAATTGTTTATAAAAACAAACATCAAACATGAGTTTTCAATGCTTTTTTACGCATCTGCTTATTCAACATGGCATTGAATAATTCATTTATCTTGATGGAATCTGTTGCGACTTGTGTGTCTGCCAAGCGTCGAAAACCTGCACACGTGTACATAGATAATCCGTTTTGTATATGTAAATTTATTATACTCAACTGACATGTTATAATACCCGACATGCTGCTATGAAGCTTATATAACATTCACTCTAATTCAAGACTAGCTACCTATTAACTTATGCACAAAAGCCATATTACAAAAAAGTAAAGTTTATTGACAATTGACCTTAGACCGCAACAAATTTAAGCAGTGCGACGGAGCGGTCTGTATAATTTGCTTATGTTAAGCGACATTTTCTTTTTCCATACCGATTTAATTGGGTTTTTTTTTTTTTGGAGCAAAGAGCAGGCTACAATATAGCTTGGCCAAAAACCATTATCATTGTTGCTTGATTGTTATTAATTGTTTGTGTTTCCATTACAATAAACAATAAAGTTTGTACTCTGCAGGTTATTGGCCTGTTGAGTTTGTATTTGTGTTTATGGGGCAGCCAACTTTGGTACACAAGACGTTATTTACAAAAGAAATGCTTGCTGCTGCTTCATTGTATAGAAAAGTAATTAAAAGAGGCCAGCATCGGGGAAGCAAGCCAAGAACGCCAGCAATAGGAAACAAAGCCATTAACGCCGCCCAAGCTGAATAAAAGGTAACAAAAGGCATGGCAGGACTACACAAACATTATACAAACATAAACGTAATGGATTTTCTTGTTGCAGCCATTACTAATAATTAAATTAAAAATCTTACAATAAAACCACACAGTGCTGTGCCAACGCCTAAACGCCAGCTATGTTGCAAGTTTCGCTGCTTTGAGCCAGATTTACATTTAATTTTCAAGCATTTATAACTGTCATTTTACTTTTATGGCGCATAGTTTTTTATAAACCATGCCAAATGCTTTAATAGGAAGCAGTTATTCGACATAGTCCAAATAAACACTTAAAATAAAAAACCATGTCAAGGGGAAAAAACAAATATGAAACTATAAAAAAATAACTTAGTCAAAACAAATAATCTTTGAAAAAATGATAAAATAAAAAAGTGAAAAATATAAAAAACCTTCAAAATTATCAACATTAAAATTTTTAATTATAAGATAATGACACACTACGCGACGATGACGACGTCGACAACGTCAGTCAAGTCGGCAGCCGCCCACCTTCAAGCAACCCACCAAAAGAAAGTCGATAATGCTTAATCGCTTCAATTGTCATGCGACTGACTGACTGTGTGCTGCAGCTTTTGTTTGCATTAAACTTGAAAATTTTCAACACACAGCAATGAAAATAAAGCAAAGAAAAAACAAACAAAAAAAAGTGAAAAACAAAAACCGTATGAAACTTTTCACTTACGTCTGACAAGACGAAACAACGAAATAAAAATACATAATAAACCGTAACGAACTTTCATTGCGCGCTCAAAGTCAAAGTCTCGACAAGTCGCAATGACTTCTGTGCGAGAAAGCTTAAGAAAAAATAACAACTTAACTTAATTTAAATACGTACATATATAAATATATATATACATATATATGAATATATAAAAGCAGAAATAAATGCTTACTTATTTGTTTAGCCGTGTGCACGTTGATTTTGTTGTATTGTAGCAACTTTAACAGATAAGACAAGCAACGCGTGCGAAATTAGGTGCGAAAGCACGTGAAAAATGTACAGAAAAAAAAGTAAAAAAAACTAGAAATAAAAACAAATGCAAAAAATCAAGGGAAAACGTATCTAACAAAAAACATATGGTAAAATGACTATAATCACTTCATTCTGATAAAAACACATCAGCATTCATACGCACATTTATGCTGAAAATAATTTCTGCGCATAATAATTATTTCTGATTCGTTTTGCTCAAAAAAAAAATAAAAACAAAATAAAATATTATCATTGGTTTTTATTTGATGTGATTTCTATTTTGCTGTTTATTAATGTTGATAAAACCGGTTGTGGATAGAACTAGATTTATTTATTTATTATGCTTAGCAGCGTATTTGCCTTCAAGCTAAAAGCATTTTTTTTGCCATTTTATTCTAACATATTTTTTTGGCAAGAGCACATCATGTGAGATACTTTATGTATGTATCTAGCAAAGCAAAAGGCTTTTGTTTATTTTTAATAAAGCATTCTTTTTGCATATTTTCAACTTGTGTTTTTTCAACAGTTGGGCGCATTGCAACAACAACAACAAAAACCTCAACTACAACAACAGTAATTACCAACCACAACGAATTGATTATAAATACATTTCTGCGCATAATTAACAGCCAACGCAGTGCGGTGTGGGCATCTTACAGATAATATTTTGTTTTTGTTGTATTTTTTTCGTTTTTATTATTTTCTGATGTGATTACATGCCAAGAAGAAGCCACATGGTGCGCGGGCTTTTCTTTTTTTGTTTTGTTTGTGTTTGCGTTTTTATTTTTGGTCTTAGAGCACTTCGCTTGCCAGCTTTTTTAAAGTAGAAAAAAAAAAGAAACAAATGTAATAAATAAAGATGAGTAAACATAAAATTTCGTTGGCTTGTTTGTAGGGGAGTAAATTTGCATTCTGTGTGTGTGCAGAATTGAGTGATAAAAGTATTAGTCTGCATTTTTATGTGCAAAAATGTTTTGAGATTGACAAGTAAAATACTTCGTGAAAAAATCAAAGATATATATACAACGAAACGGTTTTTGTGGGGAACATCCCCACACATCAAAATCATATAATACTTTTCTTTAAGCTGGAAACAATAAAAAAATTATTAAACGTTTTATTTATTTATTTTGTAATTTTTGTATTTTTCCCGTTAATAAGCTAAAATACACTGTGAAAGTGAAACATAAAAAGATACAAGATTTCAAATAAATGCAGAAAAGAGTAGACCACAGCTTATTTTACTCTTATAAATAATTATGCACATTAACTCATTATAGGAACATCAATATAACGCTCCCTTTGGTTAGGGCCTAAGAAATGATTAATACAAATTCGTAAAAACTTTCTCGTTAATTAAACTACACACACAAAGCCTACGAAAATTTACAATAAAAAAGGCGTGCGATTGCTTGGAAAAGCTTAAGCAATTATTTAAGAAACGTCTCCCAAAAAAATATATTAAAAAGCAATTTAATAAATTATAGATAAAAATTCAAGTTTCAGCATCTAAGCCAAAAAGGCCAAAAATATTTTATGCTCATTAAGAAGTAACTTTCAATGATTGAATACCTTTAAACGCGTTTATTGTTAGCTTGTCATTAAAAAAAAATATATATATATATAAAAAATAATAACTGTGCTATCAGCTTTCAAAAAATATACCATTAATTTTTGTTAAAGGCCAAATATTATAAGTATTTTGCTCTAGGGTTGGTTAACAAAGCGAAGGCAAGAAGACACACACTCGATAATAATTTTCAAGCAAACTTTGCAGACAATAAGATTTTCATAAACGCCAGGATGACGTGAGCACAGACAGTTAGCCAAGTTACTCCTCCCTGTGAAACATGGCAGACTTGGGAACATTAGTCTCAATTACTACCAAAAATCAAAAGACTCAACGCTTGCGATTTAGTGTGCCGCCTACAATGTTTAATTATTCAAACAGCGCAGCTATTGGGGAATTTCTTTGCGTATAAACATGTAAACATGTATGTGTGCATATATTTACTTTTTTCAAATATTTACACTGTCAGAGCCATCGGTATGTGTTATTGCTTTGGTATGCAAGCTTCAACCATTTAAAGCAAACAAAAACAAATAACGTAAAAAAAATGTTTTTTTGTTTTTTTTTTTTTGTACATACAACGTGCTTGGGTCTGGAAGTCTACGCTTGCCAAATTGACATTTTGTTTTTCTGTCGCAATTTTAATTAAACTAAATAAAATGTAAAACAATAAACGAAAACGAAATTATAAATAAATAAAAAAGGGACTGGAATACTTTTGTAACCTATTGTACCTGAGACAGTGTAGAAAATGGGATTGTAGCACTTTATGGCAAACAATTCGGTAATTTGAAAGGACATGTGCTTGTCTCCTTAGAACATATATATACAAAGCCCATAAAAGTAAAGAAAATCGATATAATTCCACAGCAAGCTGCTAAGTAAGCATCAAATACTAAACACCTTTTTTTGTTAAAAGAAAAAAAGAAATAAACAAAAAAAAAATAGAAACAAAAGGAAAAAAAATAAGGATATGTTCTGGGTAAAAGATATTGCTTACAATTATGCCAACAATTTTCGCACGAAAAACGCAAACAAGCGGAAAATTCAATTACTTAGAAAATTCTATGCACAAAAGCATAGGGAGACTCAGGCTAACAGGAGCAGCAGCCAACAGACAAAGGATACAAAAAAAAGAAAACGCAGGAAAAACACAGATACACTTGACAGTCGCAATAGGGAACATGTTTCGCATGAGCTGCGTTAGACTGGAAAAGAAAACCAAAAGAAACAAAAAAAAAAGGAGAAACAAAAAAACACTTACGCAACGCATAGGACCACTTAGGCAAAGATAGACAACACCATGTCCTCTGAGCTTTGCATTTGCCAAAGGCAAACAGCTCGTGGCCAAGGCCAAACTGCGCCTGTGTAAAGGATGCTTAGCTATATTAAAAATGCATTACTTAGCTGCTTATTTATGCAGTACCACGTGATATGTGATACATATGCTAATTGCTTGCTCATGACTGCACAACAGAGGTGCGAAGATTATACATGAGCTGTCAGGGTTGACTGCCACTTATCCTGTTCCTCTTTTGTTTCCTAACTCGAACGAAAAGCTTAATCCCCAAGGCGAATCTGTTGGCTTAGCTAAAACGGTTGGCTTGGAATATGTTTCTGGTTTTGGAACGTATTTCGTAGTGCTATCTTTCATCTTGAGCATATGAAAGATCTTTCCATCTGCTGATTTCGCTCAATCTTGAAAAACTTGAACAAAACCTTCCGATAACGTAATTTTTTAAAGCCTGCTCACTGCTAGGCTTCTGAACGGTTCTACCTAATTTACTTAGCTTTGCTAATACCTCAAGCTTCTGTTTGAAGCTTCTTTGTGTTTGCATTGGCAGCATTATAAGTAGCAGCACCCTGTGTAGTTGATAAAAATAAAAACTAAAAATAGACCTACTGATGTTGTTGCCAAATGCAGCGGAGCGCAAAAATCTATTTCGCACGCAAAATGCAAGTTAAATGTTAAAAAATGCAAATGTTAACATTTCCTGTTAACAGTTGAGCTGTGTACACAGTAAAAATTTTGCGCGAATTACAAGATGGTCAATTTATTTGTAAATGTTGTGTATCCTATGCCGAGGATTGAACCGCGGATGCTGCTGTTGATAATCAGCCACAAACACTCAACAATTGTTGCAGTATTTGTGATTTATCAAATTGGGCGTGAATTAATTTTATGATATAATTTTAACAAATTATTTACATTCAATTTATAAACATTGTTTGAATATGTCAAAAAGTATAAAAAAAAGAAAAGAAAAACTATACAAATTTGTACCAGATGAGATGTAATTATTTGATTTTCAAAGAATTTGTAAACAAACATGTAAACAAATGAGAAAAAGTGATATCTTTGAAACTTTTTGGTTGCCAAAAAAATAAGATTATTAGGCAGTACACTGCTGCTAATGTCTTGTTTCTATGCGGATCTTATGATGTTGCTACCATTATTTTTTTCAACAATCTTCTATGAATTCATTATATGTTTAGCAATGGCATCATATCATTAGTTTAATAGAGATTGCTGCCAATTTAACGCTTTAATGATGACTTCTAATAATAAACGTTTATTGTGTTTAATTGCAGGTTGTGTTCATATCCGAAAAGTGGTAACAAGAGTTATTCAAGTGTGTATGTGTCTATGTTGCTCTTGGCTAGCTTAATCTAAAAATTCCATGCCGCATTTCGTGGAAGACACCTTCTCTCAAGTCGTTAAAAACAAACGACATTCATTTGTACTTGCGTCTTGCCAGCTGACACTTTTCCGTGTAGTGTAGCTAAACTGTGCTTTTTTCTTTTGTTATTGTTTATTAAATAAATATTAACGGCGACATAGCCAGCTGGTACGGCCTTTGTGCATTAACGAGCGAATGCAAATAACAAAGCAAATGCTGCATAAATTATGCCGAGGAATTTTAAACACATTCTCACATGCACAACAACGCCTGGCGCTTGGTCGCAAGCTACGAAAGAAGGGCACTTCGGCTTGTCTGTCGCAGGCATTAAGACGCTCCACGCGCTTGCTGCTTAAGCCGTTGAAATACGCATTATATTTGTTACTGCAGTGGCTTTTCTTGTTTCTATGGCTGTCTGCTTTATTGTCAGAAATGTACGTACGTTGGGGTCATTGTATAAATATTAGCTGCTGCGCGTGTTTTACATGCGTCACGTTGATAAATCACATGTATACGAATGATTAACCCAAATCTACCTTTGCCCGTTTTGTTTTTGGCTTTGCGCATAATAAACACTTTTTTGCTTACCTGAATCTGCGGGTCCAGCTCGCAGTCATCAGTTGTGGCGGACATTTTTATTCGTGAATTTTGTTACTTGCTGGCTGCGCGTGACGTGGTTTAACTGTATACTATGTTAAGCTTTGTTGTTCTTATTGTATTGGTTGTATATTGAAATCATGCACTGTATGCTGTTATTATTTAATTAAGCTTTTTCACTTATGCTCAACTGCGACAACAACAATTGCTTGGGCACGCGCGCGCTCGCTTGCACTAATACACAACACGCTACTGTGTCAGTGTGTGCGAACTTTGTCTCACTGCTGCCAAATTGATGTTGTTTGTTGTTGTTTTTGTCACCACTAGGTTTTGCACAATTAATTGGAGAAAAAACAAACCAAACTATTATACGCGTAATTATATAATTTTAAGTGAAGATTTTGGGTTTAACGCAGCATTTTGTTATGTTATTGAGTTTTCATCAAAATCTGCTAAATAGCTTTTAACAAAATCAAAATAATAGACGCAGAGACAACTTACACGTTTAATTTGTATCAAAACTAAAAAACAAACACAAAACACAACGAACAGTTAGTAGGCGACGCGCAAATAACGGAACAATTAACAATAGTAAAAATATATATATAATCTTTTTTCTTTATTTAACTTTAGGCGTCCGTTGTTTATAAAAACACACGCAGCATCGGCCACATCCAACCAGTTCGAATGCACAACATTCTCTGCTCAGGTCGATTCGAAGAACGCAGAACGCTAAAAAAGGCGAAGCATACGATCGTGTGCGAGTGAGAAGCAAGAGCAGGAAACACTGCACTCCGTGAAGCAGTTATGCACAACGTAAAACCGACCTCGACTTTGCTGACGTCAGCATGCTGACGAACAAAAAGACCCCGAATCTTCTTCAGCAAAAACATTCGGGCGCCCTGACAACCATGGCGCAATGTTTATTTACGTTTTGTTGGTATGTGAGTGCAAGTCAGAAGAGAGGCGAGCTAGTATTGCACTTGGTGCGTTGACTACCCTAGTTTAGCCCAGTGAGAAGCAACAGCAGAAATACTACAGTGCTGTGCAACAACACTGAATACTGTGATGAGCAACGTAAAATCCTGCTTCGTGGGTCCGGTCCAGTAGTTCGAATGTGAATAAAGGGTTGCCATAGCTTGCTGTCATATAAGTATTAAATATGGCGCATCCCAATTAAAGCAAATAATTGCTGAAATTATTCGAGACTTACTGCTTACTGTACATTCTATGCGCAACAGAAATATTACCTTTAAATAAGCAAACATGTTTTTATGGCATTATATTCTGCTTCTTTTTTGTTGCAACCAAAACCCTGGAGCTGCCAGAAATGCTAAATTAACTTCCACAAATGAAGTCGTGCGAGTGAGATAGCTATATGCTTATTTTAACTGGGTGCTGGCACAAGCTAAGCAGTGGTTGGATGGCAGGGATGAAATTTTCCAGGCCAATTTTGCGGGCGGTGATTGGTTAGTGAATTGTGTGTGCACAGCGGCTTAATATGCTTATGGTCCCGGGTTCAATTACCGAAACCGATATTCCGGCTGATTCAATTTTTGTTAAGATAAAAAACTGTTTTTACTATGAAATTTTATTTATCAATTTGTTTTATTTATACCGATTTACATTTGCATTTCTATATACGTTTATTACCAAATTTGTTTTGTTTGCTAACATAAATTTTATTTTATTTGCATATCAACAAAAATGTCAACTTAATAATTAAATACATTTTCAATAAGTTTCTTTTCGCTATAATAGTATAGAAAATAAAAAAGGCAATTTATTGTTTTAACTTATTTTTCTTTCGTAGGACATAAACATCATCGTCGCAGACAGCTACCGTCATAATCATTTTCATTCTGCATACAATTTTCTTTTGTTTGTTTGTTTTTTGACGTATATATTTTGTTATATAAATTTGTAATATATATATTTATATATTTGCTTTAATTAATTTATATGGAATAACACTTAATTACATAATTTTTCAATTATTATTATTACTATCGCAACGCAAAGTAGACAAGTTCATTAATTAAATTTTTTAATAACTTGCAAACATTTGCGAGTTTCTTTTAATTTTCTTGTTTTTAAGTTATTTGCGAACAACTTTTCTTTTGTAAAAATAACAGAAAATATGTTCTTTTAAAAAAATATAAAAAAAAAAAAAAAATATACTTGTATAAAAAAATGGAAAAAATTTTTTTGCTTGCTACTTGCAGTTGATTGTATACACGTTGATTATAATTAAATTAAGTAAAAAATTTGTGCTTAAAAGTAAACGTACATAAAAAAAGAGTTTTCTGGTAAAGTTGGAATTTCATTATTATAAACTGTTTCTTGGTTTTAATTTGTGTGAAAAATTTAAATATTTCTTTATATTTTTTGCTGGTTTGTTCTCAGTATCAAAAACCACTAAATACTTTTTAAATATATATAAATATTTTATACCATTTTATTTATATATGGTTTATGTATATGCGCTAAAGGCTATTACTTTTTCTTTTTTTGTTTTAATTTTGTTTAAGTGGAAATTTTAATAAATATTTGTTTTTGTTTTTTTTTTTTTTTAAATTTTGTGTGTTTTTCATTTGGTTATTAAACAATTAAATCTGTCTGTTAACATTTATTTAGAAAGTACAAAAAGTATACTTTTAGCAAAGCTTTTCATTATTTACTGTAAATATTTGCGCGCACATCCTGCTGCGGCGTCACTTTCAACGCTTGTGGAATAAATTAAATGTATAAAAAGAAATTGAAACCAAAAAACGGCGTAAAATACATTACTAAATACAACTAACAACTTAAAACCCTAAATTTCAGCTACACTACAACATCGTCATTGTGATCATCATCATGGTGATCATGATCATTATCATTATCATTAGCATAAACATCATAGACAAAAGGTGCGCGTGGGCGTTGCAACTACTTTGTGAAGTTACGCGTCGCAAGCTGGAAGGAAGGAAACTTGGTTGGTGGGTTGTTGGAGTGCTTGTTTATCTGCTTGCTTGCTTAATTGATTGATTGCATGTACACTCATGCCGGACGCCACACCACTCTACTCAGCGCAGCCAGCAGCACTACTCCGAGTCAATATTGAGCCCGACACGTTTCTCCTCTTCGAGCATGGCATCGAGTTCATCGGTGAGATTGGCAAGCATATTGCCAATGTCATTGAGCACATTGACCGAGACGTTGGCTGGCACGCCCACGCCGCCGCCAGCGCCAACACCGGCAGCAGCCGCAGCAGACGTTGCCACATTATTCGCGTGTTCAGTTGTGCCGGTCGCATCCGTTGCAGCAACTGAGGAACTAGCTTCGTGTGTGCTGTTGGCCGACGATGACGACGACGTCACCGCTGTTGGTGGATACTGCAATGTGGGTGAGCGTAAATGCAAGAGACCACTGCTGCCCCCACCACTGCTGGCATTGCTGCCAATGCTATCGCTGCGTATGAGCGATGCATCATGCAGCGAGCTGGAAGATTTCAGCGAATGGAATGAATGCGCAATGTTTGCAATGGTATTTGTCGACGACGAAGACGAACTGGAGGAGGAGGAATGCAAATGCGGTTGTGCTTGATTATGATGCATATTGCCGCCGGCGCCGCTGTTGCCGGACATATCCTGTCGATTGAGCAGACGCTGCTTGATGGTGCCAGTGTTTTCGTTGGCAAAGGGAATGGTGTCTATGGAATCAATGCTGGAATTTGACTAAAAAACAAATAAAAACATAAAATGATTAACTTGGTTTGTGGTCACAAATCAAATTGCATAAGGTCGGTGGGCGCACCTTATTGTCATGATATTTTTCGCAGTGTATCTCTGCTGTGGTTTGTTGTATGGTTGCGTAATTCGCATAGATCGGTTGCTGTTGCGCTTGTTGCTGCTGCTGCTGTTGTTGTTGCTGCCAATGCGACATGCCCGGCGGCATGTTGCCACTAGCGCCGTAATATAGACTTTGTGCGGCGGGATGCGTTTGCTGTTGTTGTTGTTGCTGGAGCAGCAGCTGCTGCTGCTGTTGTTGCTGCTGTTGCGCATTTAGTGGTGTTCCCTCAGCGCTCAACGTGCGCGAGTTACGTATGCTGCAATGCCGCCTTGGCGGTTCTGGCGCAATCTTTTTGCTCGCCATAGGACTGCCAGTGAGATAGGCCTGCAAAATATTAAACATATTAAATATTAAATACACCAAGAGGCACACACCATGACTTACCGTCTCCGCTACGGCTGCGCCACCTGCATGCGCCACATACTCCGCTGCAGCTGCTGCATTCATGTAATGGTGTTCCAGGGGCGGCATTGTATTCAACACTGCACGCTGCAGTATGCCACGCTGTTGCCTTGGCAGTGTGCCGCCGCCCTCCTCGTAGAGCAGCTCACGCGTATTGGCCGCATCATTTGTGGGCGTTATGTCGCCATCATCGTACGATCGACGCCATGCCATGGCCGTGGGATTGCCCAGCAGACGTGCTGCCTGCTGTTGCTGCTGCTGATGCAACAATTGTTGTTGTTGCTGTTGTGTGCACGGCAGCGTTTGCTGCTGCTGCGCTTGTAACGCTGCAGCCGTGGCTGCCGCTGCTGCGGCAACGGCACCTGCCGAAGTCGCTGGATGACCGAAGTGTCCATAATCGGTTGTCGTGTAATGGCTAAAGGTCAAATGGCTGCGCGTGCTATTGTCGTGTATGTCCTCCAGTGATTCCAAACTCTTACCACGTGGCTGACGCACCTGCAACGAGAGCGAATTCATGTAAGTTGAGTAGGAGGTTAAAATGTGCGCGTCGTAAAGTTCAATGCCAATAATGTTTGCGACTTTTGGCATTTCTAAAATGCCATGGCAATTCGTCTTGTTCTTAACTACTTCCTATGCAGCACTTCAACCCTTTACACCCGCCTAACACCTGCGCACCATTGCATAAAACTCATGTGCTGGCGTCGCCTTACCTTGATGAGCACCACATCGTTGCCATTGCAGCATTCGTGATTGCTGCCTGTGCAATAGTATGCATCCGCATTGTTGATGTTGTTGTTGTTGTTATGGTTATTATTGTTATTGTTATTGTGCTGGTAGTGATTGTGTTGGTGTTGTAGTTGGTGGTGACCATTTAAGAGTGTTGGCGTGCCATTCGTTGTGGCATAGATTTTCGAATCATCCCAGGAGACACGCGCTGTTGGCACATATGTCGGCGTGCTTGGCACTGGCACATTGAATTGCCACGGTTTTCGCTGATATTCCGGCTTTATCAACGCACACGAGTTACGGTGCATAAGCGAAAATAAAACAATGAAAACAAAAATAAATAAATAAATACACATGTAAACAAATCAAAAATCAATCAAAGAACACATTAAACAAATTGTGTACAAAGTGAAAAATTAACGAAAAATTAAAGTCAATTTAATGCAACTTAAATATGCCGATTAACTGTGCCTTGTGTATTTTCAACGAAGGTCAGACTGATATAAAAAATTCTACTTATATTACACGGTAACATTATATGTAAACTATAATTCCTAAGTTGATTTGGTATATTCTTCAATTAATAAAGTGAAAAATTACAACTGTCAAAGCTCGGAAAAAGTTATTAGAGCCCACCATTAAATACTTATAGCTGATACGTAAACTGTGGGACTGTTATTAGATATTTGTGCAAGAAGCTTTTACAACCAACAGCGGGAATTGTCAAAAATAAGAAAGTCAACTGAACCCAGCATTATGCAGATTTAGATGCTCGGATCAAAATTTGCGGTTCAGACTTAACATCTGTAGAATTGTCCACTTAGTGCTTTTCAGATTGGTACACTCTGCAACTTATTGTTTGCTAAGTTTTATCTAGACTTATAAAAGACCTGAAGGGTCTCACACTTAAGCTCATTTACTGTACTTTATATTTAAAATCATTTGAACTTTTTGATGTTCTGCTAATTACCTGCTGATTGTAGGCATTGGCACCACCTGGATTCCATTTGCCGCTTATGATATCCTTAACGCGTTTAATGGCCAATAGAATTTTCTTTTGATGACCCAATTTCACGATGCCAATATCCTCAAGATCTTCCCAAGTCACTTGTGTAACATCGCGCACCGTTTTATAGTTCTGATCCAGCAGCGGTTGTATATACTCCTCGAGGCGCAGCAACTGCAGCCATTCCTCAATTGAGCCCTGAAATATTTAAAAAAAAAAACGTTTCAGAGAAAGTGCATATTAGTGTAGATACATTTAGCAATAAAGAAAAAAAATCAATAGTTTGATTATGGACAATTGATGTGTCTGGTATTGTTGTTGTTGTTATCATTTTGTTTGCTTAATCACATACGCTGTAATGTTTTATTATAAGTACACACTAATAGGCAAAACAAATTGTCCATGAACTAGTTCACATACTCACACATCAGATCGAATCGGATCGCATTGCATCGCATAACACCAACAGCGGAAAACTCGTTTAGTGATAGCGCAGCTCAACTTAACTCAGCCAACCTACAGCGCACACATCGTCGTGCACATCGTATCAAATCAACGCCAAGCAACTTAACTTAACTAAGCTTAACTCTATGTAACTCGTCTCGAGGCGTATCTGTTGTGATTTCACTTCAGTTCAGTTGAGTACATTTCGGTCGTGCCATTACTTACGCACTTGGTCTGCTCTGTCTGTCTGTCTGTCTATCTGCCTATCTATGTATATGTTGTCTATGTTTCTGTCTGTCTGTCTATCTGTCCGTCAGTCTATAAACTGATGAGCTCTAATCAGTTGTAATTGATAAGATATGACGATGCGGAAAGCATATATTGGGTACGCATACGTACAGTAGCCAGGCCAACCCATGCCAAGCCGAGCCAACCCAAATCAAGTCAGGCAACGCAACGCAACGCAAAGTTTAAGTCTCCACACATGGCAACATTAGCAATCAAGCAGAAGTCTACAAAACTTGCGCCGCGTGTCTCTTCATCATTTTGAGTAAGTGGCCAAATGAAAACATTTACGAAAAAAAAAAAAAAATTGTGTCCATATTATTTATTTGTTTTTTTATTTTAATTTCAATTTGTTTTTTTGCTTTTTTTTTTACTGCTCGTGTCTCACGCTTAAATTGTTGTTGATTTCTATTTAATTAAGCGCGGCGCTGCTTGGTTGCTGTACAAACAAATGACTGTCGATTAAAGCTTGGTCGATGGCACGTCTTCGGCGTGTACGCTACATGTTCACTGCAGATCATGTATGCTCTGTAGAACTTCAACGGCAGACACTTGTAGAATTACAAAACTCAAGGTGGGTTGAGTGTTGCTTAATACAACATAACGATTGCACATTTGCATATTTGTCAAGAGCACGGAAGTAGGTTAGCAGAAAGCAACAAACAACGCATTTGTAGAATTGTTATATTCAGCAGCTGAACGCTGTTTCATTGTAAACATTGGGCTTGGAGTATGTAAGGTAGGCGTGGCATAGTAATATTGCATTACGCCTTATAATTTTAAATGTGTCAGACGATGTTGAAGTTGACACAGGGTTAGTCCTCACTACACGACTATTTTTAGCTATGATTTTTCCTAAACAATATCGAAAAGCTACAGAACACCGCAGACTATCAAGCCATGAGATCAGAACTTTGAGATCTTTTTTAAAATATTTTAGGCACTTCACCTTGCTTAGCATTGTCGAACATTAACTCTCAGTTAATGGCCACAAAACTTGTAAGCCTATAATTAAGCACAATGATGCGCTCCTGTGATTTCCAGTAGCCGACGAATTAATAGGCGAATAAATAAACAAAAACATATTATTTATAGCTTCACTAAACACCAAACAGACTGCGTAGAACTACGTCGCCTGTCACATCGATTTAGTGTTGCATAAGTGTATTAAAAAAACCGACAGTTGTTGTTGAACATGTCTAATCCATGTAGAAAAGTAGAACGCATATATTTGATAGTGAAAACATTGAAGTGGAGTATGTTAAACTTGTAAAAATCTGCATTGTTAGAAATATTGAAATAGGACAAAGGCTCTGAACATATGTACATTAAAAACCAGGAATGCATTTCGAGTACTAAAATGTCATACCCACCGAAATCTTAAGCGAAACTCAAAGTAAACATAAGAACCACATATAGCAAAAAATTGCTTAAGTCTGTCAACTAAAATCCAAGAGAAGTTATGTAAACATGGTTTCACCGTATATTTGAACAGGCTTCTGTAGTTTGAATCAGATTAGAAAATGTTATTATTCTTATCTCGAACTCCATTTAGATGTCAGGTGTTTTGCTGGTACACAAAGTTTCATAATAAGATGAATTTGATCTACGCTTGTTTAATTTTAATTTTCTGCTTAATTAATCTATTGACATAATGCCTCATTGAGCGCTAATGGCAAAAAACCCAAGCATTTGAACATTTTTAAAATGAATTTTGTGGGATTTCCAGGTAACTGCTGTTTGTATACTAAAAAATGTTTTAATTAAATAAATTACACAGCTACTTAGCATACGCTTTTTAATATGTTCCGACGCACGTACTTCGTGTCATTTTGAGAGTAATTTCACTGTAGCGCAAGAGTATTAATGCAAATATGTTTGAAAACTTTTTGAGTATTTATATTTATTTTTCGTGTTATTTACGTTGAAATCCATTAGCAGGTAGCATATGGTATGACACTACGGTCACAACAACAACAACAGCCACAACAGCAACAACAAAAGCGGCCATGCCAACATTAGATACATAAAGCAGCAGTACGATGAAACAAAAAACATAAAAGGAAAAAAAAAAAACTTAAAAATTATAAGAAAAACAAAAAACTGGTTTTTAGACAACGACAAAATCGCTGGAATCGCTGTCAGCACTGACGCTGGCGTCGCAGTCAACCACTGCGACTAATAGGCGACGCGAAATGCTTTAAAAAAATGCAGAAAAAAAAATAAAAATTAAGCATTATAACATATATACGCTGTCTAAATACTTGTACCGCACAAACTATATACATGGATACTTCAGTTATTATTATTTTTTTGTTTTGCTGAGTTCAAGCGTACGTTCGTTCGTTCATCTAAGCCTCAAGGTCGTTGTTTGATTGCGGCTTTTTAAGTTTCTTTTTCTTTTTTTTTTTTTTAAATTTATAATTTTTAACAACTAATATTTTTATTTTGCGCGCATAGCTTTACTTTTTTTTTCTTTACTTTATTTTTGTTTTGTCTTAAGCTAATAAGTTTTATGAGCCGCAAAGCAGGCAGCAAAACATAAATACCGCTTTATGTGGTTACTTTAAGCATTTCTCTTTATTTCCTTTTTCGCGTGCAGTTTTCTTGTGGTGGTTGTTGTTGTTGTTGTATTTATGCCGCAAGGCACACAAACAAGCCAAAAAAGAAAGCAAGTCGGTATAGCATAGCGCAAAGGTTAACACAGCGGCGAGTGGCATATAGCGTCCATATACATACATAAACCTGTATTCAGAGTAACATCGACAGCAGGGCAGAGCCAAGCCAAGCCAAGCCAATCCGAGCAGAGCAGCAGCATGGGTTAAACCGCACAACATATAGTGAACTTTTGGCGTGTGTTTTCCAAAAAACCAAAAAACTTTCATTTCAAATACAAGACGACGAGCTCATGTGTAAGCGCGGTTCTTTTCAATTTAAAGTTTTTTCTTCTAATTTTTCTTATTTTTCGTTTTTGTTTAAATGCTTCATTGTTTTATTTTTTTGTTAGTATGCTGGCGCATATGTACACAGCTTGACTACAATATTTGCTTATTTTGACCTTATCGCGTTGTAGCCAACAAGTTCAGGTTACAAGTAGCAACAAAAAATGATATTCCAAAAACAAAAAATAAAGCAAACAAACCAAAAAATTGCTAAAAACTAACGCCCAACCTTCAAGCCAAACAAAAGTTATCGAAGTTATATGCACAAGTCAAAATAAGCATAATAAAAATAAAAAAAAAAATAATACTAATAATAATGGTAGAAAAAAAAAAACGCGCAATGCGCAATAAAACTGAAAACAACATACGAACAGGAAAATATTGCATCAGCGCAAAAAATAGTCACGGCTCATTATGACAAAAATCTATAAAAATAAAAGCATACAAAACACAAAAAAAAAAAAAAAATAAATAAATAAAAAAAAATGGCAACAATACAAAAATAACAAACAATACACGTAAATGTTTAAAAAATTATGGCAATAACAATTTTTTTTTCGTGTTTGTTTCATTTTTGTTGTTTAGCCATTTGTGTGTCGTTGAAATGCGACAACAGGAGGACGGACGGACGAACGAATGGACGCGGATTGTGGCTGAGCTCATTTTGTTGAAAAATTGCATTTGGCTTAAACGAAAAATTGTTAAATAAACATTACAAAGCAGTACTCAGCTAATGCGTTAAGTTGCCTCCAGCCCCAAATGAAAAATACTTTCAATATAAATAACATAAAACAAAAATAAATAAATGAAAAAATATAAATAAAATCGCACAGATAAAATAAATACATATATTAATATTAAATTATAGTCAATGGAACATTTCCAATCAGATAAACACAGCAACGTTGTTTCAAGTAGCCAAAGGTTATAAATCGAAACTAATAATTAATTTCGAATTATGTATCTTTTATTTTAATGGAATGTGGTCAGTTTGCGCGACTTTGGCGACTTGTTAAACATTGGCCATAGGGGCAGGTGTAGCATTCAAATTGGCTCAAAGACTGCTCAGCGTTCACAAGGTAGCAGCGCGTGTTTTTATTATTAAAAACCTTTAGAGCTTAAACTAGTGCAAAAAATTACTATGCTTAAAAAGTTTGTGGACTTTGCGGCTCTAAGGCTATCATTATTATTTTCTGCGCCTAATGTGGGTATTTGCAGAGAGGCTACCTCTGCTGCCTGTGGTTGAAGTTACAGGCAACTCTACAATGTTGCAGAGTATGCGACGAGCTAAGTGAATAAATATTATTAAAGCAGGAAATCAGAGACTGAAACAGTCTTGCTATCCTTTTTAAATAAACAAAAATATATTACGGTTACCCAAAATATCGACTCTTTGCAAAGAAAATCGATCTTATGTGTAACTTGTTGCGTGAGACTAAAATACCAAGTCTAAAAGGCGACAAAGACGCTGTGCACAGCGAACCAAATCACAGTAGAGAGCCTAATTATAAATCGTTTGATTGTATAAGCCTTGGATAGCAGATTTAATGCCTAAAGGTCGCTCTGTACCTATCTAAATCGTTTTCAAAAACATTGGTCTTTCAAAAATTGTTAATAGATCTGAAGTGTACATAAGTTACAAAACACATATGGTTGTCTCTTTAAATAAAATTTCTGTAAACATAAAAACGAGCCACAGTGTTCTGTTACGCGACATAAAAAATCAGTTGCCAGACTTTACATAAGATCTCTAGCCAAGACCTACTGAAATCTTAAAAAAATATCACTAAGCTACTTTTGTAATAACAAATGTGAGAGTGTAGTTTTAAAATAATAGTTTTCCTATGCGTATTTGTAGACAACATTTTGCCATTAGTCAAATTGTTAACATTTCCTAAGATTTGCATTTCGCTTGTCCATGTCTAAGCCGCTTTGACGTTTCAGCATTACTTGACGTTACTTAAACTACTTAACTAACCACATGACAAAAGCAAAATCAACACTAAGCTTTAATAAATGTTGTTTCATTAGTCAAAATTATGACCCAAGCGTGTTCGAGATCTTGTGAAACTTGTTGTTAATAAATTCCTAAAAAGTTATTAGACAATAAAAAATTCCAAGCTGGCTTTGAGACGCTGCTATAGGACTAAGACTACCTATGGTAGGCAACTCTTTTAATTAATGCTAAATAAAAATGCATGCAAAAAATAATAATAAAAAAAAAATTATTTTGCATAGCTAAACAAAAGTAACATGAACAACAATAACAAGAAAGCAATGCAATTTACATAGCCGCAAATGCTTTTTTAATGAAAAACTTAACAGCCTTTGTCTATAAAAAAGAATAAAAAATAACAAAAAATACTGAGAAACTATGTGCAACAAAAACAATAAACATGATGATGATGTTGCTGATAATAATAACAATAAAAAGCACTACTGGCATAAGAACCGGCAACAACAAAAATAAAATAATAACCACAACAAGGGTGCCAAAGTGTAGAGTTGGCAACTTTGCTTAAGCAGTTTTTGCTGACTACAGCCAGTTGGGAGTCAGTCCATGAGTCATGAGACAGGAAATAGTTTTCGCACACTGTGTGCACACGTGCAACTAACTGCTTAAATATTTTTTTTCTTTCTACCCGATTTGCATAATTATAAATGACAACAAAAATATATATATTTATGTATATGTAAATACATACCGGCACAAAATGCGGCAGATTATCGAGCACTTGCAGCTTGTCAATCCTTTGCTTGATACGCTCACGATGATGCGGATTCTTAATGCCTATGGCTGTGAGATCCTCCGGCGTCATGCGCGCTATCGTTGGCAAATCATAGCCCGCCGCAATGAAAAGTTGTGCATACTCCTCGTATTTCATTTCCAATAACCAATCGATGATGAGCTCATCGTTGCGCTGCCGATCGACGCTGCCAATCGAACACGAACTCACCGAACTGCAGCGCGGCGACGAGAGTGGCGCACGCGATAGCGAAGTGCCCGATACGCCCGTTAGATATGATGAAGCACGTCCAGAGTCCAAACTGGCCGTGGAGTGCCGTGAGCCAGAACCAGCTGAGCCCGACGACGAACCGGGCGAATCACGTCCCGGTGATTGTGTTAGATCAATGCCCTGATCCTCTTGCAGCGCCAACTGCTGATGATAGTAGACGGCCGCCTTGTGCGTGAGTGGCTCACGTAGGAATACCGCAGGCGGACATGGCACAATGCTTGGCGGTGGCGCACTAAGTAGTGGATTGCCCACCGGTTTGCTGGCGGCGACAACAGTTGCGGCGGGCACCGTGGCCGCTGTAGCTGCTGCAGCTGCCACAGTCGAGTCATCTTTCATGCGCAGCGCTACACTGGTCTCACGCGGCAAATTGAAGCCGCCCTCCTCAAGCGATGGCGATGATACAATGCTGCTGCTCATGCTGATGCCATCATCCAGTAAATGTCGGCCGTTAGACGAAGTCGCCGATGACGATGACGAGATGCTTGACGTTATGATGCCACCGAGTCGATAGAGTGGTATCAAAGTCTGTGGCTGTTGCGTTGCTGGCGGCGCTGGGTCACCTGGTATCGTGGGTGGCTGTACCTTCTTAGCTTGTGCCGTTTGTGCGTGTGGCTTCAGTGAACGATGCATGGCCGCAGTAGTTGCCTTTGTTTAGCGCTGTTTGCTGCTTCGCTGGCTGCTCAGCGAACGACTGGAATGTTGGCAACTTTCTGTGTTGTTTAGCCTGCGTACATGCAAAGAGAAGAATAAACCAAAGTGTGGGTGTATAAGTAAAGTTGTTTTCGTTTATTTATTTATTGCTGCATAAGCCACAAACAAAAAAAAAAAAACAAGAAAATGGTAAACACAACAAAAACACATTTGTGCGCCAGATGTACAGCGTAAGTTGCAAAAGGGCGACTTCGAAAATAGCCATGACTACCTAATTAATTCGCTTTGGCACATAAATCGCGCGCACATGCTAAAAATAACGGCACTAAGGCAAAACGCCTGCCCAGCATCCTGAGCCAGTACCAGCCAGCAGCGGTGGGCGTTTCGTTGGAGCTGCTTGGCCTAAAAATAGTAGAAAACTCTCTACGCAATCAGAAAAGTCAATAAACTTCAATCAAGTGACAGCGATGTAACAGTATATAGAGCCGTCTAAGTATGACGTATGCACTGTGGTTTACGCACAACAAGCGAATGCTTAAATTTATTGTAGGACGTACAGTTGCCGCTCTGCCCGGTATTTCCGCAATGTCTACAACAGTGCAAAGCGTGGGTGGCTAATAATAGCCACTTCATTTCGACAGCATATACATACATATACACAAAGTTTTATTGACACGCGAAAATATGCTGTTACACCACTGTGCACATGCCAGCATCATGTTTCGCCGCTGTTGACTGTCTAGGCATTTGCGTTGGCTGCTCATATTACAAATTTCATTCATAAAAACGCTTTATGCGGCATTGATTATGCTGACTGCGATATTTTAATATTAATTTTTAATAATTGAATTAAAGGAGAAAAAGTCACAATGTGTTAAATAAGAAAAACACACTTCATGTGAATAGCAGCAGTGTCAACTGCAGCTACAATGGCACTTTCGTGTGCTAACGCGACAAATGCAAAAATGTAACTAATTTGTGTGAAAAGCCAAAAATGGCGACAATGAAAAATCAAACTATGTGTAAAAGCAATAAAATAAAAAGTTATTTCCAATAAACACCTGTTTTACAATTGTAACGACAACAACAACACAAACAACAGCGTCGTACAGAGTACAAATTGCAAAAAGGGCTGCGCACTCAAGAGTGAAAGAGCAGGTGCAAAAAAGAGCGAGCATGGGTACGCGCAGCGATTTTGTATGCGAATGAGTGCGGCATTGAATTTTGCACTACGAGCATGCAAGCACCAGCAGGTAAAAAATGCTCATTTACAACAACTGCGACTTGAACGTAAAATTGCCGTGCAATAAATTTATTACGATAAAAGCAAAAAAAAATAATATGGGTGAGTGCAAAGTCACACACATACTCACACACACACAAAATTTTTGCCGAAAAATCACGAACAAGTGCAAAGGTTTGTTTTTTTTTCTCCGGCAACTTTGGTAAGTTAATAAATTACCGTATGCGGCGTTTTGCTGGTGTGGGGAAAAACATGCGCATAGCGTACCCAGACTGTTGACAGCTTTAGAATGCGCTAAATGAAAGCCGCTTAAAAATGGTTGTAGAAATTGTAGTAAAAGACCAAAAAAAAATCGTTTGCCTAAAAAAACTTGTTTTAATGTAATATGCGCTGCATGTATACGAAAATACAAGAGTACACCATACGAAACTAGGCAAGAGAGTGCTCTTTATTCACGGCGCAGAGAGCGCATCACTGTGAGCCGAGCGCAAGCGACCCATGAACCGAGTATTAGCGTAACAGTAACAGACAAGCAAAAAAAAAAAAATATGACTGCAATAACAAAAACTATGCAGAAACTGTGGTTTATGTGATTGTTGTTATTGTTGTCGCTGCTGCTGCTGCGGCGTAGTAGGGTAGTAAGTAAATTGGGTGGCGGGGGCGCTTTCTTTTATTTCATTGTTGTTGCGGTTACTGTAACAATACAAATTTTAATGTTGTTGAACCCAGCATTTTATTTGGTGAATTTTTCTATTATTATTTTTTGTTTTGTTTTATTTTGCATGCAGCAGTTTTCCAAGAAAGCACGCAAAAAAAAATTCTTTAATTGCCGACATGTATGCAGCCGCCGCCGGCACACAAACAATTCAGCCAGTGAGTGAGTGAGTGAGTGAATAAGCGCACCATTGCTTATGTCAGTAGTGCATGTTCACGTACTCGTACTCCACTAACGACAATTACAACAACAATGACGAAAACTGTGCATGGCATACGTAGTTTATCAACGAAGTTGACTCAGTGCGATGGCAGTGTGTAGTGAGTGCATGGCTGTGCTTAAGTGGCGACGGCACGAGTGAGCGTGCGAGCGGGGGCTGCCTGCTTGCGTTTGCTGAGTGTGCCCGCTGCCTGTGCCTGTTGTGTGCCAGTCTGCTTGCCTGCATTGTGTAGTTAATGAAAATGCTGCGGTCGAGTTTAAACTAAAGTTGGGCGTTGGGTGTTGTACATTTGTTGTTGTTGTTTAGTGTTATGGGTCTACTAAGCAGCGCTATGGGGCTGCAAATGCATGCGTATAACGAGTGAGTAATCAAATTGCAAACAAGCGTTGTGGCAAGGGGTGTAGTAAGGAACGTTGTATATATGTATAGTATGTGCTCTATTAAAGTTTTATATGTTGTCGGCTTTTAGAGTTTTGTTGTTGTTGTTGTTATTGTTTTTTGTATTATTTTATTTTCTTTATAATATATGTTTTTCATTCATTTAGCGCAGCGCTCGTAACTTCGTTTTGTAATCACCCCTTGCACTCATGCTCAACTGCTCTGATGCTGTTGTTATTGTTGTTGTTATTATTGTACTGCTTGTTGGTTGTATTGAGCGTAAAAATTGATTGCAAATGCAATTTTCTTTTCCCTATTTTTTCACTTTTTCAGTGTCGGGGTGTAGGCATGTACACACCACACACAACCGTAGTAATAATGTAGAAAGCCAAACCGATGCCGTTGACGTTGCCGTTGCCGCCGCTCAAGAGAAGGAAGCGAAAAATTACAAGGCGAGATTTATTGATTGTGCCGCCTTTGAAAATAAAAACGAAGCCGAAGAAGAATATATCATAGAAACTGGCAGTGGCAGCCGAGTCAGCCAGCTGTGGCAGGCAATGGGCGACAAAGATGCCGGCTGTGGGCGTGAGAGTGAGAAAGCTAGCGGAAGTTTATATCTTGCACATAAAAGCGCATAAATGAAGTTTATATATTGTATATAATATATGTATGTTATGTGCGATGTGTGATATGCGCTTGTGTGACAGGCAACGTTCGACAAATGGTATGAGCCGAACATACATAGATTTCTGTGACTGCGGCATAGGCAAAACTAAAAATAATTATTATGGGGTGGTAGGCATCACATCGTTAAGTATGGGGGATGGAGCTGTTGAGCAGCAGCATTAAACACAAGTGATGGTCTAGATGCGGTGAACCGCATTAAAGTTGGGGTTGATGAAGGTAGTTGACACTTTGTCGGTTAACACTGTCACCATCAGCGTCAACGTTGTTCTTCTAATGCCTGCTGCCGTTTTTATCGTCGACACAGACACAGCCGTCATTATTATTGGTCTATCTGTCGTAGCATTTCAAAAATGTAATGAGGCAGCACCATGCCAATCAACAGACAAGCGGTAAAGTTGTTTATTTTTATTTTCTGTTCTTTGTTGGTTAGCAAAGTCGAGGCACAGTTTTAATGCCTATTAACAGCGACATTTCTCCCACTCTTGCTGCTGCTGCTGCGGCTGCTGCCTAAGGCTCTTAGTCCGTATTAACCCATTATCTACGTAAAGTCGCCTTATCGCCACCGCAACCACCACCGCAATCTAACGAATCAACCGACCACCTAAAGCTGACATTACTCACGCACGTTCGTTGCTCATTCAAGTGCGTTCAATGGCTCTTTTCAGTTTTATTAAAGTTGACAAAGACAGCCACATGCGTATTGGATTTTCGGCTAGCACTTAAAGCTTTTGCTTTTGACATTAATGAGCTATCGAATCGTTTCACAGTTCATAATGTCTCTTATCCCAAAAAATCCATACACGCGCACAGCACAATGCGATCAAGCGTACAACACAACAATACACTGCGGGTACTTTGCATAATTGTGCAGCGCATGTGGACAATATAACAACGGCAAAGGCAATAACACCAAAAGCTATAAGCAACTAAAGACTATCTCACAAGTCGTTAAAACGCAAATAAAAATAAGAGAAAAATAAAAACCGGGTTGCCAACACTTTCGAAAACTGCATGCACTGCAATGCAATGAATTTCGAGTTTTCGGCCAACTCATGAAAAACGTTAAAATACCAAAAAACCTACACACGAAATTAAAAAAAAAAATACCTGAAGAAAATTACAAAAATACAAAACGTCGAACACGACAACCTAAAACAAAAAATGGTTGTAGTTGGTCTTTATTTTCTTATACATGAATTAATTGCAAGTTAAATATAGTATAAAATGGCGACCACGCCCACCCGTCAGTCAGGCAGTAGAAGATGCATACAGGAAAAGCTGCTACTGTAATTGATTTGCGTACTCTTAACCCATTATTGCGGTTTATGCTGCGACTTGTTGAACAAATAATTGTAGTTAGCCAACAAAACGTGAGTTGCATTACGAAACGTACAGTTTTACTTAAGCCAAAACAAAAATCGAATTGCACAACCTGTGGAATGCAAATACCTGCAGTATTATTATATTTGAAACATGCCCACTCAGTGGCATACTCATTTAAACTCCAATCGTTTGATGTGCATTTTTAGTGTGCTTAATTAAAAACATTTAAACTGAGTAGTGAGAAAGTTGGAGCACATCATCAAATCAAACTCTAATATTCTTCTCCATTATTATATTATTTCAGCTTTGCGTCATATAAGACTAGATTATATGTTAAGACTTAATATTTATAAAATTTCTGGAACAATGTCACAGTTTACTATTTTTGTTTCCTATGCCGTTTGAAATTAACCAATTTAATTCTAAATTCGACGCCCTCTAAGGTTATGTACGATATTCTGTATTCGATGTAAGAATGTTCTCATTCACATAAATAACCAGGCAAAATACCTAACCTCTCTTATCCAAACAAATTTCGGAAAGCAAATTTACATGATTTTAAAATTACATGTAAAATATAATACAATTTGAATGAACTCTAAACAGAAATGTAAGAACTTTATTCGCAACCCTCTGGAAAGCTAATGCCTCTTTAATAGGATGGTTAGGCGATAACAAGGCACACTTGTTAATTTGTAGTTACGTTTCACTAGACTATGACTTTCTAAAGCATTTATATAGATTAGATTCGATGTTCCCAAGCAATTTAGTATAATTGGCTGTACTATATGGGCAGTCGGCACACATGCAGATAACATTTTAAGTATAGTTAAAGAGAAGGCAAACAGCTCTAATAAACCCACAATTAAGACAAACCTTAAGCTTGTGTCTGTCAATTGTTAGTGGACGGCAATGAAGGGTTAAAGAACAAAACAAAATGACAAAACATGAAGTTTACGTAGTGAAGTTTCTCCTTATTAATATTGTTTTTGTTGGTGTTGTATGCTGTTGTTGTTATCGTATTGTTATTGCTGTCGATGGTGTGTCGAAGCTGATGCTGTTGATTACGACGACGCTGCAAGCAAAGCAAGCGAACAAAACTGAGCTTCAAGCTACCAAAAAAAGAAGAAAATGAAAATAAATGAAGTACTAAACAAAAGAGGCACAGGCACTGGCACAGCTCGCAAAAGAAAAACTCGTTTTTGCTGTACATTCGTTGTTTTTGTAATTGTTGTTATTGTTGTTGTCGTCGTGTACAATGTCTTTAAGCTTAACTTGTCCCATACATGGCTGCCTTGCCTGCCTGTTTCGTGTATTGTCTTAGCTTGCCTTTTTTCACTCTTGCACAGCACTGTTTCAGGTTACAGGCTATGCCTGTCAAGAACAACAACAACAACAACTATAGTGCCAAGACGTTCGTATGATTTACAACAACAACAGCAGTGACAATGCCCAAAAAAAAAAAAAAACAAAAAAGGTATGGCAAGTAAAATGTAGGAGTATGCATACAAAAAAAAATATTTAACGAAAATAAAAAATCACACACAAAACCCCAAGATGTGTCAAAAGTGAAGATGTAAACGCGCGTAGGCGAGCAGAGCAGCGCAGACATGCAGTTAACTGTTAATGCAATACGCAATGCATATATCAACGTATGTACATACATATATGTATATGCAAGTATAAAGACGCATACAGCACACAAGAGACCAAGTTCCAATTGGCAAAACGTACGCAGCATAAATAAGCAGCAATGACGATGATACGAGCCGAGACTGTAAAAACTTTTTTCGGCTTTTTTTATTTTTTTTTCTTTTTTTCTGTTTTAGGCATGCAACAACTTTATTTGGGTAAAACGAGTGCGAATACTCGTATCAATGCACAACGAAAAAGGCGAGTAACTACAATAAAAGCTACAACAGTAATAGCAGCAACTGCAACAACAACAGCCAGTTGTAACAAGCAGAAAAATATTTTACAGCTACATTGAACTTTCTTGTAAGAAAGACACTTAGACAGGCAGACAGACAGACAGACAGACCAAGAGATGGACATGCAGACAGACGACGGCTGGAGCGACATGCACTCTACACGAAAATGGGCAACAACAACAACAATAATAATAACGACAACGACAAGAATGAACATCATGTCTCATGGAGACATGACCACTCATGAAAAATGTATAAGTGCAAGGCAATGAAGGCAAAGACATCACCAGCAACAGCAACAAAAATGTAAAGTTACAGACACTACGAACCACTGCCACGACTGACAAGAATTGTACGTACTGCGACGCTAACCTATAGTAAACTTGACTAAAACGCCGTTGATAGTGGCAACAAAGAAACAAGAATGTAAAAAATAAAAGAAAAGCACATTGAAGAAAGCACGACAACTCCTTTTGCTTTGCGTGAGTGCGCTAGTGCGGGTGGCAGTTAGCGTGCTAAGGTCGCACACTGTGACAGTCGGAGATTTTGGGTAGCAGCCAGCATAGTTGCCTAAATTGCACATAAGGCATTGCAGCACTACACACAGCCACGATACTACAAAAACAAAAAAAAAAAATGTAAAAAAAAAACAAAAAAAAAATATTCGCCGCTTGCAAATGTGCAAAAAATACGCAAATTACCATTTTTAACAATCCAAAAGTTGACAAATTTTTAGCAAAACACAAAAACACACTTGAAATACACTTTTCACAGTAATTGCAAATAATTTTCCATTGATTTATTATACGAAAATTATGTTGGAAAAATTTTACACTTAAATAATGTTAAAAAATCGGAATGCTTTTTTTTTATTTTTTACTACTGCACGCAACACAAACACACACACGCGCGCACAAATACACAAAAGTGCGCGAGAGCGAGCGAGTACACAATCTACGTGGCAGGCGCTTAAAGCTATTACTATCCGGCACCGAGATACAATGTTGAACGACTGAAACTGAATTTCAGTTGTGCACAACTCAAAAGCATTGCCAGGAGTTACCGTTGCCGACGTTGTTTGCTGCCAAAAGTGGGAGAAGATGTTAGCTTCGTAACAACTTGCAGAGCAAGCTGAGAGCGCCGTAGTAGGCAACATCAGGTTGGCCGAAAGGCGACAAATGTTGTTTTTTGTTCTTGTTGTTGTTATAGGTGTATATGCTTGCTCAATGTATTCAAAATGTTTGTTAATAATTGAGCATGAGAGCGCTTGTTATATGAAGAATATTGGGCGAGAGCGCACATAAGAGCGTGCGTGGGTGCATAAACACGAAGGATTTACTTTCAGTTTATTTGTGGGCAATATATAATTTTTATAAAATTATTGCTGTGATATAATTATGAAATAACAGCAATTGACGTTTATTACTACTGCCAAGGGTTCATGTCCTCAGCTTAGCTTATTTCTAAGCTCTGCTAACGCTCTTTCTGCACGCACATGCAGTATTAAAGAGAACGAGAGAGTTTGGAAAAGGGACAGCGAGCACATTGAGCATATATAAGGAGTAGTTTAGTGTTATACAGGATTAGAACAGTGGGCTGAAACATTGCAAGGAGTATCTGAATGTATTGAACTGAAGAAACCTAATATAATACCCATCACAATCAAAATATCTTATATGCTTTGCTGAGAAAACGTGCCAACGCCCACACTTTGTTGTAAACTCAACAGTTGGTAACGCAAATAATTTGGTTTTACTGCCATATTTCAAATAATTTAAATATGTAATTTAGTTTCTACTGATTAGATTTTTTGCATTTTTCTCCTGCAAAGTTAATTACTGTCGTCTTAGCTTATTATATTTTTCATAATTAATGTTGGTTAAACAATAATTTTTATTACTGCTATAATAATGTATGCACCGAGAGAATGTGATTATTTCGCCATTTGCATGTCACGTTTTTTAAACAGCTTTATTTTATAAAAAAGATACTAACTTATCATGCATCTGGGTTATTGATTATTTTGCGATACTTTCTATATATGCTCATTGTCATAAGTTAAACAATCTTAAAGCTGACAATTTATCGCAACTGATGGGTAAAACGTTAACAATATCAAAATGCCTGGTATTAAATCCACGTAAATTGCAGACAAAACTATCATCACCATTTCCATCATTTCCGCAACACTGTGCGTATGCTTGCTAATGTTTGCTTGAAATCTCAAACGACAATAACTGCCGCATAAATATGTACGTAGTGCGTACGCGTGAACAAGTGAAGCTAATAAACGTATGCGTACTCTGAACCGCTTACACCAATGGCTCAATGGTTGTCTATCACTTGCACGCTTGTACAACTTAACCGCAATACTCTTTCGTATGAAATCAAAGTTTCTCTTGGGCGCTGCTTAAACCAAAAACAAAAATGTCGTCGGCAGTTTGCCACCCGACAAACCAACAACTGCACCACGCACGTCGCCTTTTGCAGCATAAATAACCGCTTTTTGGGAGCATTATTGTACAGCATAGTTTATGCTCGTGTGATGTTGTCAGTTGATGTCGCTGATGTTGTTGTTGTTGGTCTTGCTGCACGTTGGCAATTTAATTCCCACACAAATCTGGCTCAACGTTTACACTGACTGAGACGCGATTGAGAGCACAGCAATTGTTTGTTGTTGTTGTTGTTGATAACTGAGCGCGATTATTATGATTATGGTGAGTGAGTTATAGAGTTTTCTATTATTGATTTATATTAGTTTTAAGTGGGAGCGGGTAATTTATACGATATAATAAGAGTAAGAGCACTATTAGAGCTTGCAGCCCTGAGGAGTAAGTTTTGTAAGTTGCTTTAAATTTCTCAACTTCGCTTACAACTTCACACATAAGCAGTCTGTGAGACAAACACATGGGTAGATGAGGAACATTTGAACGGGCCGCCACATATACATTCTCAAAATTGGAAACGAAATGGCAAAGATAGGATTCCCTGTATAAATCTAACTCACTATTTGACGTATAAAAATCAAAGCAGTAAACATATATACCAATTGGAAAGTTGCTTACATTTATTGTTTTGCATTAGTTTTTATGGCTCATGACTGACAATAATAACAAAAATAAAATGATGAATTATGCGACTTTTTCAAACGAGTGTTTAGTGTAAACGACGCAAAATGTTGTTATTATAGTGTGGAAATTTATATGCATATTTATGTAAATCACACTGGCGAGGAATCCCTTTAACTAGACATCCAATAGTGTTGCCGAGTTAGCTGCACTACATACTATTTTACCATGCTACCTTTTTTCCGCACGGCATGCCACGCGCCAGGTGCGTTTAGAAATATGACACGTGTGTGCGGTCGTCTTGTAAATTGCAGAACGTAACATATGAACGAAAATAAAAGAGAAGAGAGTAAAGCAAATTTCCTGCCTACCTAACTAGTTTATTTTATGCAGTTGCTGTTGCGAAACAGCTGGCACCCCTTATATGCGGCAGCTGGCGCAGAACAAAACAAAAAGACAATTGCATGCGCGGGGGTGTGTATGGCACAAGCGCGTGCATTAAGTAAAGCGATTAAGGATATTCGTTGATTTTTAATAAAAATAAATCCTTTAGGTTGAAGTCGAAATGTGCACAGTTGCCATGTAAGATAAGCATTTAAGTAAAATAAACTATTTACGCATGTAGCTTAGTCATACCAACCTGTTTGCGGTTTTATCTGCTTAACGTTATCTGCTTAGGTTGCGCTGTCAGCGTTATGCGTTCTTAGCTTAAGTGCCTTGCAGTTGCCCGTTGGTTTTTTCCTCGATTCTCGTCTTGCAGCTTAATTAACATACACATAAACAACTTTGTTTTTTCTTCGTTGAATTTAACCGTTATTTGTTTAGTTGCATAAAAAGCAAAATGTGCGTAAACACGATGATACGAAGATACAAAACAACAACAACAACACATAAACAATGCATGAAATTAAAGCGCACACATACAATAACAAAAAAAAGCAAACGTAGCTTAATTGTGTTTGTTCCTCATCATGTACATGTTAACGTATTTCTTATTTTATGATGTTTATTTTATGTTCGTTGCTTTCTTCTATTTTTTTTTTTAGTTGTCGCTGACCAACGTTTTTTTACGAGCGCGACACGCGTTTGCAGCAACTTAAAACGCACATAAATGAGTTTAATTTGAAATGCGAGCGCCGAAAAAAGAAAAAATTGTAAATTCAACTCTTTTTCTTGTTATTATTTTCGAAAAGCGGTTTTGTTGTTTGCATACCATACCACCACTGCAGCACAACAACAAGAATGGCAGCCAGCAAGCCAATATTACACTAGACGCGCATTCTATCTCTCTCTAGCACACTGTTGTTTAAACAGCCGAAATGCCAGCAATGGCATTTGTTTTAATTACACTCACACGTTCCTTACGATGTAAATTACAATATTTCAAAGTATTAATTGACTTCCATGAAACTTGTTGAATTAGCATTTAGCTGTAGTACATTTTTATCGTTGCTTTTTTGGTCTTTGTTTGTTTGTTTACTTTTGTATTCATATGAGCTTCGAGTACGACGCGACACCACCAACAACCATACACAAGAAAAGTTGCAGTTAAACTGCGGTAGTAGCGATGTGCCGAAACAAATAACTACTTGTTACAAGTGACTACTTTTCATTCAATACCAAGTACTTTTGTCACCGATTTTTTCTTTGTACTCATAGTCGAATAATCGAGTTCATTTTTAAATTTTTATAGTGTTGGACATTATGTCAAAATTCATATGATTAGTGTTGTAATACATTTAATGCGTCATCCATATGTGGTCATGCACTCAGCAACGGTATGTTGAACTTGTTACCATAAAAAGCGACATCTGTGCGATCATCTGCCCGATGAAAAGGGAGAACAAGAGCGAGATAGATACTATTTGAATGTGTAGCAGTCAACTGTAATTTCCATAATTAATGGTAAATTGAAATACAACAAAATAATGTTTACAAATAAGTATCCTGCTTCAGGGTAGAGTAAATGTTAATTACACCAAATTCCGTTGTGTACATATTTCAATTGTGCTGTGTGCTGCATCCTCATGCATGTCCTGCTGCGCACAACGGCTAAAATGGCTCTTAGCTCATTTGCATACTTTACCAAAAACGTCATGTGTGCGCCCACACACCGCAGCAACATTTGCTTGTAGCTTCCAATGCGGGTAGCCTGGTGCATCCCTTTGTGCCCACTGCCACATAATAGAGCACGCGATCATTTGAACAGATGTTAGCGATGCGCATATTCATTTAAAAATATCCCTGCGCACACCCGCACAAATTGCTTTCCAGGATGTGCCAGCGACGAAATTAGAACACGCGTGCCTCATCAATTATATTCTGTTGAGTCTTTTTGAAGGGAGACCACGCAAACTCAAACATTCTGTTTAATGGCATGCATGCTGCGTGCTTATATCTAGGAGTAGCTGCAAAGGATGTTAGCTAAAAATATACATGACAGTTGACTAAGCCCGCATTTACCAAGAAGTTGGTTATCTATTTGGTATATGATATGCGAAATTTCTTTACCTTGCCGCTAGAGCGAAAGAGCACTAGATAGGAGCTATAGGCAGAGCTTGCACTGAGATGCAGACTGAAGAGTAGTTCTTTAAAGGTGAATAAGAAGAAGGTCGTAAGCACATCTGACAAGTTTAAAAGAAAGGACCTTAATAGATTTAACCAAACATGAAAAAAGCGTTTTAGCATAGCTGCCAACAGTGAGGATATCTTAGCTATATTTCATCTAAGGGAACATCGTCATATACGGCTTTGCTTCTAGAATTGCCTTGTCATGCTTGTTAAGGATATAATGGGATATATTTTTGTAAAGGCTGTGCTAAGAGTTGAATTAAAAATACTTTACTTAACTCCCATATGCATTTCTAGTCTTCAATGGAATCTTCACTAGCAAACGCACATATTTAAGCCTTTTTAATCACCCAGTATAGCTGCTGGCCTCAATGCTATCAGAAGCTCTACATCTTCTACCTAAATACGCGAACTGTCAGCTGTGCCAAAAGAATTCGTATGTGACATTTATCATGATCTAGCGTGAATCGGACACAATGCAAGCTTTTAGGGTCGATATGCTAATTTTGAACTGACTGCCGACCCTGCCGCGACAAAGCCGCGCTCTGAGCTCATGTCACGCTGACCACGCGACATTTGTAAATGCGATAACCGCGTGCGCAGGCGTGGAGTGGACAGGACGAGGGCGCAGACGCACACCCTCAGCGGCCAATATGGCACGGCACGCTATGTGACTTATCGGCCGCAAGCGATCGCCCGCCTGTCAGTGACTAATTTCCATTACGAAACTAACAAAAATAGAAAATTTTCAATTTGCTGCGGATATTTCGTGTAAATTAAAATGCATTTTACGCAACTGCTGACGGCGCACAGTGAAGCAGACGGCAACAATGGCAGCGTCGATGCCGACGCTGACGGTGACGCTGACGCATGCGCAGCTGTTTGCCATTTGAGCTAATGTTATGCCGTTAGCACTTGAGATATACAAACAACAACAATATTAGAGACTGAAAGGATACTCGCTAATGCATTGCCTTGGCGCGTGCGTTACTACGCCCACAAGTAGTTTTTCCGACAGCTATTTACGCATTTTCACGCACGACTACCGTTGGACAAAGGACATGCCAGAGAGACGCACACAGAGACAGACGGTCAAACAGACGAACAGACAGACGTGGGACATGCACACCGAAATAGATTAGCCTAGTTTAGGCTATTGAACCCATGGTGAAAAATTCCCGGAAGGCGCACAGGACATTCAAGTTGCTGCCTTGTCGGCTTGCGTGAACATTGTGTGACGCTGTTGAAAGGACTCGTCTTACTGCAAGTTCATTGTACGCACTTTTACGATTCATTCGTTTACTCTGAATGTCTGCTTGTCCGCTTAGTTGGCACTCTGGCGCCTGGCAGACTTGAAGACTACTGCCGCGACTGCTTTGTAGCATTGGCGGGACTTGCGTTTGTCATTAGACACTTTGGGTTTAGTCGATTAACTGAAGGCGGGAACTAAAATATTTTATAAAAAGAAAACCAAACAATTTTTTGTGTTTAGCAATAATTCATTAATATTTTCTAGAGCGAGCTGGGCTAGCAACGATGTGAGAAGTCTGAGCTGTAGTTAAAGTTAGCAACTACTCAGTACCAAGTCGGAAAACTTCTAACTTTGGCTTGGACATGCATAAAGTTTTAAATAGCAGCAGAAAAAAAACGGTCTTCCATTTCCTGCTCTTGCTTATTATTGTAAAAGAATTTACAATTGATGATTTAATGAGCTAAGAATTTATCGAAGAAAGTTCTGAAATAAATATACAAATTTCTTTAAAAAAACTAATAAACGTTGTGCTGGGTTTGTGGAGGAGCAGCTAATTGAAGAACAACTACAACTGCGCCATGTTGACATAGAAGTTGACTCGATCTGATAAAGTCTTATCGCTTGGCAGCGTTCCTGCTCCCTGTTCCTGTGAGAATTACAAAGGACCGTCTGCAAAGTATATATGAATGCAGAATTCTTTTAAGCTGTAGAGTTATTCTTAGAGTATACAATAAGCAACTGGGTTAAAATAAATACTATGAGTAGACGTTGTAGTATTTTCCTTTGATGCTGTAGACATAAAATAAAACTGCGCTACGGCCGCGAGTCAGTTGTAGTTTGTACTTTTGGTCCTTTACAACACAAACTGCCTACAAATGACATCAAAATATTTATGCGCGCAGGCCAAACAATCGAAGCACTCGAGTGCAAGCGAAAGGTGTCACAGTGACACAGCGAAAGGTGTGAACCCGTTGCAGAAAACGCCAAAAAACAAAAAACCAAGTAGAAATCAGAGAAAAAGGACAATGCGCACGGAGTGACAAAGTTATAAGGGCACAGCCTGATTGCAGGATATGCTGGCAGAAGTTGTGCAGCCACCGCCACGAAATCAAAGAAATAAAAATGCAAATATTTCTAAGGCGCAGCAGTGACAGCAGTGAAAGGGGTTGCCAGCGAAAAGAGGCACGTCGCTGCAAGAACATGCACAAAGGCAAAAGAATAAACAAAAAAAAAAAACGACGAAGCAGAGAAAACGAAATGCAAAGTCAGCTGTGGAAAGTGCAAAAGATTAATGTCCGAAAAATGGTAATTTGCCAGCAGCACTCGAGAGACAAAATTGAGTTGTAAACTTTGTAATTGTGCCACTAATGCCAACGCAGCAGGGAGAGAGAGGGAGACAGACAGTGTGTCCTGCGCGTACCTGAGCACATTGTCCTATCGAGTGTTATTTATGCATAATTTACGTGCGCCCAAAAAAGGAAAATGTAAAACAAAAGTATTAAAAGGATTGTCACACCTTTCGCTTAGGCGAAGACAAGGACAGGACAACAACAATTACAACAACAACAACAACGACAAAGCGACACATTTGTTTTGTAAATATTGCGTACGTAATTAATGACTCCTTCCAGCTCAGCTCGCCTCAACTCAACTGTATGCAACTTATGTGATTTTGAGATACGATCTTCTGTTTTGATTTCAATTTTCGAAGCGGAATTTCTTCCCTCACAAGGCGCTTCTTGAGATTTCCATATGCGCATCGTTTTTCATTTGCTGTTGATAAATATTTTTTCCATGCGCTTGAAATTCCTTTGTGATGCGAGATTAATGAGTCCTTAATTTTTGTTTTCATGCTTTTCATTAATTTTTTGTAATAATTTCCCAAATATTCGTTATTTGCATATTCTCCAAATGTATGCAACTGATTTTCATGAAGAAGTTCGAGCGTAAGTGAGAATTATTTAGATTAGGTGTGATAATCCCATTAATCACATTTATTTTAAATAATAAGAATAAGAATAAAAAACTGCTGACTTGTGGGAATTGCAGTTTAGAGTATTCGGAATGTTTTTAGTACTGCAGCAAAGTTGAACATAATTTTGAAATGCCTTAGTTGAATCTCCCTACAAAAACATCGATCATGCTCTTTTTTAACTCTCTGCGATACCCACAGTTAAACATAACATATATGAATATCTAAATTAATACAGATAAATCCAGATTTCGCTGTATGTTTTCGATCATCATCCGCTTTAGTTCTGTAATCTGTAAATTTAGGCATTCCTTCTCTGAGTTAGACAGTTTTGAATAATTCAAATTTGCCAACGGTTTCTAAATTCTTAGCAATTTGGAAGGCGAACTGTGGAAGCATACCTAAAGTCTTTCTTCAGCTTCCTTCTGTCTCCCTTGCTCCCAAGAGTTCCTGCTCATATTTCAGTACAATAACAACGTTGTAATGTTGTTAATGTTTTACACAATAAGCTGCTAAATACTTTGCAAGAAACGGTTTCTGAAAAAAGGAAGTATTCATCTAAAAGCGGCTTTGTTTGCCTTGACCAGCCAAGCTTGTCCAAAGTCGACAATGTCGCTTAGCTTCAGAAATGCAACGACCGTTATGAATAATTTAGCCTAGCATTACAGCATCGAGGATCAAATGAGCATTAATTCAAGGATTGAAAACAAACCGTTAAAGCAAACCAGACATGATTTCTACAACATAAATTCTATGAATTATGACAAGTGTGAGAGACACGTCAGTCAACCCCTGAGATAGGCACCGCCATTACATGCGTAGACTGACGTCTGGTCAACTTGTCCAACCTTTAATTGAATCATTACAACGGCCAGCAGACGCGGCGATCGAAAGCTGCATGTCGAGACACAATGCAACATAATCATTATTAATGACGGAGACTCGATGCGAGGCGACGCTAAAACAAAAGAGCAGCAAAATAAAAATAAAAATAAAATAAAAGCAGGGAAAGGGTTGCTGCATATGTAATTAATTCAAATAAGTCAGTGCTACTGTGTACAGTCTGACAAAGGCTGCGCTGCAGACATTATGACGGCAAGTCGACAGCTGTCGCCTGCTGATGGTCAGCCAGGATGCCCCTATCGATAGTTACAGCATCTTAAGACAGTATTACGGCTAAAGAGACACAAAGTCGCTTGTAATCCGTTTGCGAGACTGAGGTGCAGACTAGAGGAGTGCGCTCTGCCGAGAAGGGGTTGTTCCACGGGATAATTTTAGTCAGTTGCCATTTGTGTCTTGTCTGTTTGCCACTTTTGCTACTTTGACATTTATTTTGTAATCTTTTTGGGCTATGCTCTTCAAACATGACTTGAAGATATTCCAAATTGTTGCACTTCAATTGGTTTTCTTGCCACATGCCTTTCGCGTTGTCATGCGCACTATTACTGTTAGAGGGTTGGAGCATATTACAGTCGCATGCTTGACATGTTTATACATTGTTGAAGCAAATAAATTTGGGAAATTAAATAGCGGATGTACATAGTTTTCTCATTATGCTTCTTCTTATTAATTCTATTTTTATGTTTTCAATATAATTGAATTTTGAATTAAAAAGAATAAACTGCGTTGTAGGAAAAAGTCAACATAAAATTGAATTTATTAATTAGAAAAATCATATTTCATAACGCTATAACTTCTTATGGCATCTGAGTAACCTAGGAGGCATTAATGGAATGGAATATCTGAATTTTTGCGTAAGCTTCAATTCAGTACAATTCTGTCCTATGCATATCAGCAAGGATTTACATATGTACTAATTTTGAGAAGAAGAACTGAAACAGACGCAGCATAGAATATTAAATGCCACACATACTTTTCAGTGTCTAGGGTCAAGATAAAAGATTTTAAGTTATGCTGGCATTATTATGCACCAATTTAAAGAGTTACTTGGGGTAACACCAGTTAATTTTAATTATTTTTTTTTTTATTATTTTAGAATTTAAAGATGTAAAATGTAAAAACATTAAATTGCATTCATTTAATGACACAGTTTAGTACTCTTTAAAATAATTCAAATATAAGCTTGAGCGGGTACATGTATTTTCTAAAAGCTACAATTATTGAAGAAACCTCCCAAATAATTTAAAATACACGCCAACACAAATCCTTAACTTTGTGCGTCTTTCATTTTAACGTATTTTTGTATTTTTATTTTTTATGAAGCGCACAAACGCATCAGCATAAAATAATTGTCTGAGAAAAAGATTTTTATCAACAAAACGATTTTAATAATAACTGAACCAGTGCCGGTAGTAGCCTAATAACCGGCAGTTAAAGAAAAATACTAAAAAAATAAAAAAAAAAAATTTAAAAAAAAGTTAAAAATACGTTACATTGTGGACAAGCGAGCAACAATGCGTTTTTTTTTACAGGCATTACAGGCAAAGCAATTATATTGGTCAAGTCGAACTGGGGCGCAATGACAAAACAGGGTAAGACAAGGCGGTAGAGACGCAAGGTGTGCTGTGGAAGCGCGAAGTCGAGAGCAAGAATTCATGCTCAGTGAGCAACGTGTGAATAAAACAGGTGAACTGCGCGCTGAGTCGCGTAGTGAGTCTTACCTGGCCTTGCCTTGCCTTGTGTGTGATTTTAGCCGTTGGCTAAGGCTTAGAAGTGGTAGGAAAAATGGAAAATAAAATAAAAATGAAAAATAAATAAAAAAAGCAGAATGACGCCACAGGTGTATGCGCGTAACTGACAGTGGCAACAAGTTGTCTATGACGCGCATAGGGGTCCTAATTGTTGCCAGGAGTGAGTGACCCGCAGTTATTTTGCCTTAAAGGCAATTGAGCTGTGTGCGGGTGTTTTAAGTAGTCCCCTGAGACGCTGATAGGCAGGATTTCAGCCAAAGTCCACTTGTGCACGTTTAGTGCCGAACCTGTGAAGCACATTTGGCAAAAACGTCACAGCTGCAAGTTCTGCCACGCATGCGCAGTTATGCTATAAGCTGCATGTGTAAAAATGTGCAATTAGTAATCGGATATTTTTATTGTGCAAAAAGGATAAACCACAAAACTGCAGTTATGCCATGTGAATTCACGTTTTTGCTTTTGTTTTAAATATTGTATATAAAACTTAAGCCGCTTAAGGAAACTTTATATTGCCGGGCTTGGAAACCGCAGCAATGCTGCACAGCCTGTGAGAAAATCACACAAAAAGCAGCAGCAGGCAGAGCTGGCGCAGCAGCAGCAGCCTTGCCTATGCCATATAATATGTGCGAAATGAATTTACAGTAGTTGCACATAAAAATGTTGAATTCGTTGCGCATGCAAACATAAAAATTGCCAATAAAATAATTTCGTTACTTAAAAATAAAAACACCGAATGTAAAAAGAAGGAAAACATTAAACGTTGTAAGTTAAGTCTATTAAAGCGTTAACAAGGACTTAAAATGGCGCAAGTTAAGCACTAAAACAACTAAAAGTAAACGAAAACACAAATGCCGCAAAAGGTACATTAACAGGATTAGGCATGGGCAATAAAAGTGGCAGCCAAAGGCGCACGGCTGGTATGTCTACAGTGGTGGCCATGTATATTGCGCACATGCATATGCAAAGCACATCGACAGTCCCTCTCAGCAGAGCGCATCGCACAGGACTGTGTATAGACAAATGCATGCAAATCTGTTTTTATACGCACGTCGACTTAGCTGCAGCACAAACACACATGCACACATACACACACACATACATAATCAAGCAGAGCAATGCAAGCCTCGATCCTCGCTAGTCATCGAACTTTGCTTACTTATTGACAGCGCAGCATCTCAGCCAAAGGTTGCTTTGCGTTGCTGCCAGGGTAGCAAGTTAACCCCTTCTTCTGCTCGTGCTGTTTTCCGCTTTGTGCTCTGCTCCTTACGTCCTCGCGTGCATCTTGAGCTGTCAATGCTTATTGTCTTGTCAGTCGATCTTTACAAATCTGCAGCATAGTTTTGCAAATTTATGCAAGCGTTCTTGGCATATGTGCAAATTTGGCAGTTGGCTTTTGCCTGTTTGCCACATCGGCAGGGTTGTACGTGTAATTTTTACTAATTTATGTTGTGTTGAATGTTTTGCACATTGTTCATGTTATCTCAATCAAGTGATCCTCATCAAGTTCCTTTTGAGTAATCGCATTGGCAGCATATAAATATGGATTTATCAGATTTAAAACACAACAGCAGACATAAACACTTTAAACTGCATTTCACTTTTAAGAGATGCGAGAGATTACATTGATAGTGCGCTCAACTTAGCAAAAGATTCGCTGACTTGTGGACGGATATTGTTAACAGATCTTTATAATACATATATATTTATATATTTTTCTTTTAAATTAAAGATTTAAACTTATTTTGTCATCTGACTAGTTAAGCTAAGCGCGATTTTGTATTAATGTTATCCAAAAATTTCCCATAAAGAAAAAAAAAACAAAAGGAAAACTTACCATTGCCATTTTTCATATATGTCTTCTTAGATCGATCGTGCACAACGCATGTCATATTCATAGCAATAATTATGTGTAATACAAAGTTTAGAAAATATGTGTAATCCATACTGATTGATTTGGTTGCAATTAGCCGAACTTTTGACAATTTTCTGGTACAAACGAAGATCATTCAAGTTATCAGTCATAAGATCTATAATTAAAAAGCGAATACATTTTAGATAAAATTTTTTTAGTAGGAAATAGGAAGAAAAAGGAAGCCTAAACTAAGAAGTGGCAGCAGCACGCTAATGACACTCTCGCGTGTAATCCCCTAAGTCGGCACAAACTCTGGCAATTATAATGAAAATATTAGCCAAACTAAGCTGGCGACAGTTCAGCTCAACTCAGCTCGATCGTGTTACTACACTGTTGGGGAAAAAAAAAATATTTTATCTTAAAAGCAAAACTAACACATTAGTGCATTTCCCAAACACAAAGCAAGTCAACAGTTCCAGCCGCCAGCATGAGTATTTAAAAAAATTCAAATAACTATTAATAATAATTAGCCAACAAACACGGTAACCCAGTAAAAATGAAGCCTAACTGCAGGCCATGCCAGCAACTGACTGACTGACTGACAGTGACGGACAATAAATGCGCTGATCACTGCTGCAGTGGGAAATCGCTTTGGGAAGCCGAAAGAGGGCGTAGGCAGCGATGATCATTAGTAAGTAAAAGTGAGGTAAATGAAAATAACGGAAGCGCTTATGAAAAATGCAAATCATTTAAATTAATGAAAAATTATTGAGAGCAAAACAATTTCCGTTTCGATTTGCTGATGCTCAAGAAACGCGCCTTACTCGATCAAAATATTGATGGCACTGCGCAGAGTCGTAAAATTGGGAATTTTATGACTTGACGCCAGCTGTGAAAGAGTTCGGCAAAGGGGGTATGCGGCAGCACACCCAGTTTTGCTTTTTTTTTTAGAAATATTTGAAAATTCGCACAATATTCTCAAAAGTGCGCAGCAAAGTGTCAAGACAAATCAATAAACTTCTAATTTTATGAGTGCGAGGACGCCGGGCACAGCAGGCCGAGATACCGATCTGTCAAATTTGTCCATTGTCACAATTTGACAATTGATATCTCACACATCATTTGAGTCGAGTGCGCACAATGAGATTGTTTATGTCAGCTTTGGGTAGTTCAGGCTTGCAGAACAATGCAACATTTCTCCTGCTGCTCTGCGCATGCTGCTGATGAGTAGGGTAAATTGCGCTATGTGAAAGTAGGTAAATGCATGGGCCAAGGTATGAACGCTTACTTTTAGCTGCAACTGTAACGGCAGCAGAGTATGCATTGTGGTTTTTGCTTTTCTTTATTTAATTCTTTCTTTTTTTTTGTAAGTAAATATGCATTTTTGTGTTTATTTTCTGCCAAAATAAGCAGTTGACTGCCTGACGCAGAGTTCAAGTATTTTATATTTTGTGGTTAGGCATTTAGGCTAAGCCGGTTATAAATGCTTGTGGGTCAATAGTTTCGTAGTGCCTGTGGCGGCCTTAATTGTGTATTAACGGCTGCAAGTAACTTGAGTAGCAGCCAAAGAAAACAAATATTACCTTTCTTTCTCCTGGGGGGAAGCAAATTGAATCATTTTTGGCATTTATATTTAAAAATTATCAATAATAAAGCTAGATCCTTGAAGCTATGGCATTTAAAGTTTTGTAAACAGATTTTTTCCAAAAATTATTTCTCATCAAGCAATGCTTTTGGTTTAGATATGCATATGCAATGGCATACATTTCAAAACCCTGTCTACTGCTGCAACTTGGCCTATGTTTAATGCACACTGTGTCAATCGACTAAAACGCATGTCCATTACCAAAAGCCATAAGGAATATGCATAGCCAAAAAAAAAAAATTAAGAGACGGTTGACAGTCGTGCTGCTTTCTTGAGAAACGCTGCTTCTGGCTTAGGCTTGTAAGTTGCTGTAATGCCTCACATCAAACACCTCAAATAGACTAACCTAATTATGCATAATAACTTGAAAAAAAAAGAAGCCAAAGTGCAATTCTCCGCACGATCAATCCAACAGATTTTGACAGCTTACATGCAAGAGAAACTGCTGTGAATTCGCCATGCCTGTCGCTATGTAGCGCGCAACTTGCTTGCCAACTTAAAGCAAGCAGGCTGCGACATGTCCTTGCGCAGTGTCCTTGCGCAGCCGCATATCAATCAAAATTCGTTATGCTGTCGTGCATTATGTCACATGCATAGCTCAAATTGCATGTGACATTAAGTGTCTGCTGTGCTGCTGATTTGCATAAAACTTTTCACGCGCAAAAAAAAAAGTTTTAAAAAGAAAATCGTAAAAAATGGCTGCCAGTTGCTCAAAACCGTTGGAAAAGTTTGCTTTTCTTTATAAAACTGCATAAATTTTCATATTTTTTGTTTTAAATTCTTTTCTATGGCAGACAAGCTGTCAACTGACTGCAGTCATCGATCAACTACTTTATGTAAAAATGCAAGCAAAAAAATGCTAGAAAATTTATGAAATCGGGTTTTCTTTTAACACATTTACTAATTTTGTAAAAATATTTTTAACCATAATTAAAAATGTTATGCGATACTTTTGCTAAGCGCCCTAACCCCTTACTTTCTTGTATAAGTTAATGAAATTTGATGCTTCCAAGCTGTCGCATAGCATAGCGCAACTCGAGCGAAAGTAGGTGAAAGGGGTAAAAGTAAGTGACGCAACTGCGGCAAAAGCAGCCAACTGCCAACACGCTTGCTTTAATATTTGATATAGAGATCATTTGACACGAGTGTAACGTAGCTTTTGTTGTGCTCCCAAGAATGAAACGCATTGTCTGCATGCTGCACTAAATGCTTGTCCTGCCGGCCGCTGTATGCATTGTTTAGCCTTTGTGCGGCTTTGGCTTTGCCTATATGAAGTTGTAGTAACATTCTCTTTTTTTTTTGCTACTGCGCCTATCTCTCACTGATTGCTTATCTTGTTTAGCGTTTTTCGTCTTGCCATGTTTTACACTGTTTTATTTCTTTTTAGAAAAAAAATTTTTTTTTTATCTAATGCATTAAAAAGGATAAATTTATTGTGCCCGGCTCTTTATGGCCGCCTTTTACACACGCATTTTAATTAAGATTAACGATCTGCTGCATTCGCGCGGTAGATTTTAAATCATGCAACTTTGTATTGAGCCAAAAGTGCTATGTGTTTTTTTACGACTTCTTGACTGTGGCTGCAGTATCATGATTCTGCTTTACGCTTATGCTTTTACTTTGTTACATCTATGGGTAATTAAGCAAAAATCATCAAAAACGAGATACTAGTTTTTTTTATATGTTGTTCATTGATTCAGTAGCAGAATACACAGTTGAGGCATCGAACCCGGTGAGGTCAACTTAGTTACTTTGAGTTCCTAACAAGAATATGCTAAGTTATATGAAACATTATAGAATAAACATATAAAATGTAACTACAATAGTAAAACAGTTTACTTTACATTCAATTTTAAAATAAATAAATTTAAAAAATATAAAAAAGTCGCCACATTTAATATATATTTTTCTTATATAAAATAACGCAAAATATATTAGAAACCACGAAAGTACTGCGCCAAAGATCGTTAAATAAAAAACTAGTTTTCCTTAAAAAAAAAAAACAGAAAAAAGAAGAATTTCAAATAAAAAAAAATTTGATTTTTATCTACGTTTCACACAAACAATGAATTTTTCATTTTCACATCTACCAAAGAAAAATAGAAAGAATGACAAATACACAACCCAAGGTAAGTAGAAAAATCATTAACACGTTGGTTTAATATCTTGGAGCACAAACATTACCAAAATTGAAAATAATTTAGGGGAGACACGAACTGGAAAACTCAACAACTTTTATTTAGTTTGCGTGTTTGTTTTTGTTGTGTGTGCTGCAGGAATAAAGACTTTGTACAAATATTGGCTGTCAACTGCAGAATATACAAGCAATGGCTACGTTGATAAGCCAAGTCTTACCCGGGCAATTCCTGTGAAGGCACGCAACTCAAACTGCTGTCAGACAGAAGCCTACGAACACGTAATCCACGTGATTACCAGGAACGATCGACAGCACAGCGACCTTTTTTACACGCGAAGGCTTCGCAAGAATTTCACTCTCGAAGTGGTTGGCCTGCGTGTCGCATGCAGGACCCTATTAAGAGGGCGTGGGTGAACTATCAACTGTGCCCATGCCTCGGAGCTATTGATTGATTGACAAAGTGGTTTTTAATCTCGTGCTTGCTTTACTTTTTAATAACCGATCCGCATGTCCGTCCGTATGTACGTAGCACCGGTAGCTAGTATAAATATTTGCATGAGATTGCAGTCACATGTGAGTATCCTTGATAACTGCTGCGTCATTGTGCAGCTACCTGTTGTGAACACGTGAAGCTAACTCAAGGATTCTTTTTCATGATTAGACGATTAATCATAAAATTTATGATTAATATCTCTTGTGCTATTCTTATCTAGTTTTTTTTTTTTTATATATTCTTTTAGTGTTTCCCAGCACACAATTAATAAAATTTTTATGGCGGACCACCAACAGTTTGATTTTTCTATCCTTTCCTAATGAGTTTATTTTTAATTTTGAAATAAATTTCTATGCATGTGGAGAGATTTTAGACTGTTATATGTTTTACTATAAACTGAGAGTTACAATTTATCTTTGTAATACTGTAATATTTTACTTCAAATTGTGTTAGTCATGGTAAACAGACCAACCGAGCTTCATTAACACTTTATTATGTTAGGGTTTATTTACACGAGGATTCGTAATTTTTTTGTGTAATCAAACGTGAAGACTTCTTTCTTCAATGTTGCAGTTTATTCTCATACACAAGGCTCACTGTTATTAAAAAATTTTACATTATTGAGAAAGTTCAGAGAGAATATTATGTTTATATCGAAGTGCAATAATAAAGGAACTTTCATAAAGAAACCGACAACTTTCTAAGCAGCTATGATAATAAGCATAAGACCGACAGTTCTATGTTTTGAAGATATACAGTTAATAATTCTTTGGTAATTGATTTTATTTAGGATCACAGCTAGATTAGACGGGAATAATAGACTAAGTAAAAGGCGGAAATAGTCCTTTCAAACAATTCCAAATTGAAAATTTTAAATAGGCTGCACAAAATTTTTTAATTCAGTTGCAAAGCTATAAAAACTTCTTTTGTAATGCACCACATGCGTAGATTGCCCGCCTTTGATATTTTTTCGAACGCCCTTTAAACAAACGTTCCCCAAATGTGTAACATTATACGCGCAGCAATGCTTTGTGCTGCCTAATATTCCCACAGATGAATAGTCTGCATTCAATCACTTCCTCACACCGTCGTATATCAATCAGATGTCAGCCACAATCGATGCGAATCTTAAATGACTTCATAATAAAGTGAATCGACGCGACGTTATCAACACGAAATTAAGTCATAGCTGACAATCAGAATATCCTTCAACGTTTATCGCTCATCGCTTGTCCTGCAAGCGACGCAGACTGCTGCCATAAATGCATAAAAACGTTGAAAAAGCGTAAAGAGAATGCAAAAATGCGAATGAAAGTGAAATGAAAACGAAGAAGAACACTGCAGCTGCAGCGGAGTGAAGTAAAGCTGAAATGTGTTGGAACACAAAAAAAGAAAAAATCATAAAAATTGTTGCAGCACTATGAGAGGACATGCCGCAGTGTCGAAGTGCCGAAGTGTAACGAAATCGCAGTTTATGAGCAAATAAAATCATTATTAAATTATATGCCAACATAAGGCTAAGCCGTTGTGGGTTTTCGCCGGCTCCTTTTGTCTTGCCACCGCCACAGCTGGCACATAACTTTGGCTTATATACAAGCAACACATAACCACATCCTTGCAGCGGCAATGACTTATTAAGTAATAACAAGAGAACGGAGTTACCTCTAACGCTCGACTGCTTAGCTGCTGCTTGACTAATTTAAATTTGGTTTTTTCTTTCTTTATCTGCTGCTGCTTTCTTAGTCAAATTTTAAGTGTCAACTTCCTTGACTGCGCTTCCTGCATTAGACGCACTTAACATGCTAAATGTGCCCCCAGGCTGCTGCCGCTGTTGTCTGCGCCGAAATGTGACTGTCGTAATTAATTTAAGGATAAACACTAAACAGGAAGCGGAAATTAGTGTAGCAACTAAGAAAAGACGAGCTAAAAGGACGGGGAGCGAAGAGACAGCGAGAGAGAGAGAGATTGGTATGCAGACGACATGTAATCAGTAAACAAATTTAAATTACCTACAGCGGCTATATAGGGGCACATTCATTAAAACGCGTCCACTCGTCGTTTAGCCAACGGTCATTCCTTGTTCCTGTACGACTGGCACAATTAACATCCCTAACGTGTACTCACAGTCATACTCAGCGTAGACATACCAAATAGTTTTGCTTTAATATGCGCATATTTTTTTCTTTCCGTTCAGTTTTTTTGTTTTTTTTTTTTTTTATGTACTTTGTGCAAAATTCCTTGGGCATTAAGGTCGCATGTCGTGACTAATTGATTCGGTCGTCCTTTGTCGTGTCAGCGTCGTCGATTTCCTTTGACCAAACAAATGTCACATAAATTTCACTACTAAAATGCAAGCGGATATTCTAAACTCTGGGAATCACTTTTGTGCTCAAACTATGCTTAGCTGTTTTGCTTTCTCAAAACCGCATCAATAATTAAACTCTATTTAAGATTATTAATGAGTCATATTTGTTATGTATCTCTATGCTGGCGATGACTGTGTCGAATGTCCAAGACTAAAGAAGTCATTTATTTAAGTTAAAGGATCATTGAGAACATTGAGAACTGTTTCTCTTGTGGTATACGGTTCGCTTATTAAGCTTGTTGAGTTGGTAGGTAGGACATGAGGGTTTGTGGAACATGGAAAGAGAGTTGCCTCAAAATTAATTGGAGTTGCAAATTCAAACTTGATATGTTGGCATATAAGTTACTAACAGCGGAAAGATTGACTTTCGACTTATATGAGTTTCGTAGAATGTGAAATTTCTAAAGAGCTCTTTTTATGTAAAGTGTGGAACTACTGTGTCCAATACATTCAACTTAGAAGTCGGCTTCATATGTTGGTAACTAAAACGTGTATTTGCCAAAAATCGCTCTAACATTACTCTTACCTTCTAAGAGTGGCTTTGCTAAACTATCAAATCTCTCTTGCGTCCTTTCTTCCCCTACTAAGTATTATACCTTCTTCGCTGGCATTAAATTTTAGCTATTTCATAATGCAATCAGCAGCCTACGTCGATTAAAAGTTGCAGCAAGTTAAATGGGAAATAACTGCCAGTTACATGTTTTCCAGAACGTGTCGCTATTTAAGTGTTTAGCCTCGTTAATCCTGTCAAACGTTGCACAAAAGCGGCGCATTTAATTTCATTTAATCTGGGGAGTTTTGCTTTGCACACTAAATATACATATTTTGATGATTTTTTTTATTTTTTTCATGGAATACATGTTGAAAAGGATATTACAATATATCCTGCAGCTTAATGTATATTAAATGCACTCAAGAAAATTCAATTCATCTTGCGGCAGAAAAACTAACAAAAGCCTTAAACGAATTTCGACGGAAGCGCGTGCGGTTTTGAAGTGGATTACATAACGTCAACGATGCCGGCGTCGTCGACTGCCGCTGCTGCTGTTTGCAAGGATATGCAAGGATATGACACCTGTGCGCAGACACTGAGTCGCACACAAAGACTGCCTGCCTCTGTATGCTGAAATGTGAGTACACCAAGTGCCGCAAACTCATTTTTTGGCAGACATCCTGCTACCTGCACACACACACTCACACACACACATCTACTTACACTCGTACATCCTGACAAGTGTTAACTTAGCCAGCGCAACCGCAAGCAAACCAGCAAGACTAACAAACACAACGTAATTGACTCAATTTCGGCTTGACAAGTGAATTATTATTAGGTTCTGTAAGGCTTCAATGGCATAACAAGCCAAGAAGATGCAGCAAGGATCAGCGCCATCTGGATTGAGTTTAGTTTTGTTTTCATCGGCTTGGCTGGCTGTCAAAATATTTGTGCATACACTGTTGACTTTTACTTTGTTGCAGGCGCTGAATTTGGGCGTGTGTACTTGCGGTTTTCAAGCGGAACTCCTGACAATGTGGCGCATACAAAGCAGCCTGATATTTATCGCGATACTTTGTTGAGCCGAGCCGAGGCGTTATGTTAGCGCGCGACAAGATGAAAGAACAAAGCAGTAAGGCACAAGTCAACAGAGGAAGAAGTTGCAATTTAGCAAAAATGAAGTTGATAAAAAAGAGTTGAGTTGTGGCACAGTAAGATGTCAGAAGCAGCAGACTCTGAGCAGATGGCATTTGAAACAGAGATTTGGCAGAGGTTGAGGTTTGGAGTAAACTTAGAGGAAGAGATAACTTCTTTGGTACGGGAATAAAGTTCGACAAAAAGCAGAAAGCGTAAAAGTTTAGAAGTTAAAGGAAGCTGGAAATGTAAAATTCTATGATAAGGAAAATAAGCCATGGAGAAGCATAATGTTGCCTGCAAAATATCTATAGCAAGGTTAGGTAAGAAGGCATTAATAGAATTAAATGATGTTAGGCGTAAAATTTAAACAAATAATTTGGTTGCTTAAAAAAATTCAAGTAGGCATGGAGATACTCCTTAATCTGACAATGCTCAATAAATTTCTAACTCTCGCTTGCCAAAGTGATTTCTCTGGCAATAACTCTCACAGTAGGCACTGAGAATTACACATTTTCATTACTTTTGGTCTTTGGGTCTGAAAATTTTCATACATTTCATTAAGCCGCAAGTCGACACATCAAATACATGAAGCAAAATTCAAAGAATGAGCAAAATGGCGGCAGCATTCCGTCAGCTACCGGTTAATTGCACTGGACACACGGCTCCCGTGCTGCATCTGGACTTCAGCGATGTATGCGAATGTGGTTACTTTCTGATCTCGGCCTGCGTGGATGGCAATGCCATACTGCGGCATGGCGACACCGGTGATTGGGTAGGCAACTTTACCGGACATCGAGGTGTCGTTTGGAGTGTTGCATTAGACAAGTACGCACTGCTGGCGGCCTCCGGTAGCTCCGACTTCAGCGCTAAAATCTGGGATGCTGTGACGGGTAAAGTTGTGCAGACCTTAATGCATAAGAGCGTTGTCAGGAGCGTAGCATTCGATAGGCCAGCCAAGCATTTGGTAACGGCCGGCAATGATAAGCTGGTACGCATCTATGATCTGGAGTGTCCCGAGCTGTTGCCGGAATACTTCGCCGGACACAAGCGACCTATACAACGCGCCATCTTCTGTCGCGACAATCGTTGTGTGCTCTCCGCAAGTGAAGATTGCACACTGCGTCTGTGGGATCGCCAAAGCGGCATTGAGGTGGCATGCCTCAAGCTATCCCACATGGCCAACAGCCTGGAAGTGGCCAAAAATGACGACAACATTGCGACCATTGCCTACGACAGATTTGTGCGTTTCATGAACCTGCAGACAATGCAAATGCTTAAAGAATGCAAACTACCCAGCAAAATTTCCGCAGCGAGTCTACATCCCACAAAGAAGTACTTCGTCTGCGCTGGCAATGACTCCAGACTCTACAAGTACGACTATGAGCAGGGCAGCAGCTCTTCGGAGACATTCAAAGCGCATGCGGGCGCCGTGAATACGGTGAAGTTCAGTCCGGATGGTGAGGTCTTTGCCAGTGGCTCAGAGGATGGCACACTGCGTCTCTGGCAGACGACGGCGGGCAAGAACTACGGACTTTGGCGTGTTGTGCAGCCCGCTGAGGTGTCGCCTGTTAGCGCGTACTTTGCCGACAGTTGAGTTACTGGAGTGATTCTTTTTACAATCGCCAGATTTGGTATGGCTTTCTTTTTTCATGGCTCAGGTTTTATTTTCTTTTCTTTTTGATACAGAATAAATATGACATTTGCTACTCGTTTTACGCGGTGTGTACTGTACCTGCTGCGTAGTGCACTGCGCAGTCGGTTGCTTCATGTTGACGCCTCCAGGCAATGCATGCTTAAATAAATTCGTCAGCGCTTGTGTCTGTGATTGAGTACCCTAATCTATAAAGCGAGCACCTCGAACGTCCTACACGCGCACATACGTGTTCTTTTATGTTTATTTCCAATGCGTGTTGTTCTTTTTTTTTGTTTTTTTTTAAGTAACCCCAATAGTGAAACCAGTTTGGCTTCGTTTTACGTTGCTCCCATCATTCTCATCGATAAAAGGATTTCAATGCCATGCTGTGGCTTTGACGTGGCCACTAACGTTTTCCTTGCCTGCTGCACGCTTTTATGACGTCTTCTAGCCAAGAATCATCGTCATTAATACGTTTTTATTTACGCAGTTAGCATCGTCTTGTGCTCACATATGTCTGTGCGTGCTGCAGCTCAGGCAAAGACTCAGCCACGCAGCCACGGAGCCAGCTACAGGTCTTCAGTTTTTGTTTGTGATTTTTAAAGTAGTTTTTTTTTCATTTCTTTGTTTGATGTGATTTTATTCTGTTTTCCTTTATTCTCTTGTTTAATGTTCGCTTTCTGTCTTGTAATGTTTGGGGATTTCATTATTTATTCATTGTTTGCATATTGTTCGTCTTGCTGTCTGGTCTGCGCTTGCCTGTCGTGCTCTGGTCTGGTGTCGTCTTCCTTCTTTGCTGTCACAGGTGCTGCAGCTAATAAAGATAAAGCGGACAAACAAGTTTGATATGTTGTGCAGCGTTACTTTTATGTTAAACTAGCTACGACGTAGCGTATAATTTCCAGAAGCTCGTATACATTTATTCGAATACAGCAGTTATCCATTTAAATGAGTTACTAGTGATTTAATCTCCTTGTCTTTCAGTACTTTTACTAAACTTCCAAGTACATCCAGCCTTTATTACTTCCACTCGCCTTTCAAGAGGTGAATTGCTTTTTTTATGAAGTTCCTTTGGAAGTATCTGCGACAGAGCATAAATATATTTAAGGTGTGAGTGTCTGATCCTAGAATCTGTATCTAGTTGCATCATCTACTTTAAAAACAGAGAACGCAGTTAAAGACCGTCTTTAGAAAAAAAGTTATGCTCATGCCTGCCATTTTCCACACAATATACACACAATGTACTCGAGACACATCATTTGCCAGGCGCTTATGTGTTCTAGTCTGCAAGATCAAAATCTATCAAGAAACCGGCCAACAAACAGCGTCAGACTTCATCTATGCATTGCTCATTACATAAATACTTAGAAATAACCCTTGCCAGCAAACAAAATGCTTTGCTTCATCAAAAGATTTGAACAGGATTAGAAGTGGCTCACAACTAAATAATTAATTAACGCACATCGCTCAGACGTCATCTCTAGGGGTCGGTGACCACAACAATTTGTCCAACTGTCCGATCGTACAACATGCTTAGGGAAATCTCTACCAAAGCCTAGTGATCCTGCCTTGAGATTTTTTTAAACTCAAAACGCGCGTCAAAAGTCATTTATAAAACTGAAATCCTATTGACTCAGGCATTAGCCGCAATTATGCCTGTGTGCTGTTTTGTGCTGACTTACACTAATGAGGGCAAGTCTCACACTGTTGGGCAAGCAAGTAACGCCTTGGCAGAGCAGCCAGGCTAAACATTTTTTATATAGTTTACTTTTTCCTATGGTTTTCTGTTTTTTGGCCAATTTTAACGTCTTTTTCTAAACAACCCAACGGAGTCAAAGTTGCATATAGCACCTGCCGTACTTAGCTTGCGGTCACAGTACTTGGTCACGGACAATTTTATGGTAATTTCTTTGCCAGAAATTGCTGCCAACGTTGCACGCGGCTCTTATGTGTTGAAGCCATATGTCACGGTTTATGCGCAGGCGCAGGCGCATTCGCACTGTGCCACTTTCTGCTGCACGAACTTAAGAAATCGCCCTGGCGCACGTGTCGTATCGGCATGTTGTTCGAATTTCCTATTACGCGTATCTATGACTCCCGCTCGCATATGACAAGAACAGCAACAACGGAGTGAATTTTCATAACGCTTTATGCTTTTTATCAGTTTGTTGTATGTGTTTCGTGGTTGTCTTAGGCCAATGCCCGCCGCCGCTGATCGTGATAAGCGTCGCTGCATTTCAAATGAGTAACGTATATTTTATGCAGTTTCAGTTTTAACTGTTAGTTAAGTTACACGCAGGCGCAGCAGCAGAGCGCAGCCCAAGCGACCTTAAACTTGGCATTTTTGTGTGTATCTTGGCAGGCGAGTCTTGATAAGATTGCTCGCCTTCTGTCAAACTGTGGTACAGTTGAGCAGCGACTGTTGACTGCTGGCTGCAAGTCAGTGAGTGATAGCTGTGTTTAGTATTTACTTAATACTTTTAGTTTGATATCAGATGACTGCATTGCTTATGCACTTTCAATATTCCACTATATGCTTTTATTACTAAGGTCGCTGATAAGTTTCTCTGCGCTTATCTAAAGTTTGTAGTTACATTCTCAGTGTTATAAATATTTAGTCAGTTACCTCACTTCAGAAGGCTTTTTTTCACTTCTTTGATTACCAGCAAAGAGGCATGGAACCAAAGAGGCACTGTACAATAATTAACTCATAAAATATTACACAGCTTATGCCTATGCAACTCTTATACATATAAAGTTTTTCCTAGGAGAGGAGGGGTCTTACTAAATTTTGATCGACATCAACTTTCGTCCAGCTAACATTCAAATGGTTCCTCCATATTCTCAACTATTTTTAAGTAAACACTGTAGATCAATAATCTGGCGCTGATATTCACAGTTGTATTCTACACTATTCGTTTTTGCATTAACTGGCTGTCAGAGCAGTTAACCATCTGCCTTAAAATTGCCAATCCTTACGATATTTATCAATACTTGCAAATGTCCTGAGTGAATTAAAGCATGCCGATTATGAGTAGTACCCGCACGTTCCAGTACGAACCCTTGCCAGCCGCATCAATCCAGTTACCCACATAACAATGAGCGGCACTAAGGTAACACTTGAAAAACAAAAGGCTTAAGTGGCTCTTGAACGCATTACTACACAATTTCCAACGTTTGGCTACCTTTGACAATTGTTTGCTCCTTTTCGGATTTTTTTTCTATAATTTTCAAATGTTTACACAGCAAAATGCAACCCATATTTTTCCGCTAGAGAAATTAAGCAAACGTGATATCCTGCAGCACACAGTTCCTTGCGTTGTTTATGCTGCTGGCATGACTTCACGCATATTTTATATGCCGCTATAAACATTTGTAGTAAAAATGCGTTCATTTAGATGGATTCTTTTCAATTATACTCTGTTTTTTTTTTTTTTTCTTTTTTTTTTTGTATTCTTATCGATTGCAGGATAATCGAACAGCTACTTCGGGGTGTGTCCCATAAACAACGAAATTGCGGTGTGTCGGCTTGGCACTTCGTTTACAATGCGTTACAATGCTTAAAGGATATCAACGTTTGTCTGCTGTTATCCTGCCTGTGCGTGTGTGTGTCCTGGGGTGACTGCCTTTCAATGCATTAATTGCTGTTTTTTAACAAATTTCCTTTAAATTTTCTTGTATGCGCTTTTGTCTAAATGACGTCTTTAGCTTTGACCTGTTATGCTGCACAATTGGGCAGGAATTTCCCTTTTTCTTTGCTGCAGTTTTCATGCAATACAACTTAAATTTTATTACTTTCGCAAATCAATTAAATTTTTTACGATTTTGCACATAAATAGTTTAAACGAAAGAAACCTTTTCTAAGACAAAGTTTACAAAGCATTAAGAAATTTTTAAATGGTGTATAAAATGCATACAACGGATGCGTTTTTTATTTATCACACGGATCGGACTATAAAAAGCTTCAATGAGTTGAACTATGGGAACATTTGAGCAGAAAACACATTGGTTCAACGGTTTTGTGTCTAATGAGTGTCGTATGTCGACAGTTCAGCGGTCTTTTTGTTGTAGCGATCGTGTTATGACAGAGACTCACGATCGAAACTTAAAAATTTGAGATTACATTTATCGACTCGGCGGATACTTTAGATGCAAAGAGTAAACTTAAGACTTCTTTGATCGTTTTAATAATCTTTGAAATAAGCATTAAAGTGAGAATGGAAAGTGTGTTTATCTAGCGAAAAACTGGAAGCACATTATCAGTGGCTATTGGATATGAAAATATTGAAAATTCTGCTTAAACCATTAAAAACTCATTAAGATTGCTACGTCAGCCCACAACTGTGCACACAAACACTTTCCACCAAATATTGACGTTTAACGCCCAACAACATCAGTTGCCCAAGGGCAATTAGATTTCAATAAGAAAGTGAAATCCAATTTGTGCGTACGAAATTCGAAACGAGAATCCAGTTCTAAACACACACAAAATTATAAAAAGCAATAAAGCAGCAACAGCAGAGTAAAAAAGTACAGCAGGGACAAAACAAAAAGCAAACAGCGTGGCTCGCTCGTACTGATCTACGTTACTATTGCTTATCTACTCAATGCTGTTTGTTATTATTAAGAAAATAGAAAAACCACCACCACCACGAAAGTGCTCAACCGGTTTTGACATTGTACTTACGTTTTTTTTTCACTTATTTTGTATTTGTATATTTATTTTTATAAAACACTACACACAATACTATACAATTCAACGCTGGCACGCCAGTGCTGCCGCAGCACTCAATGTTGCAGTGCCGCAATGCTGCCAAGTTCTGTGAGGAAGAGAGTCTGACTTTGAGTTGAGTGGATCGAAGTTGATCCAAGTTGAACATGTGTGAGTGAACTCACTGTTAAATAGTCGCCAGTTGCCATTGTGTGTGCCACACGGACACTGTACTGTACTGGAGTGGGAAAACCTTTAATTTCATTCAAACTAAATTTTTTTTATACACTCAATCATTATTAGGTTTTTTTAAGTCAATATAAAAAATTGGCTTAAAAACATCTGAATTACATTTTCACAAAGATTTTTATTTTTACTACTGTCCGGTTTGTTTGGCAATAAACTAAATGATTTCGATATAATATTAATCACATAAACATAAAAGATACTATATATCTAAAGTCTAAAGGATCGTACTTTTTATTAATTTACTAGATAGAATATTACAATATTACAAAATAAGCAGCAACAACACCAGTGACATGTGTAAAACACTCTGAGTCAAATAACAGCCATAAACAGTGAACACTCAGCGAACAAAAGTGGCTAGCTTGAGCAAAACATTAGGTAGATGAAAGTGAAAAATCGCCAGATCTTGCAGTTTTTGTGGCAGGAAATTAAGTGTTTTTGAGTTAAAGTGGAAACAAAGTCATAAACTTTTTGAAAATTGGGATTTTTTGGGTCTTTTAGTATTTTTCCACCCTTAAAAGGGCACTAAATCCACAAAATCGCTAAATTGGTATTACTTGGCCAGAAATACAAAATCAACCACGCACTCAGAGTTTGAGCACAAATGCCTCTCCGGTGGTGCCAACTCGGGTTTCATGTGGTTGTTGTACGTGAGTGCTTCACTATTAGGAGAGCAGACTGCCATTCGAATTCGATTCCGATGGTTAGTCTCTCATCAGCTAACGACGAGTAAACACATAGGCTCGCTTTGACGAGTGCGTAATTGGTTAAGCGAACGAGCGAATTTTATAAAACAATTTTTTATATAAACGCGAATTAAAAACACTTTGAAAGTGCACGCAACACACGTATAGTATGTGCGGAGTTTCTAAACATTGCAAAATCACAAAAACTGCACGAAAAGTTACTTACTTGCTAAATAATTCTCGGTGACGAAGCAGCGAGTACGCAGCAGTGACGTAGAGACGAAAACAATTTCTTCGCAGTCTGCTTTTTGTTGTGACATTTAATAATTTTGTTTAATAATAGAACAAAAACTGAAGAATCTCCGTGCAAATAATATTGTTGCAATATTTATTCAATAAAAGTGTGATTAGTCTGCACAAAGTGTTGAAAACAGAAACGCATTTACTTGGGCAAAAACAAAAAGCGAATCGCCAACAAACAACAACAGAAGCGAAAGCAAAAGCAAATCGACGAAGTGGCAACCAGACCCGAACTGGTACAGTGTACCCCAAAGTATACTCGTGTTGTTCTTGTTGTGGCTGTGTGCGCGTGTAGTTGCCGTGAGTGTGGGGAGTTTTGTGGCGACGATTTTGGCGCGAAAATTTTGACAATTCGCCTGCGCACGCATATTCGTATCAAACGAAAGACAGCAAAAAATCAAAATCAAATAAAAAAAACACGAACAAGTTCATTATTGACTAATTTGCGCAGCACAAACCTGCGCAAAAGCGAGAAAAAGTTATAAAATCAAAATAAAAACAGTTTTTTAACAATACCGACCAAGTGTCAAGCCCAGTGAGTGCCACCAGTGCTATCCGCAACAACATGTCCGCCGCACGCGTACTCAATCCCGTAGTGCTCACTGAGTTCTGCAAGATGCGCGCTACTCCAGCCGCCGCAATGGGCCGCAATCTGCCCTGCGGCCGTCAACTGAATCGCATCAAGCGCGATCTGTTCGGCCCCTCGAATCCCGTTGAGACAAACAAGTGAGTATGCCGCCACGAGCAATTACCCGATATTCTGTACTTATTATATGCGTTCCGCTAGAATCTTCATCGAGGAACTGGAAAAGCATCAGGAACGTGCCATTAAGAAATGGGGTTTCGATTTTCGCGCTGGCAATCCGCTCTCGGCGAATTCACAGTTCATCTGGGAGCGTGTCGGCTTTCAGGAATCTTCGTATGTGCCCGAAATGTACACACTGACACGTGCAGCGCACGTTAGACCCAACGAAGGCACAGATACGGAGATGGACTTGCTGTTAGATGAACGCTCAGAGCGCGAAAACTATTCTGGCAATCATCTCTCCAACTCGGCAGCGTCGGACAATGATGATTCGTGCTACGACTCGCAGGATGAGTCGTTGGCTGTGTTCAAAGTGCCTGCACGTCATGCCTATCATGCAACATCATCGTCCGCGACGTCATCTGCCACGGCGTCGCTGCAGCTGCGCAAGCGTCAGCCAAAGATTACAGGTGAGTCAACTATCAGGTTTAAGCTAAGTATAGGCAAAAGTTGTACGTAGTCGCTTGTGGCTGTAAAACAAATGCTGGGATGGATAAAAAAAAGGCCCGAGTGATTTAAATGCTGATCGGGGCCAGTGGCAGATAAGTTTTATCCATCAAGACTATTGGGAGTTTCATTTAAACACTGAGCGGCATGAGTTTAGTTTCCAAAATATTGTGGGTTTTTTTGTTGTTGTAGTGGTTTTGTAATTTGGCAATAAGGTTTGTTCGCTAGTTAAAGGTGACTTCACCCAGCTCTACTGAGTTTCACAAATTTTATTTGTTCAGGTCTATTTGGCGAAGTTTATACTATTCCTATTTATTATATTTAATATATTCCTTGACCGTATAGCTGATCTCCCTAAATAAGAATGAATGGTTTATTGCAAATTTATGATATTATGGGACTTCTTGAATAGACATGAACTCGAGTTCCATAACCATTGTTGTTTCCGTGTAGATGTGACTATCACTATATATTATCAAAGACAAAAAATGCAAACCCAAAAGTCTGAGAAACCGCCAGATCACTCTTTTTACTGGCAGTTATTGAGGCTTCTTCTCCACAGCGTTAAAATGCTAAAGTGCAGTCAAAATTGGTGAGCATAACTTTAGCACTTCCCCCTTACCTTGCTTGCCAAGCAGCATATGTCGGATCCCACGCTCAGCATTCATTAAATGTAAGATCAGCCACAACATTTTTTCTTTTATTGTTTATTGAAGCATGCAATTGTTTTTATTATGTCGTTAAATTTTCTCAGACTTTTACCCAACAATAAATATAGTTCAATAATTCTGAAGTAAGCGTCGCGCAGCTCAAAACTTTTCCCAACGTTCCAATTGATTGACTATGCAGCCCATTAAAAGTATGCATAGCTAACTTCCCACGTACTTATTAACTACGCCTACATTATGTGATACGTTACTTTTTTTTAATCGTCTGTCCACTGCGCTGTGTGCTTTATTGAATCCCTATCAATGCTTTGCTGCGCGGTGCTACCCTTGAATTTCAGTATGCATCATGCTTTGTGCTTTCCGTGCATTTAAAATGAGTTTTCAATTTTTTTCTACTTTTGTGGTTTGCTTTTTCTTCTATATTATTATTATTATTATTATTATTATTATTATTATTTCTTTCTGTTAACTTGTAGGCGTTGGCCTGTCGAACCTTAATTACTATGCTGTCCTGTGCGCTGCACTTCATGCTTTATCGATTTTTGTGTTTTGATTCTGGTTTTTTATACAATTTCCGTCGTTTAAATCAGAAAGCAAAACCAGATAATTATGACCTCTGCACAATGTTGTGCTTTGTTTAATGTCAGCGCCGCTTCGTCGCAAAGAGCAAAGGGTTGCACAAGTGGCCTGCGTGCAGCTGTTTTGTGCTTACGACAGCGTCACATTGATAATGCTCCCCCATAAAGCATAAAACACTCAGCCGTTGCTGGGCATCGTCAATAACAGGAACATCCCTCGCATGATGTGTTACAGCGCAGTCATCTCGATTTAGTCTAATTTTACTGCAACCTAGCACCGCTGATCATTTTGTAATTTTTCCTTTTCTGTTTTTTTTTTGTTTTTCATTATTGTTGTTGCTAGTGGGGGTTGTTTTGAGCTACACAACACGCAAGCGCACAATTTACACGCATACAAAATAAGTCACGATCGATAAATATGAAAATGTTAACAGCTGTGCGTACTTTACTGGCTTTGCTTGAATTTGTTGTAAATTCTATAAATTTATATTTTTACTAAGTCGTCGTTTTTTGTTTAAAATTTTTACGTGGGCAAACAAAGCAGTGTAAGGAAAAAAAAACTCGCAGCAGCAACATTGTAACGAAACTATTGTTCTGCCGTTGCAACAACAACAACGCTTATCAAGTGACAACATCTACGTTAGGTTGCGCATCGTTTATTATACCCTGTACCAAAAAAATGGTATATTAAAGTTGTGCAAATGTATGTAACAGGCAGAAGGAGGCGTGGCAGACCCCACAAAGTATAAATATTCTTGATCAGCATCGAAAGGCGAGTCGATATAGCCATGTCCGTCTGATCGTCTGTCCGTCTGTCCGTCTGTCCGTATGAACGCACGGATCTCGGAAACGGTAAGACCTACAACCACCAAATTTGGCACGAAGACTCTGCCAATCCATAGGCATAACGAGTTTATTTTTTTTTTTTTGATATTCGATCTATAACATATAGCTGCCATAGGAATGATCAGCCGAAAAGCCATATTTAGTAACAAAAACCGCTTTATTTTTTAAGATATGTTTACCAAATTTGGGATTTAATTGTTTTACCTAATGTCCAATCACATATCTAAAAACTATGAATATCGGTTTACTATATCATATAGTTGCCATAGGAACGATCGGCCAAAAAACAACATTTACTGAGAAAAACTTTTTTGTATATTAAGCAATCGTTATCAAATTTTGGATTTACCAATTCTAAGTAATATCCAATAGTATTCCCGATTATTATAAATATCCGTTTACTATAACATATAGCTGCCATAGGAAGGATCGGCCGAAAAACAACATTTACTGAGAAAAACTTTTTTGTTTATTAAGATATCGTTACCAAATTTTGGATTTTTTGATTCTAAGTAAATTCAAATCATATTCCTAAATATGATAAATATCGGTGCACTATAACATATAGATGCCATAGGAACGAACGGCCGAAAAATGGCTTTTACAAAAAAAAAATTTTTTTTTTTCTTGAGATATCCTTACATAATGAATACAAAATATTAAAGCAACAAAAAAATATATTAAGTTTTGGCTTCGATACAGGGTTTTCTATAGTCGGTTACGCCCGACTATAGCCCTGCCTTTCTAGTTTTTACTTTGGCATTACTCGGCTTCATGCTTCGTTTGCATAAAACTTCGTCATTCTCGTGCACAACTGCAACAACAACAGCAACAGTAGTAATTAAACCTTGTCTGTTTTCTGTTACGTTGTTGTTTCTACTGCCACCCTCAACGTGCATTCAGTTGTTGTAACGGTTAACAACGATTGCATATACAGCCGTAGGTGTTGCCGCCGCATTAAAAGTAATCAAAATTAATTTGCTTTTGTTGCTTTGTTGCATATTGTCTTTGCTTACGCAATTGGCAGCAGTTTTGCAGGCACTAGTTACAGTTCGTTTGTCGTTGCTGTGGGAGCACAGTTTGATATGCACATTGGACATTGCATTAAATGCAATTGTTTCAAATTGACTGAAATTCTAATCGTTTGGAAGGTCTTTCAAATTTGTTTTTTTTAGAACGCATATCCGTTGCTAGATAAGCGCTGGCACTGAGCACGCATTCTTTGTGCTAATGCAGCCCTGATAAGCCAACACTTAAACGCACGATTAAAGCACGCACAGCCTATACAATTGCTAAATGAGTTTTATTTCATTAAATTACAATAAATTACACATTTCTTGCATGTTTTTTCATCAATTTTATTATTATTCATTTCTCAACGCAACAAAATGCCCGCATGTTTTCTGTCGCTTTCGAAATCAAATGCAGTTGAACGCAGTTTTTTGTGTGTTTTCTGTGTTTGGCTACAGCTGGCGCAGACATTTTAATTATTTGTTGAAAAAACGTTAATTTAATGCGTTGCCCTTGCTAAATAATGGTTTTTTTTTCTACTTTGTTTCGCATTTTTTCAAAGCATTGTCTACAATTATTTTTAATAAACAGTGAACAGCGAAAACTGAAAATCCAAAGGCAGTCGAGCTGACTTAACTGCCTTAGCATGATGCACGGTTTAAATAATTACGCTACATAACTTTCGTGGAAATTTATTTATGCAATTTTTGCGCTGTCGACTTGTCTGTCCCGCTATCGCTCTGCTCATCTGTGCTGCTGTCTGTTGTTTCGCTGCGCTGCACTGTAGCGACACGCATGCGTTACTCGGCTAGGTTCTGTTTGGTTTGGTTGGGATTGACTTGGTTTGGCTTTTGACAGCCGCCACTTGTACTTGCATGTGGTTGGCTACTGCATGTTTAATTTGTCTTCTTTCTTTTATTTGGGTTTGTCGAAACACCCAACTTACACCCAACTGGCGTGTAATTTATGCAGAAATTTTACTTATTTTTGTTCTGTCTGTTCCGCTGGCCTTAAAATCGCAAATCAGCTGCGCTTGTGCCGACTTGTCGCTGCTGACACACCACAGGCCTGGCATGCAGCGAGAGAGGCAACACTGCGCAAGCGCCTGCCAGGTCAGGCAGTTCCTTTGTCTCTACCGCTTTGCGCATTTTTCTTGTTCGCATTTTTTTTTTTCTTTTTCAACTGTCTGCAAGCCTGTCGTCAGTCTGTCTGTCTGTCAGTCTGTCTGTATGCTACCTGATTGCTACCCTAATGTCCTTTTGTTTGCTCTCAGCCAAGCGGCGCATGTTTGCCTGTCTGTCTGTCTGCCTGTCTGGATGCATGCCTATTCTACCCTGCTGTTTATTATCCTTTGCAAACGCATGTCAGCCGCTTGTTTATTGTTGTGTTGTGTACTTCCTAGGATACAATGCCACGTGCCATAAAACTCACTTAAATCTGTGCCGAGGGTTATGCCAAAAATCCTGCGGAATAACATTTTCGCCAGTCTAAGCGTGCAGACAGGGTTCACGCAGGCGCTCGCTGCTGCCTCTGCAGCCTTCGTTGTTATTCGTTTTATTGCACATGCTGTGATTTTCCTATTGCTGCTTCTCACATATTCAGCTGCATTTCACTTTTCACTTTCCCAAAACTGCCAAGCCATTGCGTTCAATTTTACTTCCGCTTGCAATTAGACATTATCCTGTAATTGAGTTGGTCTAACCTAGGCAGCCTTGCGTGCTTTGTGCTGCCAAGTACAAGCGTTCAATCTTATGCTCCCATTGTTCGCCTGTAATCTACTGACCAGCACCGCACGAACTTGTCTGCGCATTTGCTGTTGCTTCCTTTGAAAATTTTCTTGTCTTTATTGCGGTTTGCGCGGTCTGCATTTCTGCCTGTGCCTGCCTGCCTTGCTGTGTTTACTTTCACGTGCTGCTGCGTTGTTTTAGGCATTTAGCATGTGGCGGTTTGCCTAATTTGTTTTGGGTTTGCTTGTGTTTGTTTTTTGTGTAAGTTTTCGTAAGTATAAGTTCATTGCACTCTGTTCTGCCGCTACAAGATTTGTGTGCATTATTGCAGGCTGCTGCAGCAGTGCTAACTTCCGCAACTGAATTAATGGCCTGTTATGTTATTTATCTAACCTATAAAATGCCAGCGCCAGGATCACACATGCTCTGCCTAATGTACATATGTTGGGCATATATTTAATTGAGGCAGCTGTCATTTATGGACTTACTTTCAATTATTATACGTAACATTTTGCATAAATTAAACATTTTGATTAATTATATTTTTCTTTGTTACAGAATACATGAAAGAACGAAAACGCTTAGCGCAAACGCCGAAAAAACTTACAAACGCCAAGCGCATGCGCACGAATTCCGGCTCCAGTTCCAGTTCCAGCGTCAGCAACAGCACCGCGGCTTACTTTAGCTTGCATAAGCGACAACGCCAACAATAATTTTGCATATGAATATGCAAAGTAGAATTTTTATATTTTGTAGTTTCAATTATATACGTACATATATGTATATATTTTTATTATACATAAAAAATTTAAATTTATTTGCATAGTATTTTCCACATGTATTTAGACGCGTCAGTTTTCTTGCATTTTGCTTGGAAAGACGCTTTGGGCAGCAGTTGCGAATATTAATTATACATATAATTTAATTACTTCTAATTAGTAATTGTAAACACTTTAAGTTTTCTCTAGTGAGAAATGCCATAAACTAAGTGATTAGTTCATAACGCAGCAGCAACACTAAAAAAAAAACAAACAAAAAAAGCAAATAAGAGAAATCTGAAAACAACGAAAAAACGCATTTAGGTTATAAGTTAGCAATGTAAGAGTAGAAGCGTGCAAATTCACTGCCAAAGCAGTTTGAAGCTTAGCCTACTTTAAGACGCTTTTAAAGTAAGCAAAGAAGTGAACAAATATTTACAAACTTTCTGCTGATTTACACATTTTTACAAAACACTTTACACACAATTAATTATCAACATTTATACATTTTTAAAAAAGCAAATTTGGAACTTGATTTTTTTTTTCTTTTAAAATTTACTTTTTATTCTTGAAGATTTGTATATATATATTTTTTTGATTTGCACAATGTTAAATAATGCAAAACTTGCACACGCGTTTTGTTTAATATGCGTGCATGACTCTTGTATTGTTAAATTGTCATGGAAAAACTATTTAAGTAACGACACACAATTTATTTTTTTTTTAAAGCCAAATGGCAAAAAAAAAATCTTAGCATTGAAATTGGCTTCAATGCGCATATAATCGTGCCTTGTTTGGGTAATTTATTTAATTAAAACAATTATTAATTAACTAATTTGCTTGAATGGCAGCTTAAGAAGCTGCAAAGCAAAAACATGCGCCATGAATTTGAATGCTTAAATTTTTTTTCAAATTTACACACATGCAACGTAATTCTATTAAATAAATAAGCACTTTAAACTCAATAACAAATACCAAACCAGTGCATTGTTGTTTTATACGTAATAATATAAAATATAAAATTAAAGCAAAAACATGAAACAAATATAACCGAACCACAAGTAAAAGTGCAAAATGTTAAGCAAATTGTGCAACATTTTTTAGGTCTACACGCGTAATATACGCAATAAAAATCTTTTAATTGCTTGATTATATTATAATTAAGCAATTATTGGATTTTTGTGCACATGTGCAAAACTTCAAATAATTATGTAAAACAACCATAGGCAGAGCCAAAACACAATTTAAATCTAGATATTTTTTTATAATTAAAATTTAGCACGTAAGTTATATATATAAAAACGATTAAAACAGTGTTTTGTTAATTAAGTAACTAGAACACAAACTCCAAAGTATTTTTTTGTATTTAAGTTGAACGAAAGGAAAAACTTTAAACAATAAAAACTAAACTCAATTGAAAGAGCAAATAATAAAAAACAAGAACAGTTTTATGTTTGTTGCACTTCCACAGTTTTGTATGCTGTGTGTGCCTACAATATGACTTCACAACATACGTTTTATATACATATGTTTTTATTTTTTGTTTTATAATTTTTGTTGTTTTTTCTTAATAAAATTGCGCAATTGTAGTTTGTAACACATTGTGTACATTTGTTAATTATTATTTAGTTTATTTTAGTTTTCACAATAACACAGAAAATATTTGGTAAATTTTAAGTTTGTTCTAATTCCTGTTTTGATTTTGGTATTTTTTTTTTTAATTGTTTTATTTTTTTTCTCCAAATAATCATAAATGTCGCGCACGTTTACATTGTTACTTGTTTGTCCCGTTCCGAAGAATTTGACATTGTACAGAAAGTTTCTCTGATAATTTTGACATACAATGTCTAATTACTTCGGCTGGCCAAGGAACGTATCCTCGTAGTTTTGCGAAGACCAGCGCACCGTTTCCGAAACTTTTAGTCTTTCGCACCATTTTATTCTGAGATTGAAAATATAATGAAAATGAATAAATTTGCAAGAAATCATGATGGCAGAAAAAGAATTCATTACTTACCCTCGACATTTTTGCAGCAAAATATAAATATATTGTCCAGTGGACAAAGTGAAAGTGATGCTTAGATAGATGCTTTCATAGATGAGTGTACGCACAAGGCAACTGTTTATGCTGCAAATTTGTTAACATACATATATATATATAAATTCGAATACATATATATAATTCATCATTTAATATAATTTGAAACATATGTATATAAAATATATTCCGCTGAACAAAAGTGCTTCCGACTTAAACATTACAAACAAAACTTACAACTAATATGACAAACGTTGAATTATGAGTTGAACTTGAAGCGATGCAGCATTAGTGAAGCTCAGTTAAATACAGGTGCCGCGTGGAACCACTTTTTTAGTTGACAATAAAAACAGAAAGATCACTAAAATATCACTAAATAAATCGCACTTATTATTTAAAAATATTCGATATTCCAATTGTAGTTTCTCAGATTAATCAATAGCAAGCAAATGTTGGTTGCTTGTTACATATTTTATCACAACACTCAAAATACAATTTGTGCACACACGTTGTCAGCGAGAGTCAAAGTCAGTTTGTTGTGTTTTGCTTGTGTTAAAGTCAGCTGTTGTGTTGGTGAGTAAATTGTTACCAACACAAAGTTTTGTTAAATGCACACGGTTGCATTTATTTCATTTAGGAATATTCCCGACCTCAATTTCCTACGGCGAAAATTCAGCTTCCCTTGAAGTTAATGCAATTTTACATGCTGGCAATGCT
>JBAMBQ010001087.1:0-18837 GCA_037044495.1 Stegana nigrithorax | reverse complement strand
ACCTAATGAATACAAAATATTAAAGCAACAAAAAAAAAATATATTCAGTTTGGATTGGGTACAGGGTTTTCTATAGTCGGTTACGCCCGACTATAGCCCAGCCTTTCTAGTTAATAATGTGTTGCTTCCAAGTCAGTTTGCTGTTTATGTGCAAGTCAAAATATTTTACAACGTTGTCTATGGGAATGTCAGATTCGTTGATTTTAGTATGTATTATTGATAAATTTTGTTGGTCGTGTATATTATTTTCTGAATTACAGAATTTTTTCTCATCGAGGTCAGTCATTATTTTATTTGTAACTCGATGGATTTGTTGAACAGTAGAATGTTTCTGGCGGAACCCAAATTGGTGGTCAGGTATGATTTTTTTGCTTTCCAATATTGGCTTCAATTTGTCAAACAGCAGTTTTTCAAATACTTTCCCCATTATGGGTAGAAGGCTGATGGGCCTGTATGATGAAGTTTTCGTTGCATCTTTTCCTGGCTTTGGTATAGCCACTATTTGAGCGATTTTCCATAATTTAGGGAAATATTTTGTCCGAAGTATGGCATTATAGATGTTTCGCAAGTACTCAATTGCCTTTAGTGGAAGTTTTTTCAGGATAAATCCTGTTATCTGGTCGTATCCTGGTGCTTTCTTGTCCTTTAATTGGTTTTTTATGCAGGTAGATATTTTATGTGTCTTGAAAGGTTTCATTTTTATTGTTGCGTTATTAGGAATGTTTGGCAAAGGTGGTGTTACGCTGTTTAGTCGTCCGTTCGAGAATACATCTTCATAAAAGTCAGCCAATGTCTTAGCTTTATCTTCATTAGTTTTGGCCCATTCTCCGTTGTCTTTAAGTAGGGGGGGTTGATGTGGCGTTTTATTTAATATTTTTCTTGCCGCTTTCCAAAGCGAAAAGTGTGTGTCTGTTGTGGGATTGAGTCGAGTTAAATAGTTTGTTATTTGTTTGTCAGCATTAATTTTTAATTGTTTTTTTAGATTCTTGGTTGCTCGGTTGTAGTTTGCTTTGTCATCTGGGAATTGGGTTAGTTGCCATTTTTTGCGAAGTTCCTGTTTTAATTTGATTAATTTTTTTACTTTTGGACATGGATCGGCAAAGTTGGTTTTAGGTATTAATGTAGGTGTTGATTTTTGGGCCGCCCAGTGTATTGTGTCATTTAAATGTATCACAGCGCTTTCGATATCGTCTCCACTTTTTAACGGAATGTTAATTTCAAGTTCATTGTCAATGTATTCTCGAAAGGAGTTCCAGTCTGTTTTCTTATTATAGATGGCGTGCGTTGAAGGTTTTGCTTGTATTCCCGATAAATATGTCAATAATAGTGGTGAGTGGTCTGAGGAGAGGTCAAGTATATTTTTTATGAAGAAATTATGAGGGTTAAAATTTTTTGTAATGCAGAAGTCTATTAGATCCGGAATTTTATTGTGATCTGTGGGCCAGTAGGTTGGCTCTCCTGAGCTTATGTGTTTCCCTTTGATTGTTTGTATTGCACTTAAAAGGTTTTTACCTTTAGTGGTTGTAATCCTTGATCCCCACACAGTGTGTTTAGCATTAAAATCGCCTGCGCATATGAACCTTGGCCCAAGCGTTTTCAGATAAAGTATGTATTCGTTCTTCGTGATTTTGTGTCTAGGAGGACTGTATACCGAAGATATAGTGAAGTTACCATATTTGTCAGTTAGGAGTATGCTCGTAGACTGGATATGTTGCGTGCAGAAGTTTTGCATTGTTGCATACTTGATGTTATTCTTAGTAGTGTTTTGCAAGTAGAGTCGTGTTTAAGTTGCGCTCCGTAGAAACCTAAAATTACATCATTAATTTAATTAAAACAAATACTGTAGTGGCTTACCCTGGTTCGAGACAAGGTGCGCCAGCAGTCGGCGTTCCTGGGAGCCAATTACTTGTTTTTCTGTGAAAAAATTAGTAAAATCGCCTGCAAAAACAAAATAATCAAGGTAATATAAATATACTTACCAATTATTAGCGGCATTAAAGAACGGACTCCTTGAGTCAGCTACGTTTGAAGCCACTAAGTCCATCCTTTTCGCACACCACCTGGCAATCCAGACCTATCGATCGATTATCGACATACTACTTTATCGATAATCGGCCTTAATATTCTTTAACTAAATACAACTTTATGTTAAACATAATTAAAAATAGACACATAGTTTAATAACTCAGATTCATCAGATAATACGCATGAAATCTCACCAAACGCATGGGATATTGAAAGTACAGTTTTATTCCTCACCAAAAAACAATCAACGATTAATAATTCTAAAGACAAATCAAGTCAACTAACTGAATACTGCACCGATGAATACGAACTTTATCAAGATACGAAAACAGAGCGCCTCCGCCAATCATGCTGCTTGATATACGTGGCGACTACATCAAACTCTACAGGGACATCCAAACAGCATGTAAAGCTGAGTTTTCTCTGAAACTTATATATAATGGGATATACAAAATTAATACGAGAGACCCTCATGTCTACCGCACTGTCACTGATATGTTAAACAAATCCAAGTTTGCATGGTATACATACGAAAACAAACAAAATAAACCGATTCGAGTTATAGCCAAAAAACTCCACCACTCATGTGATCCAAGCCTGATCCTTGAAGATCTGAAAAATCAAGGATTCAAAGTAATAGGAGTCGGCAAAAAACTTAAGTGGAAGACAAAAGAGCCCCTAGACATGTTCCAGATATTTTGACTGCTCAGATGAATAAAAAAAAATGTATGAGATAAAAAAGATATGTCACATATTGTCATAGAATATATAAGACAAAATAATCTCATACCACAATGCATTCATTGCCAGGCTTTTGGGCACACTAAAAACTACTGCCAAAAATAGGCAAGATGTGTATATTGTGCTCAAGATAACCCCACTGCAAAATGCACTAAAACTGAAAATTAACAACCTAAATGCTACATGTGGTGAAGCCCACCCGGCCAAATAAAGAGGGTGTATGATTGCCATAAAGCTTCAAAAACTTCGCAACAAAACCATGAAATAAAATAATAAACCAATTGGAAGTCCACTACATAAAGATTTGATTACAGCTCAACGCAAAGTCCAACCGAAACCTCCAGCCCAAATTAACCAATCTAAATCCTACTTGGACGTATTGAAAACACATAATAACAATATAATTAACAAAAAACAAATAAGTAAAGACGAAAATATCCCAATAAACGCTGACCCTATCAAAACAAACCATGACTCACTTCAGGAAATCCACCTATTACTTAAAAAGCAAGAAAGCTTTAACAAAACTTTAGCCCTACGCTTGGATATTTTAGAACAAAGCTTATCAAAAAAACGTTAACATGGCTGCACAACTTAAAATAATGCTCTGGAATGCAAACGGCTTATCAAAGCACATACACGACCTTCAATCTATCCTGGACACAAACCATATCGATATATGCCTATTGCTGAGACCTATTTCACCAAAGAGTCTTATATAAGCTTTAAAGGCTATGACACCTATCACACAATTCAAAATAGTGCAATTATAGTAAGGAGAAAACTTGACCATCACGAGGAGGAAAAAGGAAGTACAGACGAATTTCAAATAACAACCACATCAGTGAAATGTCCTATGAATCAAAAAATAATAATATCTGCAGTCTATAACCCTCCGAGACACAATATAGGTACAAATGTATATAAACAAATGCTAACTAAATATAATGATATATTCATTATTGGAGGTGATTTTAAAGCCAAGCATACTCAATGAGGATCCCGGTTAATAACAACTAGAGGTCGTGCGCTTTTAAAGGCAGCAAACAATACAAATTGCAAAATTATATTAAAAAACCTGACCTCATTGGATTCTTCATAACTCACAAAATATCTGAAAATTAAATTAACATTGTAAGTAGGTATGACTCAATTATAGAAAAAGATAAAAACCCTTTCTATACAATAGACGAACAGATTGGAACTTTTTTAGGTTTAAATTAACACAATTAATTTCTCTTAACTCACAAATCAACACAATAAGTGATTTAGATGACGAAGTCAATAATTACGCACGACAAATTCAACATGCTGCTTGTGCCAGTACTCCAGAAATTACGACAAAAGAAAATAATTAAAAAGGACAGGTACAGAGAAAAAAGAGGTTGCATCACAAATATCAAGAAACTAGATCGTCTATCTTGAAGTCTGCTTTAAACCATATGTGCAATAAGCTAACTAAGATATTAAAAAAACATAAAAATGAATCGATGAGTATAAAATTAAAAAGCCTTAGTAACGAAAAATCGACAAACTACTCACTTTGAAGGATCACAAAACCATGAACCAACCTATAAATCCAAACACTCCCATTGAGCTAAGGGACGGAACTTGGGCAAAGAGCGATGCTGGCAAAGCCACTACCTTTTCAAAATACCTAGCAAAAATTTTCGAAGCTACTAAAGCTGATGACAATGAATTGGATGACAACCAAATGCAAGAAGACATAAGTATCCTAGAAGCTAGTCTTAAGGAGCTGAAACAAATTATAGCAAGCCTTCCAACTGGGAAAGCTTCTGGATACGACTTGGTTACTGCTGAAATTCTGAAAGAGCTTCCACAAATCGCCCTCAAAAAAATGAGTGTCTAATAATTTCACTGATTTTTTATATCGTACCAGGCGGTCATAATTGAAAAAAATCTGAATCTGCATGTAAAGAAAACTATCAGCAAAAGCATTTAGGCGAGGGGAACAAATATATGCGGAAAGAGAAAGTCACAAACGAACGATGGTCATATGTCACATTAGAGTAAGTAACAAGTTGTGACGTGCGAGAGGAAGAAACAAATGAAATGCAATCGCATTTGGGCAAGGGCGACCAATACATGCGGGGAATGTCAATTGTGACGAATAATAAACTGACCGAAAGCACAAACGACTATCATAAGCCGTTTGGGCATAGGCAGCACATTTGAACGAGAAAAAGGGACAAAAAGAGAACAAGGAAAACGATGTCCGACAAGCCGCTCAGTTTTCGCTTCGACTTTTACCCTGCCCGGCCGCGCTTAAATCTTAAACATAATAATGGTCGTAACAGAGCTCTGGTTTACTTTGTATATATAAGTAGGGTCTGCTATTACATTCTTATTTAGTCATAAATGTGCCACTCCAACTGCATCAAGCAAAGGTACTCGCTACCAGTCTACTGGACCGTCTTTCTTTTTTTGACTTTAATAATGTCTATAAGCTGGACTATCGGTTCGATTCGGCTTGCCCCAGTATTTTCCCCCGGGGTTTCCCCAGTATTTGTCCTAGTATTCTGCCGAAATTATCAAAAATTACTTCATAGAACGTTATAAGCAGCTGTCGAGTGACCGCGAAGTTTTTTTTTTTTTTTTTTTAATTTCTACATACTGCTCGGTATTTAAAAAAAAAGAACCACTTTGTATCCGAACACAGAGGAGATGCGATAGCGTTGTTATTTTTATTTATTTTGAATATACAATATTTATATATTTAAATTTAAATTAATTTTTATTATTAGTTGGAAATTTTTCGTTTGAAATAAGTACATCAACATTTTTATTTTAATTTTAATTATTTGAAGAAAGAAACGCGCAGTGTTAGTTGTTTCGGACCGACTGCTTTGTATTAGAGTTGCAGATGTAGCTGCAACTCTGATAAACAAGTTGAAGAGTTGGAGTTAGTATGTTAGAGCGTGACGACAGTATGAAGCTCACTTGTTTGCTTATTATCATAGATGAGTAAATTTTATATTCGCTAACGAGAGAGTTGATTTCGCACAGACAACATTTCATACGGCACACGTATACAAACAGAGTTCATTTTTGTACAACAACCACACATTTGTTTACCTAAAAGCAAGAAAACGTCCGCTATCATAGTTTTTTTTATTTTTTTATTTTTTTTTTTATTTATTAGGCGTTAATCAGCATATCATATTGTGCTATGAGACACCTGGTGTAGTTGTAAATCGCCAGTTTTTGTGCGTGTTTACCAAAAAGGGTTTTTAGGTTTAAACTAGGTTTTAAATAACAAATTAATATTAAATTACAAAAATAGCCGAAGCCAGACTCTAGAATAGATGTCCATAGTGACGTCGTTTGAGTCTCCTTATAGGGACTGAGGTGGCGAGGGGTCTGGCCAGCCGGTTCTTATGGTTTAGCAAACGATCATTGTATCTGCTGAAGAAAAAGCAGACTTGGTCCTCAACGGTAGCTAGATTAAGGTCTCGATGCAGGGTAGAGCCGCATACATACCAGTCACAGCCAGTGATTAAGCGCAAGGCTTTATTCTGCATGGTCTGCAGCCGTTTGCGGTTCGTTGCTGTTGCGATACCCCAGATTTGGATACCGCACCGCCAAATAGGCGTAACCACCTGTTGGTAGATTGTCCGCTTGTTGCGAAGTGGGAGTTTGCTTCTGCTGTTAAGGAGCCAGTGTAGCTTCATAAGTTTGGAACGGCAGGTACCAACAGCCGCGGCGATGTACTCCCTGAATATGAGCCTTCTATCGAGGACGAGTCCAAAGTATTTCGTCTTGTGGTCTTGCCGCATGGCAGCACCACCTAGATGAATGACCGGCGAATTTTTTCGTCTTAGTGTGAAACAGACGTTTGTGCATTTTTCGGTGTTGAGCTTTATATTTCATCAGTTCGCCCAAGTTTCGAAAGCGTGGAGATACTCCTGGAGTCCGTCGGCAGCCTCGTATTCGCAACTTGAGAAGTAGAAGACGCTTACGTCATCAGCGTAGGATGCGAGCAGCATTTTTTCAGCAGCTATGCCCATCCCTTCGGCGTCAGATATTGGGAGGTCCAGTGTGAACAGGTTATATAAAATGGGTCCCAGTACACTGCCTTGAGGCACTCCGGCTTGAACTAGTTGTTTAGCGGATATGCAGCTGCGCACTGTGACATAAAATTTACGCCCATCTAGGTAGGAACGCAGTAAAAGGAAGTATGGAGCCGGGAGAGCTTCTTTGATCTTAGCCAAAAGGCCCATATGCCAAAGTTTTAAGGCGCCGGATGACACTATTCACCTCCTCAAGGGTGATAGGGGCGATAGGGAGTACAAATTGTAGCGGGTTAGTCAAGCGGTCCTCTGTTTCAGTAACCTCGTCTGTGGTCGCATTAATGGTGGGCCTGAATGGGATACCCTTATATAGAGCAAAGTCCATGCAGCTGGGCAAGTTGTTGATGCTAAATGGGTACCTAGTGGGGGCGTTGGTGGCTTGTACGTTGATGTTGGATGAGAAAATGTGGCCGACCAGATGCATTCCTCTTGTGTTGCGTCTCCTAGCAACCAGGAATTTACGGCTGAAATTACCCATTAACGTGGCGAAGTCGTTTTCGGACCAGTTTAACGCTGGGGGCAGTAGATTGCGCCAAGTTCAATTTCCACTAGATCAGTGTAGACGGTTGCACGGGCGAGCTGGACTTTTTCGGTGCATAAAGACGTAGTTGCGAAATGTCTGAGGCTATTTCTGATGATAATGGCTGACCCACATTTAGCGAATCATGCATGAATGCGCAAATTTTGTCACGCGATAAAATTTGTTGATGCGTAAACATGTTCCCTGCTAGATGCGATAAAATTGTTACTTGAATTTTGAAATTCACCCCCGCTATAGATGCTATCTCATCAAAAATAAGGAAGTATTTTAATTTATTTACTTATTACATAGTATATATTCTTTTATATAGTTTTTTTTTTCAATTGCGGTTGAAATTTGTTGTGGGTGATTTTTTTTATTCATATCGATGTAATTTGTGACCTTAACAAAAATTTAATTTGGCATTATATTTGGAACACTTAAAAAATTACTTATTTTTGTAGTGCGTTTATAAATTAAAAAATAAAAAAAAATTGTTTACATAGTTTTATGTCTAAGCTCTCGGTAACGATGCTTTCCATACAAATTCTGCTCGCAACACCAACACTGAGATACCGACACCGAAACTTTATTTATATGTAAATATACTAAAAATATCAAAATTTCATGCAGTCACCACCCAGGATCGAACCACAGACCTTCAACACAAAAAAGTGGACAAACATTTTTGGTGACCCCGACGTGATGGTAATTTAATCGAGTTAAATTAAAATATCACTGACCTCATACAAAACTTTCGTTCATTGTGTTATTTTAATCGCCGGTTTCTTTTATTTGCTATTCGTGTGCACCTCGACTGTACAGTTATCGTCGCAGTAATAATAGCAACAAATATATATGAAATAGCGCAAACCGCTATTTTAGCATTGAGTGCATAGTTGACTGTGTCGGACGTAGCAAATAAACTAACCTAAAAGACTCTCTCAATGTGCAACCGACTTACGTGCATGCGAGCTAACCTAAGCCAAGAATAGGTGCAAGGTTTAGATGAGTATGAACTTAAAGTCTATTTGAAGTCCGCGGAAGACTTAAAAGTGAAGTTTGAGATTGCGCACACGAGTCTAGAAGAATTGATTTTTGATTCAATTTCCAGTCTGATCCCGGACAGATGCAATTCGTCGTTTTTAATCATAAATGCATTGTTAGAAAAAGAAATTGGGAAAAGAACAAACGTTCCCCATTGCTCCACATTTCGCGCGCACGACATAAAACCGTTCTTCTGCCGTTGATTTCTCTGCCCAAGTTCAGTGGTGCAGCCACTGGATACTGTTAAGTCTTATAAAAAAACGATTAATTTTTCAGGCACATATCAGAGAAATATTTGGTCAAGGCAAAGCGGACTCAACAGCAGGCAGCTTGCAAGCTGTCAGATAACGTCACTTCGCAGCTCAGAGCTTTGCAATCACTTGGCAGCAAGGAACAAATAGCAGACTCCATCCTCATTCAAGTTTAGCTTAAAATGCTGGACAAGGCAACGAAGTGTAAGTGGGAATAAAGTTTGCCCAACATCGAACTGCCAACATGGGACAAGATTGCAGGATTTTTAGTGAGAGGATGCAGCATGTTGGAAAACATTGAGCATGTATATACAGGACAAAATCAGCAAGTATCCAACAAAACCGTGAGTAAAAAAAATGCTTGCGTGTTGTGCAATGAAAGCGCGCACCATATAAATTCTTGCAAACTGTTTCTGAGTCTATCGCCATAGCTTCGCTCGGAAGAAGTCAAGAAACTAGGGCTATGTTTGAACTGTCTGAAAGTTGGTCATCGGTCGCCTGATTGCAATTCGATTTTTTCTTGTAGAACTTGCCATTTAAGGCATCACACATTTTTGCACTTTACCACTCTTCGCCGATCTCAGTCAGCACTCCTGCTTCTTCGCAATAATCTTCATCACAATCCAGGGGCTTGATTGCAAAGTCGCCTGTTTCTTCAAACCAATCCACCTTATCTCACCTTGATGCTGTGCTTCACGCCACGGGAATCGTGTTTATCAAAAATCGTTTTGACACTTTCGTACCGCGCGCTTTTGGACTTAGTTCGCAGCTTCACTTCATAAAAACGCATTTCGCTCATTAACTGCAGCTTCGCTAAATAAAATCCTCAACCGCAGTGTCTGGCATCGGAGATACTGAATTTTCTACCGACGGCTATTCAGTAAATCTAACGCTAAAATCTAGGACGTCCGATTTCAAAACTAGTATTACTGCCGTGTTAGCGCAATCGATTACTGAGAGTCAGCCCAGCTGCCCAGTAACTACAACCAATTGGAACATTCCTTCCAATCTTCAAATCGCTGATCCAAATTTCAGCACGCTTCAACGGATCGACTTGCTCATCGGAGCAGGTCTTTTCTTCGAGTTATTATGTGTAGGTCAAATTCAGTCATCACCTGGTTTACTTCTGCGCTTCTTAGCTGGATCCTTTCAGGCGGAGCGCAACGCATTCCAAAACACTCAGCATTTGTCGCCTTTCGAAGGTCATCTAGCTACACTGTTTCCGTCAGCCAACTCGACGACTTAGTGTCCAGATTTTTGGATATAGAGAACGCTTTTCAGCCAATCTCCAAAACATCAAAAGAAGAACTTGAATGTGAAGTGCATAAAGTAAGGTTTTAAAATTCCTTTTTTTTTTTATTTCTTTTTTTTCTGAATTAACAATATGTCGAACTTTTTGTGTACAAATTTTAAGTCAATCCGACTAAAACTAACGGAGTTAGAGCGTTTCAAACGACTGGCCGTGATACCTGAGCTGAACCTATAAAAAACTTTGAAACGATTTTCCCGATAACGTTATTTTTGAAGTCCGTAAACATTAAAACTCAAAATCTACCAAAACGATCCTTTTGAAAATTTTAACATTACTTCTTCACATAAGTCACCAGGTACTCAGGAAGAGTTTTTGTTCTTTTTTATTTATTTATATATTTTAATAACAAATTAGCCGTTATTTTTTGAGCTAAAATCACGTTTTCCACTTCCAAGTGCTGCAAAAAATAGAAAAAAAACCCAAAACTCTTCCTGAGTACCTCGAAAAATACATCACCTTTAAAATGCATATCAATTCCTTTGTTTCACATGATCCGGTAACGAGTTATAATGTTCACCGCAAAACAATTTAATTTCAAGGCGCCTCTAGAGTTTCACCATCACCTGTTTATTTATCAATATTTTTTATTGAAATATTTTTCGGACATACTTCAAAAGTTGTATAATTAAACTTAAATAAATTATATTACTCATGTCGCCGCAAAAAAGCACAAAAATATGCTTTTTTTTCGCCTTTAAAACCACCGACCTTCTTGTCCTAGGAAATTTTGAGTAAAGAAAATGGTGCTCAAATAATTCTGACATACTTAATGGCATTCCAGACACCGAAAGGGAATCTCTTCTCAAATTTGACGACGGTAGCAACACAATAAAGGCACTTGGACTTGTTTGGGATCCAATTAAGGACATTTTGCTATTCTCTTTCACTCCGCAAATAAACACTGGTAAGCATACTAAGCGGTCCGTATTGGCAACAAAGGCCATATGGAAGGAATTAGTTAAAGACTTGTAAACTGTCGCCTTCTTTGACGTTCTCAAACGCTTCGTCGCTACGCGAGGGAAGCCACACTGCATTTGGTCGGACAACGCCACCAACTTTACAGGAGCCAAGAACAAATTGGATGATCTGCGAAACGTATTCCTCAGTCAGCAAAATGCAGCGAATTTTATGCATACTGACTCAGTAAAGGTTCGATTGGAAATTTCTTCCGCCTCGGCGGCTTATGGGAATCTGCGGTAAAGATGGCCAAACATCATTTTTATCGTGCCGTTGGGTCATCTCTTCTTGGTTTTGATGAGCTGCGCACTTTCATTTGTCAAATATCTGCGATAATTAATTCACATCCACTTGTACCGCTTTCAGAAAATAATGATGACCTCGATGTTCTAACTCCTGGTCATTTCCTCATTGGCGGTCCTCTTACAAAACAGGCCGAACCTGATCTTACATCGCTCAACTACAATCGGCTTGACCTATCTGCAGCAGGTCTTCTGGAAGCGATGGAGTAACGAGTATCTTACTCTTCTTTAGCAGCGCGGAAAGTGGCGCAATCCTCAACCCAACATCCAAGTCAACGACATCGTGTGCATCAAAGTCGATTGCCAACCGCCACTGAAGTGGCCACAAGCAAGAGTCATAGACCACATATCTGGTCCGAGTCGCTATTCTGCACACGCCATCTGGCACCACTCGTCGAGCAGTCAAGTCTCCCCCTCAAAGGGGGGAGGATGTTCGGAGCAGCAGTCATAATTCACTTTTACTTCTATTTTTCATTTATTTTCTCTTCCTTTTGCTATGCCATACGCGGCAAATTATAATACAATCAATAATTCTCCTTCTTGCTCTGCCCGGCAAAAAATAACTCTCTGCTATCTTTTTTTCGTTCTTCCTTTTACATTAATTCTTTGCTAGTTTTTTCGCCGTGCAATTGCGAACATAAAACTAGAAAGGCAGGGCTATAGTCGGGCGTAACCGACTATAGAAAACCCTGTACCCAATCCAAAACTGAATATATATTTTTTATTGCATTAATATTTTATATTTATTATGTATGGATATCTCAAGAAATAAATTTTTTTTTTTAGCAAAAACCCATTTTTGGCTGATCGTTCCTATGGCAGCTATATGTTATAGTAAACCGATATTTACTATATTCGGGAATATCATTGGATATTACTTAAAATAATTAAATCCAAAATCTGGAAACGATATCTTAATAAACAAAAAAGTTTTTCTCAGTAAATATTGTTTTTCGGCCGATCGTTCCTATGACAGCTATATGATATAGTAAACCGCTATTTATTATATTCGGGAATATGATTGGGTATTACTTAAAATAATTAAATCCAAAATTTGGTAACGATATCTTAATAAACAAAAAAGTTTTTCGCAGTAAATGTTGTTTTTCGGCCGATCGTTCCTATGACAGCTATATGATATAGTAAACCGATAGACATAGTATTGGGATATGTAATTGGTCATTAGCTAAAACTTTTAAATCCAAAATTTGGTGAAGATATCTTGAAAAACGAATAGGTTTTTGTTACTAAATGTGGGTTTTCATCCGATCGTTCCTATGACAGCTATATGTTATAGGACGAATATCGAAAAAAAAAATAAACTTGTTATGCCTATGGATTGAGAGAGTCTTCGTGCAAAATTTGGTGGTTGTAGGTCTTACCGTTTCCGAGATCCGTTTGTTCATACGGACGGACAGACAGACAGACAGACAGACAGACAGACGGACATGGCTAGATCGACTCGCCTTTCGATGCTGATCAAGAATATATATACTTTATGGGGTCTGCCACGCCTCCTTCTGCCTGTTACATACATTTGCACAACTTTAATATACCCTTTACCATTTTTTGGTACAGGGTATAAAAAGAGATCAAATGTAAAGCAGTTATCAGTCTTTTCGATTTTTTGATAAGTGAAGAAACGCGTTGTGAAGTGAATTGGAGTAAATAAACCATTTTGTACTTTTAAATTTGAACTTAAGCTTTTTTAATAATCCACAAAAGAGTGGACATACAAAAAATTAAAATAGGTGTCTAATTCTATCTAATTTCATTAAATCTACGAGTAAGACAAGATTTCAAAGAGGAAGAAGAGGCTATGTTGGAAAATGAATTATAGTAAGAGTTATAAGCCAAACACATAACATAAAAGATCATACAGTAAGAAAGATGATCGAGCAGTGTTGTTTAATTGGTTAATAATATCTTCTACGCTAGGGTACGTGAAAATTTATTTTCGCGAGAAGATAAGAAGAATTACTATACTTTACATTTTCCATAATTTAGGAAAATAAAATTATAATTGCACCATTTCGAAAGCTGATCGAGGTCTTCTTGAAGAAGACTCTGATGATGAAGACAATCAATAGTAAAACATAGTTTTATATCATCAGCGAACATAAGCACATGAGAAAGCTTAATAACTGATGGAAAATCATTTATAAGTTAAAGAGCAAAGGACCTAAATGATTACCTTGAGGGACATCAGAGCAGACAAAAACGTTTTTAGGGACACAGCCATTAAATATAACTGTTTGGGTCCTAGAGTATAAAGTCGACTTTTTGATCAATTATTATGAATGCTATTTAACTACATGTCTTGATAAAATTTTACACATTTGCGATCAAAAATGACGCTTTTATTAACAAAAAACAAAGGGACGTAACTACAAGTGTGTTTATTTGATAATTGCAAAACGACTTAAATACAAATTTTATTTGTAACAAAATATAATGAAATGATTTTTTTGAAAATTGTTGCAAGAATTGCATGGATGACTTATAAAAACTATAGTATCCCAGGAACACTGTATGAACATACTTGTAAAATCAAGAATGTCATCAGTAATTCTTTGAATTTTTAACATTTCTTATATTCTCAAATGTAGCTTAAATTTTCATTCGGAAATGTGATTTTATAAAGTATGGACTGTTTTCTAATAAAATAAAACTATGTGAAACATTAACAATAATCAAAGTTAAAATAATTACTAAATTAATTCAAATTGTGAATATATGTATACCGAGAGAATTGAAAAATGCATGCAAATCTAAATTTTGCGAAAAAAATGCATTGTGACACTGCTTCTATTTTTTGGAAGACATATTTAAGGAAATGTTTGAAATGTTCTAGAAGATGTCATGGGACCAAAAAAGACTTTATGTATCAAACCTGATTGAGTACTAAAAAAAACTGCGTACTTTAGTGGAAAACTCAAAATGTTCAAATACACAATACTGTTGGCTGAAGCACAATAATACAAATGGTATTCAAGTGTGTGCCAAAATGTTTTTATCAACGTTAGTATTATCTGAAAAAAATCGTCAGATTATGGATAAATGCTAATGGCTTACATTGCACTCAAATGAATCCTGAAAAGCAACAGGATGTTAAAACTGAAGCAAAGAGAGAAACAAACCATCGACAATTATATATTAAACGATTTAGCTTTTTGCGAAAATGGTTGGAAAACGTTTCAAAATTGGAATCACATTATCGTCGACAAAATACAGTCAAACTGTATTTCCAAGTAGATTTCATATTTTATACACAAATATATGATCTCTATACCGAGGCATGCGAAGAGCACTTAAATAATGATATTCAGAAAATTATAGAAATGAAATTGAAAAAATGAGAATCGAAAAGAATAGTTGAGTCTACTATTTTGTATGGATATGCAAGCAGTGAAGCTTATACCGCAATCGAAAGCCAACTCCGCTTATTATAAAATGAAATTACAAATGCATAAAACATAACTCCGATAATTATGTTTGGGATGAAACAGAAGGAAATCTGGTATCATCGATATTTGCAACAATTGTCGTTTATTTCTTTTAGAAGTGCCGATTTGTTGTAGATACGTCTTTTTGTGTTTCAGAAAAGTAGAAATCAAAAAGGCGTATCTAAAAAATTTTCTAATATTTAAAAAAAAAATTTCTTTTTTATTTAAAAATAAATATTTTGGTGTCTTTAAAGTGAAATTAGAAAAAACTTCGTAAAAAATGTTTACAGTTATCATTTTGCAAAGTTTTTTGCTTCTCCTGTAAAATTATATTTTTGTTACTTACGCCTTTTTGCATGTCTTACTTTTAAATTAAATTAAACATTTTTGCAAATATGCAAAAACACTGCTTTAACAAATTATTAAGTCTAACCGAAAAGTCTATAATCTAAATTTGTTTGTGTTATTTCATTCATATATATTTGTGTACTGTTCATCGGGGCATCACACATACACTGTAAAAGATTCAACACAAGTTTTTATACCCTGTACCAAAAAATGGTACTTTTTTTTCAAGATATCGATACCATATTTTGGATTTATTAGTTCCATGTTATTTTCAATCACATGTATCAACATCATTTATATCGGTTTACTATATCATATAACTGTCATAGGAACGATCGGCCGAAAAACAATATTTACTGAGAAAAGCTTTTTTTTTTATTAAGATACCTTTACCAAATTTTGGATTTAATAATTTTATGCAATATGCAATCATATTCCTGAATATGAGTTTTACTAAGAAAAACGGTTTTGTTTCTTCAGATATCCTTACAAAATATTAAAACCAAAAAAAATGTATTCTATAGTCGGGTACGCCAGAGTGTAGCCCTGCCTTTCTTATTTTTTCTAACAAACAGATAACAATGCCATTAATCTATTAACACGAAATTATCATTAGTAGAAAATTATTCAATTTTGCTATCCCACCAATAGAAAGCCGCTTCAATTGTTATTTTTGTTTCACCATTATTCTTGGTGGATTTTTTCCTTAGTTTGTATTAGGTAGTAAATTACGCATGCGTAGAACATTTCACTCGTACACACAGCAACGCAATGTGCGCACAGTTAGTAGTTGCAGTAGAAAATCACCCCCAAAGTGCTGCTCTCTCAAATTCGCTTCGCCTCTCCGTTAACAGGCAGTCGCACTGCATATATAGTCGTTGACATTGGCTTTCAAAATCAGTTCAACTCGCTAAGCCATGAGCATAGGTCCCACAAATCCGATGCCGGCATTCGATGCCACTTCTCAAGCTTAACTCAACCAGCGTCATGGCCTTCCAGGTCATCGTAAACCAAAACTTCGCTGTGAATCTTCAGTGTGCACGACCTGCTGACTGAAAAGCCGATAGCGATCGGTCAAATCAAATAAATAAAAAAGCACATTGGAAACAGAATTACAATTAGCAATCACCGCTGTGCCTTTAAAAGCTTGCTAGCTAAAAATTTACGTCCGCGATGCCACGATATAATTATACTCGTACCGTAAAGGTGCCGCTGACGCAGTTGCCCGTTTGCGTCTTCTGCTTTAACTCTAACGCACATTGAAGAGCTTTAATAGTTTTAAATTGTAATTTGATGCAATCCGTCTGTGATATAGTGATAAATTAATTTAATGTAATCTTTGCCTCCCGCAGTAGTATGTAAGACTTTAGCTTTCAGTGTTTAAAACTTAAGAAACATTGTCGTCCGGTTTGTTTGTTTTGGTTAGGCTAAGTTAATAAAAAAAATGAAACGAAATAATAAAAACATTTGAATATAGCTAACAAACATTTTTTGTTTCCTTTTTTGGTTCGAACTGTGATCAATAAAGAATCTTTTAAATGTTGTTTTAACGGCTTTTACAGAACTTTTCCTGTTTCCGTTTTTCATCTAAATAATATTTGATAGGTGTCTTTATCCAATATGTTTGAATTGCCTTCATATTATATACCTAAGAAGCAATGGACATTTATTTAAAATATCCTTATATTGAATGTGATAAGAACTGTGTAATCGCCAATTTATTTTGCTTAGTGTTAAAATCAAGGACAAACTTCAAAATTGCACCAGCAAAAAGTTGAATATGATTAGTATGATTGTGGTTGGATTACTTGGAGCCGTCTTCACCATGGGGTCAAACAGGATGCGTATACGTTTTCGAAATACAAACCAAACACAGCCTGTTTTTAATGTTTTAGAATTGACTCTAATTAATTTTATGTCAAAAAATCGTGTCTTACATAGTTGATTATTGTGTTAAAGATGTTATTTTGCAAAAGGACACACTAATAAGCAAAAAGCCAAATTATAAATTTTTGGATGCATTAGTTGCATCAGTGTTGAAATTTATAAAACTTTGTATTATTTTCAACTCAAGGCTACTTTTTTAATAAATGGTGTATTTATTTCTTTTTAACTCATTTATTTTATTTGCATTAACTTAAATACAGACAAAACATATCATTACACATTGCACCTAGTGTTAGATTAACTGAATTCATTTACAATTCATAAATAAATTATTAATTTAATTTAAACGACTATGAGGTAACTACATATGTCGCAAGGCTTAGTTCGCTTTAGGCGACATAAAAGCCCTTCTGTGAGGTTTAGCCTCGATGCTTCTAGATTTACATGCGCTGTAAGACGAGAGTTATGTGCCTTTGCCGCTTTTTTTATCTGATCTACTACCATGTTAATTCCAAGGTCTCGGTGAAAATTTCGTATATGTCATGGTGGGGCATCCCCAGAGTTGGGCCCCATATGTCCAAACAGATTTGAGAATTTGTTTCTAGACCATAAGTTTGTTTGATATTGATAACTTAGATCGCCGACCTAGGAGCCATTTCATAGTCTTGAATTTTAGGTTTAGCTCGTCTCTTTTTTTGAGGACATGCTCCTTCCATCGTGATTTGGCATCCAGTATCATGCCCAAGTATTTGGCGGTGTTAGCGTGTGGTATCTGTGTACCATCGATGTAGATTGGGAGGTATCGTATGGTTTTTTTGGTAAAATCAACGTGGACAGATTTTGTTTGGTTAAGCTTTATCTTCCATTTCGCGGTCAGTACCGCCACTATATTGATTGCCTTTTGCAGGCGTCTTGTCGATCCTTTTTTCGTTTTTCGCACAGCCATTAGGGTCGTATCATCAGCGAATGTAGCGATTTTAACATCTTCAACTGAAAGGATATCGTGGATGTATAGCAGATACAATAACGGACCTAGAATACTACTCTGGGGTACTCGGGCTTGGATGAGTCTAAGGTTAGTAATAGTCTCAATCTTCTAATCGAAAGTATCTTTCTTTAAGATAGGATTGGATGATGCTGTAATATAAATTTTATTTTAAACAGCAGGCCGTTGTGCCAAACTTTGTCGAAAGCTTGCGATACGTCTAAAAATACCGCAGACATTTTTCTCTTCAAGTGATTCCTAGATGACATTTGTTATTCGGTGGATTCGGACGATTGTTGAATGTTTTTTTCGAAAACCAAATTGATGGTGAGGCACAATACCTTTATTTTCTATTATTGGTGATACCCGCTTAATGAATTAAATGATGGTGTATTGCAAAATATTTACCTGATTAGAATGTTCGGTTTTCATATGATCTTGGATAAATGTGTTTGCATTAACTTTACGAAAGAACATTCGAACAAATGATCGAATAACCGACCACCACCTTTGCTTGCTACATTTTATGAGTGCCTGGTAGGAAAAGTCGCTGCTCGACGGTACCGTCTGAAATACACGTGTTTGTGTGTGCATGCAGAAAATAATTTGTTATGATTTTGACGTTTTGACTATTTCTACGTCTACAAAACATATTTTTAGCTTTGTGTTGTTTACCTATGCATTTCATTCATCTTTTCATGCGTGCCTGTTATAAAGACAGTCGAATTGAATTTGTGTATACATACATATACACACACACAAATAAGCGAATTTGTCATGATTTTAGAAATTTTAATTGTCTAGCTATATTGTTTTTCTTGGTTTTTGTTAAATATTAGCTCTGCTTCTTCATTGTTATGGGCATACAAATTCTCAACACTGCTTCTTTACGCTTTGGCTGTGTGCAAGAAAAAAGTCAAAGGCA
>JBAMBQ010001073.1:0-32328 GCA_037044495.1 Stegana nigrithorax | reverse complement strand
TTCACACTCGATCGATGTGGGAGACGCCAAGCCAGTCAAGTAGCGCCACTGGCCGATATCGCCGGCTATAGAGAAATTGATGTTTGAAGAAGTTGACAGCATGCTAAGACAGGGCATAATAGAACCCTCGGACAGTCCATGGAGCAGCAATGGTGTTCTGGTAAAAAGGGGCACAAAACACATGCTCTGCCTGGACTCCAGGGTAGTTAATAAATTTACGAGAAAAGACGCCTACCCCCCGCCCCACATTGACGGAATCCTAAGACGATTGCCGCCTGCTCGCTTCATAACCGATTTGGATATGAAAAAAACATTCTGGCAAATCCCCCTGGGAGAAAAATCTAGACAATATACCGCCTTTACAATACCAAATAGGCCACTATACAAATACCGGGTAATGCCGTTTGGCTTATGCAACGCGCCACAGACCCTGTGCCGGCTAATGGACCAAGTGATACCTGCGCACCTTTGGACCAGGGTATTTGTATATCTTGACGACCTTCTCATTCTTTCTTTGTCTCTAGAAAAGGCCAACATAACCATAAACTTCTGCAAATCGAAATTTTGCCTAACCCAAAAAAATTATTTAGGATTTATAATAGGCGAGGGAAAAATTAAAATTGACCCTCAGAAGATAGAAGCTATTAGGGAGTTTCCGATTCCATCAACAGTGAGACACCTAAGACGTTTCTTGGGGATGGCGAGGTGGTATCGACAATTTTTCGAAGATTACGCGACCGTAAGATTTCCGTTGACAGAACTGCTCCGAAAACTGCCTGTTTTGCCATTGGGCGCTTTCAAGAAACCATTTGTAAGTTTGCAGGTATCAAAAGCCAACCATCTTCTCTTATGGACTTTGTCCATGTAGTTTCTGATCCAGAGATTGACCGCTGCAGAGCTTACTGGAATTATGGGTTCAAGAACCACAGGTTTAGTGGTTGCATCGAATCTGACTAGTTCGTTAGCTACTTCGTTGCCACCAATGCCTTTGTGGCCTGGAACCCATAGACGAATGACTATATTACATTTAGAAATGTTGTTCAGCCTACTCTTGCAGTCAAGAACAAGCTTAGAGGTAACTTGGACATTGTCCAGGGACGAGAGTGCCGCCTGGCTATCGCTGAAAATGGCAATATTGTGTCCGCGTTTCCTGTTCTGCCTGATCCAGTCTGCTGCCTGAGAAATAGCGTAGATTTTAGTTTGAAAAAATGTAGCTAAATTCCCAAGTGGGTAGGACTCCTTCACTAAGTCGTTGAGGAGCCAACCCGCTCCAGTTCCTTCTGGTGTGAGGGATCCGTCAGTGTAGATTACAATGAGTTCCTATGGTTGAATCTACATTTCTCTATGCGTGAGCTCCACTTTGTAACTTTTTCGCAGGGAAACTGTCAGTGGTATAATATCAGAAGGTAGAGACAATGGTGAACCATGTCTATCGAACTTATCCTATATTTTACCATGTCTGAATTCATCTATGGAATTCCAGACTCCGTTACGTCGTAGTCTGTATGCTGTTTTCAGTGCTTCCTTCTGAATTATCAAGTCCAGCGGTAGCAAATTCAACAGCGCATTAAGATAGTACGCGGCTGTGGACCACATGGCTCCAGTAATGCCCATACAGACTTCTCTTTGCAGCTTGTTTAGCGCCTTGATTGTCATTTTGAGACAGGTTGTTGCACACCATACTACAGCTGCATAGGTTAAGATTGGTCTGATTCTAGTTGTGTACAACCTACTATCTACAGGTTTCAAACCCTACTATCTTAGGTTTCAAACCCCATGATTTGCCAAAAGTTCGTCTACACTGCCAGAAGGTGTTGCGGGCTTTTGATATTCGGGATTCATCATGAGCCTTCCAGCAAAGCTTCTTATCTAGAGTGACTCCTAGATATTTCACTTCGCTGTGCATTCCTTCAACCTGATGGGTTGGATGCTGTCCGTCTGTCTCTTCCTAGTAAACAGTATTATACTCGTTTGGCGTATCTCAGATTGAACTTGAGTGCTCTGTTCAGGAGTTTTCGGGTGCTCTTGCGAAAGGAGGTAAGTTCTGAGTTCCACCAGGGTACTGTCTTGCCTGCTCTTTCTTTCCTAATTGGACTCGCCTCTTCATAGCTTTCAATAATGGCTGCACCGATTGCTTTGGATGCCACTTCAATCGAAGCTATGTTGCGTAATCTAGCGGGGATACTGGGTATCCGAGCATCGATTTCGTCAGCGTATTGTCTCCAATTCGTTTTCCTTGGATTTCTTCCAGCAGGTGTTACCAAAGGTTTAAACCGCACAAAAAATCTCAGGTATCTGTGATCTGAAAGAGACACTGTATTTAGTACTTTCCAGTCATAAATGGCATCTGACATCTTATTGTTGGTAAGCGTCAAATCAATAACTTCCTGTCTTCGTCTGTTAATGAACGTCGGTTTGTTACCGGAATTCTTAATAATCAGGTGAGAAGATAGGATGAAGTCTAACAGCTTCTCACCTCTGTAGTTGCATTTTGTGCTACCCCAGATAGTCTGTAGAGAATTTGCATCACAATAATTTTATCTAGTCGTTCTCCTCCATTATCATAAGATATTTTAACCGCGACCAAGTCCTGCATGCAGAACTGTCTCAGCATCATCGACCTACATTTCTTCGGTACAATGATGCACGTCCGCGGTCTGTCACAGTCCTTTCTAGAGAGGATAGGCTGCGTCCTAGCTCAACGTAACGAAGAGGGGATATAACTACCTATAGCATACATGTCAGTGAAGTTAAACCGTGCCCAAAGAAACTATAGTGTAACAGAGCTAGAATGCTTAGCTGTTTTGAAGGGCATTAATAAATTTCGGCAGTACATAAGGGGCCAAGACTTCCTCGTGTTTATCGACCATGCATCACTCAAGTGGCTGATGCACCAAAAAGACCTGGCAAGAAGACTCGCCAGATGGGGAATCATCCAGAGTTACGATTTTCAGATTGAGCACCGAAATGGTTCCCAAAATATAATAGCGGATACGCTATCGCGATCGAGAGAACCGGAGACAAATGAACTAAGCGAATTTGGGCCGATTATAGACCTAACTTCGGAACATTCCGACTACATGGATTTGTTGGAGAGAATACGGGTGAATCAAAGCAGGCCACCGGAGGGGATAATAGAAACCGCGATAGGTGGAAGCTATGGGTCCCTCGGAATCTTGTCAGGGACGTCATGAGTAGGGCTCACAACGCAACCGACTCGGCACACTGCGGGGTGGACAAAATGGTAGAAAAACTTACACGCTATCTGTACTGGCCGCATATGGTGGCGCAAATACGCTCGATTGTGTCCTCCTGCGACATATGCAAGGCAACCACAAGCCCAAATATCACTCTAAGACCACCGTTAGGTAGACCTCTGACTACGGAAAGACCCTTCCAAAAGTTGTATATCGACTTACTAGGGCCATACCCTCGTCGACCACCATACTAAATTTCAGAACGGAAAAGACTACGCATTACTGTGTAAGCTGTGTCTTCTGGAAGAAGATACACGGCTAGCGATTCGTGCTTAGGCAAAAAGTAATATAAGTGCGGCACATGAAGTGAACGCTTTGTCCTACAACCTACGCAATAAAATTCGACATTACAAGGTGGGGGACCTAGTATTCGCCAGGAACTTTTTACTGCCACAAACTAGATCTGATGTTTATTAAGGCAACAGTTTGTCGGGTTATAAGCCCTTTGTATTACGAACTGGCCAACAGCGATGGCAAGATCATCGATGTCTATCACCTTAAAGATATAGAACCCGCAGCGAAGTGACCCTTTTCAGTTTCGCCCCCTTTTGTGGCCATAGTGGCCAAAACTGCTTTGTACTGGGTCACTTAAACAGCAGCTAGGGCGTTCCCTTCTGTTATTAAACGATCTGACGCTTAATAACAATAGTGGATACCGTAGTCGTAGACAGCTGGTGTAGCGGCTCTTTAGCGTCGGCTGTTCGCCCTGTTACGTTCAAGTCATCTAAGCTCTTTCAACACTCGTTCTGCGAACAAGCATACCGTAGTCCAGACATGCTCCTGGTCTATCATGAGCCTCACCAAATTGTCCACGGTAACGGGCTCGCCTAAGGCCTCGGTCAACTCACCCCTAGCAGACTGGAATCTAGGGAAGACTACCAGCACATGATCTGCCGTTCCTTCTACTCAGTTGTGGCACTAAGTAGACCGCCTCTTTATCATAGCCAACTCGGAAGAGATAGCTTCTGAAACAGCCGTGCCCACTTAGTAGCTGGGTTAGGTAAAAAGTCACGTTGCCATGTTTTCTGCCAACCCAGGCCTGAATGTTCGGGATGAGCCGGTGTGTCAACCTCCCTTTCCGGGAAGCGTCCTATCTAAATTTCCAACGAATAGCACGGCGCTCTCTTGCTAGCTTGCGTCTTGCGTACTTCGGAAGTGGATCATCAGTTCTAATGCCTGATTCGTGTACTTCAGCCGCTTCTTTGATGATGATGAGTTCGCCTATAGGGATCATGCCAGCAATCACCATAGCTGCATCGTCCGATAAAGTTCTGAAGTACCAGGCGCTCATAATTGTAAAAAAGTAGAATCAGCAACGAACCAAAATCATCTGAGCACAAGGGAAGTAACAAACACACAAAAGCGCACACAAAAAAAATACAGTAACAAACGATTGTCTCAAGTACAAGTAGCACATTGTGACGTGCGAGAGACAATTTGGCAAGGGGGACAAATATATGCGGGGAAAGAACGGTCAATTGCTAAGGAATTAGACACTGACCGAAAACAAACAACTACCGTAGGCAGTGTGAGCGTAAGCAACACATTTGAATGAGGAAAAGGGACAAAAAAAGAACAAGCAAAGCGAAGTCAGACAAGTCGCCCTGTTTTCGCTTTGTCTTTTACCCTGCCCCTTTTACCTAATTCTAAAACTTAACAGTGGTCATAACATTCTTCTGGTTAGGTATCTATTTATAAGTTGTCTCTTATACAGAATGGTACATCAGAAACGACGACATCCATCGTGATACTGGAATTCCTACAGAGAACGACGAATTGATATAGAAATGTAGAAGCTTTCAAACAAAGTTAGTGTCTCACACAAACAAAGACATCAACAACCTTATAACATGTTGTTCAATGTTTTACCTAAATATTAAGTAACATGTTATCATTCCGCTCGTTATCAGAAACATGTGTAAATTGTCTCTTAAGTAGATAGAAAATACAAAAATATTTGGATAAAAAAGAAAAAAACACATTAAAATTTAAAAATTGCTGCCGGACACCTTTGCTGTCCGTTATTACATTCAAATTTAGAGATAAACTATGTTACGATGTCACTGCGTGCAGCTTAGTGACTTCTAGCCACCAGTTTTCTGGTAGTTTCTTTCTTTTTACACCCTATACCAAAAATGGTAAAGGGTGTATTAAAGTTGTGCAAATGTATGTAACAAGCAGAAGGAAGCATGGCAGACCCCACAAAGTATATATATTCTTGATCAACATCGAAAGACGAGTCGATCTAGCCATGTCCGTCTGTCCATATGAACGCACGGATGTCGGAAACTGTAAGACCTACAATTACCAAATTTGGCACGAAGACTTTCCTAATCCATAGGCATAACGAGTTTATTTTTTTTTCGATATTCAACCTATAACATATAGCTGCCATAGGAACGATCCCTTTTGTTTTTTAAGATATCGTTTCCAAATTTTGGATTTAATGGTTATAGCTCATACTTAATCACATATAATGTATAACGGTTTACTATATCATATAGCTGCCATAGGAACGATCAGCCGAAAAACAACATTTACTGAGAAAAACTTTTTTGTTTATTAAGATATCGTTACCAAATTTTGGATTTAATGATTTAAAATTTGATAAAAAAATGATTTATTATTTTTGTTTGTTATGTATTGAAACAATTAGTTTTTAAATACTGTAAATAATTATAATCAATAAAAAAAAAACATAAAAAGTGTAATATTAAATACATGTGGCTGTTTTTACTATGTTTTTCAAGTATAACTATATGAAATGTAACACATTCATTAGCATGTTTACTGTGCTGTGCTTTTTCGCCTGCTAAACGCATTCTGCCAGGCGTAATCTAGCACTAGTGTTGTATGGCGTTGGTAGTAGTCGTTACGATAAACAATTACGGCTTATATGGCTTGCGAATGCTATGATATACAACACAACAGTTATTCGTAATTTATGTTTTAATTAGTAAAATTGACAATGCATACTGCAATGGTGTATATACTGCTCAAATATTTAATTAGTACTTGTATACTAGTTACTTCAGATTGATTACTCATAATTTATGCTCAACAATAGCAATAATATTGCGTTCTCTGTATGTGAACATTGCAGGCATGAAAGATATAATTTGTAATGAGTTAGGGAGAGATAGAAAGTATGTTTGCGACTGTCGCACTTACTGAAATCTCTATCTTTGACTTTCTGTCACTAAACAGCTGATTCATTTCCAATAGCAACAGTGTATATAAGCAAAATACAGCGTAATGGAGGTAATGTTATTTCAATTACAAATTAAAAATTCAATAATATTATAACATAAATTCAAACTAATGTTATAGAAAACAGAAGAAAGAAGATGCCGTAACGTTGCATATTAACGGGCCTTTAGAGCAAGGAGCGCCAAAATTTATTGGATGCAATGCTTGCGTTGTGCAACAACAGTCACAACGAAATGAGCATCAACAACAACAGGAGCAAGTACTTCAAATCGACCATCCAAAACAAAACGAACAACAGGGTCAACTACAACCACAGTTGCTAATCAAAAATTTGAAATCAATTTTATCGAAAATAAATCCGGATATATTTGCACTGTATATGAAAGATTGTGGTTTAATCGTGATATGAAACCCATTCCTTCAGAGTGCCAAAACCTTATAAATGACAAATTTCATAACTCCGACTTTTCATATAATGTTAGTAGTTTAACTTGAAATTACATTGTATACATTGTATATATTATAAGTATATGTCTTATATTGCACTATTATTATTGTACTATACTGTCTATATTGTATTATTTGTAAATAATCTGTAAATTGCATTAGCATTAAGCGAATCCCTATGTATCATAAGATTTATTGAATGTCCTGTTTGGATAGATTGTAAATATAATCGAAAAAAAAAAAAAACGACTTTTCAATTGCGCACGTTTGTAGTAAGTGCCTTAGCTACAAATACAACTAAAGTAAAATAACACAAACAAAAACACACATATTCCATTCTATTTCGCCAATACTGAAAGTTTAGATACTTTAACTTGCAACTTAAAAAATTCCTTAAGTACTATAGGTTTACACATCTCCCGTGTGATCCAACTCACATTGTTTTTTTGTTTATTTGACAAGTCATTTGTGACAGACTGTATATGTTCTGTAATAAAACGTGTATTTTTATTGGGTATAAAGTTGAAAATTTTTTTTTTTTTTTTTCGTAAAATGTAAATGAATGCATGAATATTTTTCACCATTCGAGAGTTTTCTTTATGCGCTTCATCTTGCATATAAATAATCAATGTGTTAAGAGTTTTTAAGTAGTTAAAGCAGTGCATTTTACAATTAACAACGATCTAAGAAAAACAGGTTTTCATGTAATTATGACAGTGTGCAAAAAGTGTAAGAAATTTTTTTTTATTTTCCTTACATAGAAGACATGGCAATGTCCACCCAATTTTCGGTAGCCAATTATGATACTTTTTTGTTCAAAAACACACTCAGAAAATTTTATTGAAATGTATCGGATAGTTTCCGAATTTATAAGACTCACTAGCAATCTCGGCTTGCTTTGCTTGATTAAAAATCTTCGTCTGTCAAACCTGTAAATTTATTTATTTTTTGGGGTTAGAATTCATGTACTGCGATCTAGTTAGATCTATTTTACTTCCCGATTCTAGTAACAAGAGAACCTCCATAAGTCCTATATCTTGCAAAAAGGCAAAGATACGTAGGGAGTAAGGTGCCGAGAGAAACCCGACCGTCTCTTGGTATCCCAAGTGACGTCTTCTTCGCCTTGACAGCGCATCACATTCTGATAGCATATGTATAGGCGTTTCCACCGATGTGTCGCAGAAGCGCCATATATCGGTATCAAAAAGACCGAGGTTGAACATATGCTTCCGTAGTCTGCAATGACCAGAAAGAAAGCCAGTTCGTTTCTATTAAAGAGAGTTGTTATCTTAAATATTTTGTGGTGATAACCCCCAAGCATAGTTTTTGCTTGTTTGAGTTGGTTTGCCCAGAATTTGTTCCTGAGTTTCGCTTTAAGGTTTCAGAGATATTCTCTCTCAAGGTTCTGGTCCTATCATTGCATTGGCTGCTCCTTAAACCGTCAAACACTTTAAAAGCATGAGAAAGAAGAGAACACATGCTTTTTCATTGCCTAATTAGTAATTCCTTTAAATATCCTAATTAGCATCTGATAAAACAATATTTTTGTCGTATATTGATTACAAAATTCAAATGACTATTTTCTGTGTTAATTCAAATCGATAGAGAAATATCTACAAGTTATGGTTATTTCGTACATATAGAGGCATGGCATCATCCACTATTTTATATGCATCTTATTTTTCTGATGCCTTTTATATATGAACCAAATGCTATCCATCTACATCAAATACTTCAAAATTAGGTATAAAGAATTTAAATTTTCTCTTATATGGAACGGACGTATTCTGCCCATATATTGTGACCAAAACGATCCTAACCAACAAATATCCTAAATAATCATACATATTCAAAAAATTTCATTTAAATCAGGTGGATAGTTTCGGAGTTTAGCGTGAGTTAACATTTTGTTACTATATTTTTATATAAATACCAGCTGAACCGGCAGATGTTATAATGTATACTATTTACCCGATACCCTTAGAGGGTACCAAATCTCAATAATCTACACCAAATAGTTTCAGAAATATGAAGAATTTGGATTTGCTTTTACATATGGGGGGATGCACCACATTATTTTAATATGCATTTTATTTTTCTCAAATTTCATCTCTTTGCATCAAATAGTTTGAGAAATATGATGAATTTTGAATTTCTCGTACTATGGAATCGAGATACAGTCTCCGGTGATCTTTATATATACATCAATTTCATCCACCTATCTTAATTACTACAAGAGATATAACGATTTAAGTTCTTCGCTAATTTGAAGGGGACTTGACCCCACCCACAACTTAGAGGTATAAAAAACAGTTTATGACCTATTCTCAGACCAACTGAATATACACAAAAAAAATTTATAAAAATCAGTCAAGCCGTTTCGGAGGAGTTTGGTTACAGCCCATGGTGACACGAGAATTTCATATATATATATAGGTAGTTAGCCGTCGTGCCTACAGCAACTCTCAACACGTACAGAATCAGTTCAGATGTCAACGCACACCATTCGGTGTGGGGCAGCACGGACATCAACACAAGAGGTGAGTGCCTTTTAGATCATATTTAAAGCACAAATCTTCAAATAGGTAATAGAGGGATCAAGCCAACCTTTATTATATGCAATAGGCAGGAAATTATAGATGCCGCTTTCGCCTCTAGCTCTTTAAGTGATAGACTAGGAAATGGAAGGTGTTGGAAGAACACTCCTTTTCGAACCATAGGTACATCTCTTTTGAAATGAACAAATCTCTACCTAACCTACCCAAGCCTGTCAGAAATATCAGGAAAAGAGACAGGGACAGTATATAGACTTAAATTTGGCGTGAAGCAAGTAAGACCTGTTCCCGCAACCCTTAACAAAGCTCTGGCTCCAGCATGTCCGCTAAGAATTCCCAGGGAGAAATCTGAACCTCGGTGGTGGTCGGGAGAGCTGAACAAGCTTCGGGAAAGCAGCAGACAGGCTTTCCACAAGGCAAAATATATTTACCTAGAAGAAGACTGGAAGAGATACAAAAAATCCGAAGGGTTACAAAAAATGTAATCGAACTGCCCAGAGGCAATCATGGAGATCCTTCTGCGAAGAAGTGGAGGGAGCATCTGAGTCCTCCAGACTCCGCAAAATTCTGGCAGTTAGCTTCCAAAACTAGGAGCTACTAAATAAGGCGGACGGCACATTCACTACAACTAGCAAAGAGTCACTAGAACTCCTTCTTGACATACACTTTCCAGGATTTTCAGTCAATACTGAGCAAAACATAGAAAGTTTAATGAATGGTGAAGAAGACCGACTCTTATGGGCCATAAATGGCTTCAAACATTTCAAATCTCCAGGGCTATACGGGATTCATCCAATGAAACTGCAGAAGACCAGTGGGTGCCTATCAGTCAATCTATTAGAAACATTCAAGGGTTGCTTCAAACTTGGCTATATTCCACTGGGGTGGAGTCATGTTAAGATAGTCTACATACCTAAGAATGGAAAAAGCTCACACAAACACCATATAGAAAACTCACATGGAAGCCAAACACTCTAGAAAAAGCAAGGAAGGCTAGCGTAGCTCTGTGCGCCCGCAAAAAAGCGATAGGCAAAACCTGGAGAATCAAACCTAGAATTCCATATTGGCTATGTATATCAATCGTCAGACCCGATATCCAATAAGGATATCTGTATCTTATCAGACAGCCAGGCTGCCCTAAAAGCCTTGGATGCACCCCAAACAACATCTACGAGTGTATTAGATTGCCGTCGATCTCTTAAAGAGATGGCTACACAACTCTGCATTGGCCTGTGCTGGGTAACCGGTCACAGGGTCATTACAGGGAATTGCAGGGGCGACCAACTTGCAAGGATTGGGACCAATCTGCCACATGTCCCCAGGAACATGGAGCGTTTGGTTATTCCGCTCGCAACTTGCAAATTCCTAGCCAGGAAAACACTAATCAAACTCACCAACCAAAGATGGAATAGTGCTTTTACCTGTGATAAAGCTAGGAAAACCTGACCGAAGCTAAACCAAAGACTATCTAGGACCATAATCAGGCTAGATTGGACTCAACTGAGGAAGGGACTCACGCAACAAGACTAGGAGTCTTAACTAACGATTTCTTTTGCAGCTGCAGAAGCGGAGAGGAATTAGAAACAATCCATCACCTTTTTTGCACGTGCCCAGCTCTAGCCAGATGGAAAAGTCGTTTCCTAGAATCTCCTTTCCTTCAAAGTATAGACAATCTATACTAACTAGGGATAAATAACCTTGATCGCTTTATTAAAGGCTCTGAATGGTTTCACCAAATTGGAAGGTAGCTAGGCCTCCAACCTTGAGGCTCTCAACGGACGCATACTGCTGCCTAAGTGGCATCATTCACCTTCTGATGCAGCTACCTAAACTCACCTAACTTCGATGGATAGATTAAGATAGTATGTATATTTCTTCAGCGTCTAAACGACTAAAAACTGAAACAAAAGTGTATATGTGCATACATAAAGAAAAATGAAACAAACTAAATAAATAGCTTTATAGTTCGCTTCATTTATAATCTAATAAAATATATATATAAGAGGCGGATGAGAAAGCACTACACCGTACAAAGAGTACCCTCAAAGAAACGTGGAACAAATGAAATCAGCCCAACTGATGGAAACTCCACTAAAAAAAAGCAGGAGGAACGGCAGGGCGTTAAGGGTGCTCTGAACTCAAATTCGCACTTTAGACCAGGTATGGTACTGGTCGACTGTGCAACGGAAGAAGCCGCCAACTTGCTGAAGTTAACGGTGCCAAAGTTGACCGGATGGGTAGGCCCGGAACTATCTAAGTGCAACGGGGAAAAATACCTAGTGTACACATGATAATTGTGTACCTACCACGAGCAGCTGGGACCGATAACAAAAAACTCCTGGACCTGATGATCACCCAGAATGCGCGTCTTTGCACCAATCTGTGGAGAATATTCAGCAGTATGGAGATAAAGAACGGCAAGTTGCTGACGATAGGCATGGACGACATATCCCTGGAAGCGATTAAAGCCAATGACGGCAGAATCGCGTTTATATTTGGATCGATTCCGGTATACATACACAAAAAGCGAACACCGAAGTAGGAGGCAGAGGCTACACCTGGGCCTGATAAAAGAGCGGTGGCAGCAGAAACCAATATTCAGGCAGAGACTGCCCCAGGGATCACGATACCTGGAGAAATAGCAGCAAAGGTGTCTGAAGAAGCAGCCAGTAGCGAAGACGTGGAAATCTCGGATGGAATAGCAATATGTTACGTGCTAGGAAGGTAGAAATACCAACCAGTACAGGAAGTGTAACTGCAAATACCACACGAGGGTGTCCACAAGGCGTAGTGCTGTCACTAGTTGAACTAAACAACAACGCATTGACAGTGCAAGGCTATGCTGACGACATAGTCATAATATGTAGAGGGAAATTTGAGGATACTCTATGTGATAGGATGCAACTAGGAATAAAACAAACGAAAATATGGTTTGTCAAAGTGGGACTGAATATTAATCCAGCGCAAATCACTATTGTACTATTCACAAGAAAATACAAGTTAAAGCATCTCAAACCAATCAGTCTAGATTGAAAAAAGATAGCATTGCAAATAGAAGAAAAATTTCTAGGCATAATTTTCGACCAGAAATTTCTGTGGAAAGCACACATAAGACAGTTTCTGCCTCAAAAATGTTTTATACAATTCCACAATTGGTCGTTCTTCTGCCCATTCGATGAAACTGTATTGAAATTTTACTGGCACCAGATTGTCACGCGTTCTGCCCATAAAATAGATCTGGAGATCGTCATTAGGCATCGGCATCAATGATCCAATTTTTTTTTTTTTCGCAGACGTTGTGGTAGCGCATTACTAAACAAGAGGACTTACGAAATGAGACCTAATGTCTGTTTCACAGCTACGACCGATAATGGTCCACAGCTGCTTTTGCTACTTGAAAAATATACTTTTAGTTTACAAAAACTACAACTATATATAGTAAAAATTTATATAAGTATCTAATTCTATTTAATTTCATTAAGTCTACGAGTAAGAGAAGGTTTTAAGGGGTACGAAAAGGCTACATTGGAAAATGAACGATAGTTAGAGTTATAAGCAAAACACAGCATGAAAGGATTAATGGTATTATTGTAATCTTTTTTAATAAAATTAATTTAAGCCATAATAGTTACATAAACATTTACATTTTTCCAGCATAATTTTAGAAATAGATGAAATTATAATTTAATGTAGTACGATTTGGTGAACAATATTTTTTGTCAATCCAAAGTACAAAAGCAGGGCAGGGGACTATCTGAGCCGTAAGAAACTCGTCAACTTCCTGATATAATGATGCCGGGGGATGTCATGCAGCCAAAGTTCAACTTTGTCAAATGGTTTAGAACTGAACTGAGTAACAAGAAAATGTGGGACGGTATATCAAATACGTATCAGATAAATCAGAATATGATAACATGGTACGCAGACGGCTCCTTCACAGATGAGCTGTGGCAGGTGTTTGAGGACTAAGAACCAAATACTCGGAAGCATGAGGCAAGAACGTCACTATCTTTCATGTGGAATCATACGCCATCGAAAGGTGCGTTCTTTTTAACCTGGAACGTAACTTTAGGAACAGGAAAATAGCAATCCTAACTGATAGCCAGGCAACAATCAAGGTACTCAAATCTTACCAAATAACATCAAAATTGATAATGGGGTATCTTGAAAAGTTAAATACACTGGGTGAAAACAATCAGGTATGGATTCTATGGGTTCCAGGTCACGTAGGAATTTCAGGAAATGAAGTGGCAGACAAACTTGCCAGGAAAGGAACAGCCCCTAGGCCATTCTTTGGGTTGGGAAAAGGTAACTTCTCTACAATTATTAAGGAAGCGGATGCTAATAGTAGAGCAATATACTGGAATAATTTACCAGGGTTAGCACAGTCAAAATATCTTATAGGGAACTACAACCTTAAAAAATTTAAAGAATGTATGAAGCTAAGCATAGTTAAGCTAAGAATCATTACGGGAGCCCTAACAGGACACCATAGGTTAAATTACCACCTAACTAAACTGGGGATCCAATCTAATGGAGCTTGTAGGTTCTGCAAGGAAGATGATGCATTACACATGCTGGGAGTCTGCCCAGCACTAATGCATAAACGGAAGAAACACTTCGGCGAAGAAATTGGAACTGTAAAGGTAGGCAAAATACTGCAATTTATTGATGACGTTAAACTCAGAAAAACGCTCTGAATCCAGGAAAAGGGGTACAATAGATCTTTGATCTTGTAGTGCAACAAATAACCCTACGGGTGTTAATCTATAGGTTGTTTCTAAACTATTTACGATATACACTGGCGGTCATGAAAACCGCACCACTGGCAACACTGACAAATAATTTAAAATTTTTGGGAATTTACCGATCGGTTTGCAAATAAATAAAAGGGGTTCTCCGCGTTGAAGTATTGTCGATGTGCTGACACCGAAATTTCGTCATTTGCAAGTGATTTCTTGGGAAGACGGTTGTTTCGGCGATTCAATAACGAAATGGTCGCAAAATATAAGCAGTTGAGCCGTGAAAAGAAAGTCGTTATCGACACGTTGGTGATGGAAGGGCTGACTTATAGGCAAATTGCTAATAAAATAGGTGGCTCTCATTCGACTGTAGTGCGTTTTTTGAAAAAAAAAAATATTTCGGGGGTCCTAGACCAAAAAAAAGGATCTGGTCCCAAGCGCAAGACAACCAAAAGATTGGATGGTCTAATAAAGATTTTAAGCCTCAAAAATCGGTTTAAGAGTGCAGTTACTATCAGGGCAGAGCTGGAGACACAATATGGAGAAAAATTAAGTGTCGAAACAGTGCGTCGCAGATTGCGAGAAGCTGGTTTATGGGGAAGACGCAAAAAAGCCGATGCTTACTAAAAAAATGTAGAAAACGCGTCTTGAATGGGCTAAACACCAAAAGGATTGGACAGTTGAGCAATGGCGAAATGTTTTGTGGTCAGACGAAAGCCGATTTAACCTGCAGTGCGCCGATAACTTGCCGTACGTACGCCGATTTTCTAAAGAACGGTATAAGGAAAATTGTATTGTGAAAACGGTCAAGTTTCCACAGAGCCAGATGATCTGAGGGTGTTTTTCCTACTACGTAAGAGGTCCATTACACTTTTTAAATGGAACAATGAATGGAGAAAAATATGGGCAAGTGTTAAAGGAGTTTTTGGTTCCGGCTATAGAAGAGCATTTGTCGTGTAGTTCGGATGCAATTTTTCATGACGACTCAGCGCCATGCCACCGAGCCAAATCTGTAAGTAATGTTTTTTTTTTTGATTCTGTCACCTTTTCCAAACAAGAAATTACGAACAAAATATTTACAAAAAAAATTTTTTTTTTTTAGCTAAACAAAGTGTTTGAGGACATTAGAATTTCACGCTTGACTTGGCCGGGAAATTCGCCTGATTTAAACCCTATTGAACACTTATGCCACGAGATGAAGCAAAAAGTAGCAGAGCAGAAACCGCAAAATAAGATACATCTAATTTCGGCCTTAAAAAATTTATGGCACAATATTATTACCGAGGATACTCTACAAGTCCTTGTTGATTCAATGCCGTCAAGAATAAAGGCGGTTATAGTGGCTAGGGGGGGCGTGACTTCGTATTAATTTTTTTTTTTTTTTCATTTTACATTACTTTATCAATAAACTAATAAGTTCAAAAAAATACATAGCAACTAAGCCAAAAAAAAATTTTTCCGCTAAACATATTTTTTAATTTTTCTAGTATTTTTGTTTGGGGCAAAAATCAAAAATATCCACAGATTAGGAATCAATTTTTTACTCCATTACCTTTTAATCCAAGTGAATTATTTTATTATTAAAAAAGAAATCATTTTATTTTATTTTAATCTGAACGATTTCCAAAAACATGAAATTTTTAAGTGGTTTCACTTTTCATGACCACCAGTGTATAACAGGTGTTTTCTTTTGAGACGCCTCAATTTTAAGGGATTAAGTAAGTCTCTAGCTAAACTATTTGTATGTCTGATCAATCTCAGAAACTCCTGGGATTGATAAATCGCCGTGAATATTGGTGTTTCTCATGTACCAAGGGGCTCTGTAGAATTTCTATATTGGATTCAGCTGTTACTCACCATAGTTGAATCCCATTGGTTCAAACATGCTTTAATATCACATTGTATAGTATGACTTTGTTTTCAAGGCTTAGTATGGATTTGACTTGTCTGTGTTTGTCAAGATGTTCCATTTCTTTATCCAGTCTTGGATTTGGCCACTGACACTGGATTAAGGGGCAAGCTCTGCAGTGTCATCAGCGAATGAGGTCATGGTTTGAGCTCTTTATGTCTGACGTGTATAAGGTGTAAAGCAGTGAAGCCAGAAAACTACTTTTCGGGACATCCGAGAATGTCTTTTATTGCAGATTGGTCGCTGTCATGTCTAACATAGAACATTCAGTTGCTGAAGTATGATCGCAGAAGTGGAAATTGTGCCACCGTTATTTCAACTAGTTCAGAAGACATTTGTGCCAGATTCTGTCAAATGCCTGTTTTTTATTCAAGATCACAGCAGAGCAGTACTATTTTTATTTAAACGCCTTGAGTACTGTTTGTACTATTCTATTTACTTGTTCTGGGGACCCGTGCCTGTAGCGGAAACCGAATTGATGGTCGGGGAGAACGTCAATTTCCAGCAATGGCAGTACTCTTCGAAGAAACATTCTTTTGAATATTTTCGAGAGCACTGCCAGTAGGCTGATGAGACGATACGATGGCATTACGCCTTCAGCTTTACCAGGTTTCAAGAGGAGAATGATTTCAACACACTTCCATTTGTTGGGAAAGTGGCCACTCATAAAGCCGACGTTGAAGATTTTTACTAACAGCTCTAGGCAATTTCCAAGGTGGGCTTTGACTGTACTGTCGATATCGTTGTATTCTGCTGATTTTTTTGTTGCCAAAGGTTTAATTTCCCTAACGAGCTCTTCTATGCTGACCGGTGATAACGGCGGGCTGGGGAACATTGTTTACTGTGGGCATGCAGCTTCTTAGAGTGCACGTGAGCGCCGAGTATGTTACCTTTTTCTTGGATGACGTAACACCACTCTCCATCAGATTTTTTAATGGAAATTATACGGTGTGCTGGGTTCTTCGTGGCACTCCAAAGGTTGCACTCAGGATTATTTGGCTCAGCTTTTAGCAACATGTCTTCTATAGCTTCGTTTCTTATATCAACTAGCCTTGAAAAGTTAAGAAAGTTCTTTGGTTTATCCGTTAAGATTTGTGGTTAGTGCCTGCAGTTTATTGGAGTTTTTATTTAGCTATTCTATTGTATCATCTTCATCTTGCTAGGAATGCAATTCTACGTTAGGATCAATCTGTCATACATAATAGTCTTTACCAAACACAACTGGCTGTTTCGGTTTGTTGTGGATGGAGTGGATTAGGTTACGAATCAAGCAGTTATGGTGGACATCTCGTCCGCAGAAATTTGATCACACTTGCGCACCATGGCGTAAAAACAAAACCCTACAAAAATCTACTTCATGGCCGGGTACTACATAGCGATAGTAACAGCATATAAATTTTTTTAACGGGGTCATGCGCCATCGTAATATATATATCAGTCCATTCAAAAGTCCATAGATGACATAAAGACGGTGTTACTAGAATTTTTTTAATATAATTTTTATTTAGTACTAACCTTTAAAAGAAAGCTGTTAAAATTTCATGATATTGTACTCATAAATTTGTGAGTTATTGTGCTAAGAATAATACTACTTTTGTGATTTTTAAAACAATGGATCAAAAATAATGTGTTTTAATTTTTACACAGTTTCTTGATGGGAAAAATACCGTTAAAGAAAAGAAACGCTTGAAAAGTGTAATAAGGACTTCATTCCATCAGAAAAAAAAAATGAAACGTTGGTTTTCTGACATCAAACATTCGCCAAAATTGGCTTCCAGCGACTACTAGCAGTTCGCAGATCTCAAAAAAATGCTTACCAGTAAGAAATTTCTCTCGAATGAAGAAGTTATCGTTGAAACTGAGGCTTGTTTTGAGGCCAAATATACATCGTTCTAGAAAGTAGTATCGAAAAGTTGGAAAATCGCTATACTCGTTGTATCGCCCTCAAAGGCAACTATGTTTAATAATAAAATGGATTTTTGTCAAAATTTTGTTTTTTTTCTTACTTACCGTACGGACTTATTGAATGACCTGTCATTCTATGTATCTGGTTAATTTATATACGGAAAGCTTGGCTAATGGAAGGATAGTCTCTGATTAGATTGATATTTCGGCATGTTTTGACGCGGCTAGAGATGTTCCGAATCAATTAACTACTTGTTAGAAGTAACTCCTTTTGATTCAATACCAAATCAATACCGATTTTTTAATTCAATACTTATTCAAATAATCGAGTACATTTTGAACATTGACATCATGGTGTAATAAATAGAAGGTGACACCAATTGGGCCTTTTTCTCCCTCGAAATTGGATCACTCTCATTAGAGCGATGATTTTATTGCCAGGCGACGTCACGTATATGTATTTTTGTAGCTGAATCATTTTGAGTTTTTTTTATATTAATACTTAATAACCAATTTAATAAATAAATTATTGTTGTTAAATTTAAATTGGATTTTTGTAACGTATGTTGTTGTTATGTGACAAAATTAGGTCAAAGAACATACACACTAATTGCAGATTACATCAATATTAAAACATGGCGGCTTTCATTTTTAGTTGAAAAAGAAGTGCACATGATGTCGCTCTTCAAGAGATCAGGAGTGGTTGTCACCTCGTCCAAATGTGAAGATTGCGTTTGAAGGCCTAAGCAGTATACGCCCAGCAAACTATAGCTGGGCAGCATTTAACTTTGTTAATTACTGCTTTTAGTGTTATTGCAAACAAATAGTTCTCACAGCACGAAAACCCTTCTATTTCATTCTGATGCACTGCGCTTCTCTCAAAGAGAGACAGAAAGTACTCCGCCTTATCCCTTAATCGTTGATATTTTGAGTTTGATTGTAGTTGTTGGTCTAGCCGAATAAGCTCATTTGTTCCGGTTTCTTCTTTTCTTAAGTATCTAATTCTATCTAATTTCATTAAATCTACGAATAAGAGAAGATCTTTTCAAAGAGGACGAAAAGCCTACATTGGAAAATGAACGATAGTTAGAGTTATAAGCTAAACACATAGCATAAAAGGGTTTATGGTATTATTGTATTTTTTTTGTTTTTTTTGATTAAAATTAATTTTAGCCATAATAGTTACATAAACATTTACATTTTTCCAGCATAATTTTAGTAACAAATGAAATGATAATTTAATGTAGTACGATTTGGTGAACAATATTTTTTGTCAATCCATCTTTTACCATATGAATTATGAATTCATTATGTATAGATTCCCACACGCGAACATGCAACATATGATTGGCCATGCGAGAAACATGAATTTTCTAAATCCATGCCACAATTGGACATTGTCTACCCTTGAGATTTATTAACTGTCATAGCGAATGCCAAACAAATTGGAAATTGAATTCGTTTGAATAGGATTGTACTCTCCAACGGAATTATTGAGATGAGTGGCAACGGAACGATTTCTCCCTTAAACTTTCTGTTAAAAATAGTTGCTTCAATAACATTTCCGGTAATCTGTTTGATGACCAAACGTGTCCCGTTGCATAATCTGGGTGGATTTAGATTGCAAAGCAGAGTTATCGGAGAACCAATCTTCATTCGAAGAGTATTTGGTGGCATTCCTGGTATATGTAGTGAATTTAAAAATTCAGTTGTATAATTTACTGCTTCGTTTTCACCAACGACTATGTCGATTGATTTGAAAGACATCAGTTCGACCGGTAATGACTGTTGTATCTGAAAGTTAATTACGTCGCTGCTAAAATAGCACATTCACTGAGCCAATTATGGTTGATGTAATTATTCAGTATTGCCGGGAATACATTCTCAATTCACATTTTGAATGAACGATGGTACAAAAATTGTTTTGCAATTCCATATATTGTGTGTTTGGATGCTGTTCTATTTTTCCCTTACCAGCAATTGTTCAGGAAATATTTGTGCCGACGAATCATTTTGCAATTGTACTCGCAAGTTGATAGTCAATCGAACTGTCTCGATGTTTCGCCATAAGAATGATTGTTTTAATCATGCGGTAATCTCATCGGCTTAAGTTGAACGTGGAACAACTGGCAATGTCACCGAACAGTAGTAAGATAGCACCACCGAAAAGTTTGTCGTTACGTTTTAAATCTTGCACAGTTCTATGCAATGCTTCGAGTGAATGTACATTCATCCCAGATAATGATCGAACTCTTTTGTAACACTGCAGCCATTCCGCTTTGTTTTTTAATGCTACAAATTGCTTTCGGTTTGTTATAAATATCAAATGGCAGCTTGAGTGTGACGTTCTTCCACCATCTAATAAAGTGGCAACAATGCCTGACGATGCAATTGCCAAAGCAATTTGCCGCTGCGAACCTATCTTTGCAAGGATAAATGATCAGGCGATGGATGGAAATTAGAATATATATATCCTCGATCAACACTAATGCTTCATTGTACATTTCTGGCGTGTAATCAATTTTTTGATCTTGGGTTATGTGTCGAATTCATTACAGTATGTCTTCTGTCATGTAACTCTCGTATTTTTCCCATGAAGTCGATAATTGTGTTGGATAACATATTATTAATATAATTGCGAACGGTTAAAGAATGTTATACGGCGTGGATGAAAATACTGCATCAGCAAGTGTCAGATCCCAATGATTGTCGTCTTCCAGCAATTGCAACTCCTGACATGCATCTCGATATGAGTTAAACACTTGTCCATTGAGTGCTCGCAAAATTTCGAAAAACGTTGGTCCTGTTAAATTCACCAACAACAAACGCAAAAAGAAACATTCACATTGTTTTGTATTTACTGTGTGAATTCTTCCTAATGTCTTAGCTTTAAATATGCTTGCGATTTCTGGATGTAGTTCGCCTCGTGTACATGGTTCCCATTTCTTACCGGATTGGTTCCATGTAAAATAGCGGTGAACGCTGATATATAATAATGTTTGTGCGAATTGTCTGAAAACATCAGGTTTTTGGCACAGAGAGCATTTTCTTCAGTGAAATATTTACGATGACCATTTTCAAGATGTACTGCAAATGCTCAACAGTTGGGTCTCGTTCGTGTATCGGAAAACTAAGAATACGCCAGACAGCTTCGTTGCTGCTGATGTATCTGCCCTTTGGTATCGTGATATTTCGACATTTTCACTTAAATTTTTACATTACTTGAAATGCTGCTAAATCATAGCCTTTATTAACGTATTTGCAAATGTACTTGATTGATTGTACAGATGCTAAATTCGACATTAATATGTGCCTTATACGTTTTTGAAAGCAGTGGTGAATATGGTACTAGTCGAACTATCGAACAATTCTTGGTCAACAGATGGATCTGTTATTTCTGCCGAAATAATTTGATCAACTTTTTCTGAGCGCATTTTAACCTCAAGCCAAATCATTATATGAGTTTCATCCGTCGGGTGTGTGATCGTTAATTTTTGTTGCTCCAAATGACGTCATTTAGAAGCATGAATTGAATTTGCGTATCTTGCGCAAAAATAATTTTGAATCGGCTGATGCGCCAGCAATAAGTGAAAGTAAAGGTTCAGGCGAAAAGGTAAGTGGTGGTAGTACAACTTTTCCTGGTGCGCAACAGATTCCGGGTGCTTCATTGCGGAATTTTAACGCGTGGCAATGTTGACTTTCTTTGTCCACTGCACTGATGGCAATTTTAGAATGAGCTGAATAATTGATGTCTAATGCATATTGCTGTCTTTCTCGTTCTTGTGCTCTGAATGTGTAGGAGTAGTTCTTTATTTTCAATTTCTTTTGTTTTTTTTCATTTTTCCTTAATAAAATTTCATTCTTAAGAACAATGAGCTTAAAATACCAGTAGCATGTCTGTCTGAAATCCACCACCACCCTCACCGGATAGTGCGTCGTTTGGTGGTAGTGACGGTCTTACCTAAACAGTTGTACATTATTAATCTAGTGTCTTATAATTATTCTTTGCTGTCCTCCTGGCCATTTTGCATTACTAGAAGTTAAAAATCTCCGCTTAGTATTCTCTTTTTGTAGTTCATTGCATCCCTGATGTAACTCGCTAGCTGTCGCCAATTTCTCCCGTTGAGTGTGTGCACGTATTCTTCCACCGTCTTATACGGGTTTTGCCAGTACAGCCGCCTATATTCGCTTAAAGTCGGACATTCTGCTATGAAATGGAAAGAGTCTTCCCTGACGCCCATATTGCAAATAGTGTAATTCTCACAAGTTCTTCTTTTATATGGTGTATACATCATGTCCAACAGTTCCACTCTTGCTTTAAAGATATTCGCGATATCTTGTATGCCCAGATTGTTAATAAAATAGTTATCCTCTAGCTGGTAGCTTAATTCTCGGTAATAATTCCTGGTGATACTGTTTCTCGCTTGTGTTATATGCTTGATTTTTCTATCTTGTTCTCCCTTCAGCAGTACTTCTTCATGCATTTTCCTCCACGTGCCGGTGTCCTCTGGAATACACGCGACGTTATATTTATCTGCTAAACTCTCCCATTTCTCAAAGAATTGCAACCTTGGTTGTATCAGATAGCTCGTGACAGTTCTAAGTAGTCTGTCTTCCTTTAGTTTCTTATATATCCAAAGTGTATCGAAAGAGCGTACGTATACATTGAGGCGAGATTTGTTTCCAGGTTTGATTTTGATTTGTTTATGTTTGAAGTCTTTCTAAATCGTCAAATTCGTCCCATCACCATACCTTTGCTGTGTAGCACATTATAGCCCTTGCTGTTGCCTCAAAGAGCTTATACTTTGCGCTATGGCCAACATTTTTCTTTCCTAAGAATGTTTTCCATGTATTATATATGGCCTTTTTCGCGTCCTTAAGCTTAAGTGCTATATGCTTTTTGAAATTCAGATTCAGAATGAAATTCCTAGATATTTAAACTGCTTGACCACTTCGATAGGCTCATTGTTCAGGTTCCATTTGTCTGCCGCAGACATTCTTCCTCTTTTACTTTTACTATTATGATTTTGGATTTACCTTCATTTATTTTTAGATTCCAGGTTTCCCAGTACGCGTAAATCTTGTCTTTCATTTCTTGCATCAAATTTGGGCTGTCAGCTAGGATCACCATATCATCTGCGTACATAAGCACTTTTATCCTTTGCTCGGCAAATATGACTCCGCCTGGTAGTATATCTACAATGTCGTTAACAAACAGTGAGAACAGTAGTGGGCTCAGTCTACTGCCTTGTTTTACGCCCATAATCGTCTGGAACCAGCCATCCCATTCTGCTGTTTTGTTTCCGCTGTAAAGACTTTCAATGATCTTTATAATTTTGGTTGACGGGCCACAATTACTCAGCTTTAGTATTAGGTCCCTGCGGTGTATCTAATTATCTGCCCTCATAATTTTCTATGATGATGAGGATAATGAGGATGTTTTCGAAGATTTTGGACAGTAGCGGAAGAAATGATATCGGTCGGTATCTCGTGAGCCGAATTGCTCGGTTTTAGAATAGTGATAATATCAGAAACCTTCCAGATCGATGGTACGTGCTTTAGTTTTAGTACAGCATTAATTAGTTGAGTTAGTTTCGATATGCTTACTAACAACAACTCTCGGAATAATTTTGTTGTTATCAGGTTGAATCCTGGTGCTTTTTGCGGTTTCAGGTCTCTGTTGATGACTTCTATCTCAAGCTCAGTTGCTGATGGTAAATCTGAACTTGTCGGAGTGTGAGAGTTGTTAGGGATAAGCCCATTAGACTCATTGTCTTGATCAAATACGTCAGAGAAGTAGTCAGCAAGCACTTCAGCCTTTTCCTTGTCACTTTTGGCCTAATTTCCATCGAGTTTCTTTATTGGTGTTCGTTGAACTATCGGTCTTTTAAGGGGGGGTAACGTTTTAAAGGCTTTAAAACATATTTTTTTATGACGTTTAATTTGTTATTAAAAAAAAAAAAACATAAATAAAAAATCAAAAAAAACACTTCCTGAATACCTGGTCATTTATGTGAAGAAGTAATGTTCAAATTTTTTAAAAGGATCGGTTCAATAGATTTTGAGTTATAATGTTCACGGACTTCAGAAATGACGCTTTTGGGAAAATAGATTTAAAGTTTTTTATACGTTCAGCTCAGGTAATTCGGCCAGTCGTTTGAAACGCTTTCACTACGTTAGTTTTAGTCGGATTGACTTAAAATTTGCACGCAATATTCTCGACATATTGTTCATTCAGAAAAAAAAAAAAAAAAAAAATGTAAAAAAAAATTTTTAAACTATTTATTTAATTTCTCTTGGGTAGTTTGCCCGTTATGATTTCTGTGATTTTTCAGAACCGGGGTGCTGCGCCAGGCGGCTTGTTGTAACGTCTGGGTAAAATGCATCAACTCGTTTTCCAGCAGTTCTTCAGTTGTTATTTGTTTTGTAAGGTCCAAGTTGTCATCAGTGATGTGACGGAATTTGTGCCAATTCGTCAATTTGTTGCAGAGAAATTGAACGGATTGCTTTTCTGTGGGCGATTCGAATATTGTAAGGTTAATGGGTGAATGGTCGAAATCGAGTTCCAAGCCTCCTTCGATCAGCGTTTTGTTTATGGAAACATGTTTAGCAATAAAGAAGTCAATTAGATCTGGCGTTTTGGTTACGTCGGTTGGCCAATAGGTCGGCTTTCCGGAAGAAAGGTATGAACAACCTGATTCAGAAATAGCTTGCATTAATTCACTGCCTTTGGAAGACGTGAGTCTTGAACCCCAATTTATGTGTTTGGCGTTAAAGTCTCCACCCATTATAAACCGGTGAGTATGCATTTCGATGAGCGCTTTATACTGGTTGCATTTAATCTGATGTGTTGGTGGACTGTAGACCGCTGTTAGTGATAGTTTATTTGGCATCTCCTGAAATCCTTCCGTGCACACTTTCCAGTCGGGATAATGCTTTAATGTTTTTTTAATTAGAACGGCAGCTCCTCCGCATGCATAATTGCTGGGATGTATAGTGTGGTGAATATTATAGTTTCTGAATTTTATGTAGGACTGGTTCGTGAAATGTTTTTCTATAATAGAGTTGTTAAAATTACTTAAATCTGCGTTGCTTGGGCGACTATTGACATTGTTATTTCTGTAATGTGTTTTTTATTAGTTTTTTGGGCTAATTTTTGCTGTTAGTGTATCTAGAAATACTTCGAGTTTGCTGACCATATCGTTGCCGTATAGTAGCGCTATCGTCTCTCTTGCTCCTGCCGGATCGCCAACAAGCATGTCCTCTTGATTCCAGTGCAGCCATTTGTCCGCAAGTTCTATCCTGTCATCTCCACAGTGATGAATAAATGAGGTCGCTCGGTAGGGCTCTTCGTCATAGTATATCTGCATGGTTGAGCTTGGTAGGAACATGATGCCATTCCATGCCTGCAGTTAATTCTTGTATTATTGAAACTCGACTGTTACGGATTCAGGATAAAGTTACAGCTGTGTCAGACCAGCAGTAATATATACATGAAAAATGCTTCATAAGCACTACTTCGTTGCTAAGTTTTGCTAATAGTGCTGCAACGCTTAGTTACAATTTTGGCACCGTGATGCTTTTCAGTGATGCTACGCGACTCTTCGAACATAATATCTGTACATAAGTACTTCCTTGTACTCTGGAGACAATGTATATGCGCGCTCCATAAGCATCCATGTTTGTATCACTGATTCCATGAATTTCGATGATGCCATTTGGGAGTATCGCAAGCCTAGGGAATTTAATTTGTTGTGTGCAGTGAAAATTGTTGCATACTCTTTTCCAATATGTACTCAAGTCGAGTGGCTGGATCTCGTCCCATTCCAATTTGGTTTTCCAGAGATCCTGCAGAAATATTTTAAATTTTGTTATTACTGGACCAATCAATCCGAGTGGATCAGAGAAATGAGCAATGGTAGAGAGCACAACACGTTTGCACCGAGCACCGAAAAGGAGCAAGAGAAAACAAAATGCAATCTAACAAGGGATCCCAAGCAAGGACGAGAGTTTTCGTAATGTCTCTGCCGTCGTTAAATTTAAGAAAAGCCTTCTTGTCTCTGTTAGGAATTTCTTGCAGAACAGATAGCTCATTAGAGCATCATTTTCGTAGACTAAAATTTCCTTTAAAAAGCAGACCCACAGTTCGATGCATAATTTCGAGAACTTCCTGTGTACTACTACCACCAGTAATAAGGTCGTCGACATAAAAATGACTTTCCTTCATCGATAGCGAGTTGATCCATAACGCGGACTGATAGGAAGGAAGCAGGCATTGTGCTGTAAGTGACGGTGTCAATTTTACATTGCCAATAATTGTCGGGTGAAGACATTCGAAAGCACCGATACATCTTTTCGATGTCTCCAGTTAAGGCAACAGGGAAAGTACGGAACCGCAATGGTGTAATAAAAAGTTTTGGCTGTATGGTAAGACCTGCCATGAGGACTTCATTTAGTGATAATTCAGTAGACGTAGCAGCAGAACCATCAAAAACAACTACAAGTTTAGTTGTAGTACTCATCATCATCCTTTAATACGCAATGGTGAGGCAGGAAATGCTTGCATTGGCTTAAATTGTGTGATTCGACAAGAGACATATGCTTTTCTTACAAATATTCTTTAATGAATGCAGAATTTTGGCCTTTTAGCTGAGGATTGCGCATAAGTTTGCGCTTTCAAGGCTAGATTTTACAGGTAGGCGGGCGGCATTTTAGCGTCTGAAGTTGGCTTTAAAATGAGCCTCACAATCCAATTTTTCCTTAGTAAGCATGGATATGGACTCGTCACAGCTTTCGAGTTCCCAAAAACGACGAACCAGTTTGTTAATTCAGCCACTGGTTTGAGAATTATCTCAGAAGGTGAACTTTTTGATATAAGCGTTAAATTCCTTGTTAACTGTGAGTTGCCACCAGAGACAACCCATCCAAGTTTCGTTTTTTGTAATAGCGGTAGTCCAGCGCCTAATTAAATTTGGCCAACGCACAATAAGTTGTAGAATAAATTGGCGCCAAGAAGTAAGTCAATTTGTTATGATCGATAAGCTCGGCTGATTTTCAGTGATTGTTGGTGCAATGAGAGCTGTGATTCAAGTAGAATATGCTGAGGTTTGTGACTGTAAATAAAGGTCAATTGTGTAACCGTCTTTTGTAAGACCAGCTACAGACACTGAAGACTTGACCTTACTCAGTTGCAATTGATGGGCCCAGCGAGACGTTATAATGTGAAGTTCTAATCTCGAATCAAGAAGCGCACGGCAGAGTATCCATGTGCCAGATCGATTTTTAACATCAATAAACGCACTAGCAAGTAGCACAACATCTGAGATTTTGAATGGAAAAAGATGCGACAGACATTGCTGGAAACTTCGAAAACTGCTCGTATTTGATTATAAAATGGCCCGCGCAATCACAAAATGAACAAACGTCAGCATTAGAATTAGTTACGATGAAGGATCGTCGATTGTTAGTAGATTTGCTTAAATTTTGGCCAACTTGAACACTAGACGAGTATGCAGCCATAGCGTGCTCCACACTTTCATGTTTCTGGCACCGCCTTTCAAGGAATGTGGTGAACTGCAGCAGCAAGAAAAGACGAATAATATGCATACTACTTATATGCATACTGTAATAGAGAAAAATATTTTTTTATTACACTATTAGTAGTCGATGTTCTTCACAAAACCGTTTCAAAACTGTAAGTGTAATTTTATCGCCATTTTCTTGTACCATTTTTTGTGTACACTAAACATACTTAGACCGTTTAAACGGTTCGCTAGCATTGTTGACCTCATCCATGTTTTTACACGACGCAGTGTGAAGAAGGACCTCTGTATATTACTTGTTGTACAAGACTGTGCCAAAGAAATTCAAATTGCATTTTTTGTTGAAGGAAAGAATATTTCCGCCTCCTTTAATACTTCCGTAAAGTCTAGTTCTCTAAGGTCTTCTCTTGTCACACACTTGTCCTTCCATAATTGAAACCATGGCTTGGCTTCGTTCTTGAAAAAATCTAAATTTTAGTATTGGCAGAAATTTTTTGATTTATCTTTAAAATCAGCCAATGACATATTTAGCATCAAACTGGCATGTAGCGGCATCAAACCGAAAGCAGGTAAATTTTCATTATCAAAACGTTGCTCCAGTGCGGATATCAGGGAATCTAAATAAGGGATAAAGATCGATCGCTTCCAAAAATCGCATGGAGGCTCAGCAGGATGATTGGAACGATGTTGTTGGCGAAATACAATGGGCGAGACTTGTAAATCAGTCCCAATTGCAGCTGCAGTTCTGGTAGAACTCGTCCGCGTTGCTGCGATGATGTTTTACGAGAGATATAATTTTTTTAATATGACTCATGCATGCATACATGTCGATAGTTTTTGATTGTAATGCATTGGCAACAGATTCTAATATGCTTGAATATTTGGCTATCAATCCAACGTATACAATGAATTCTGACTTAGTAGCAGCGCAATACAGTTGGTAAACACCTTCCTCGCTACAGTATTCCTTTCTGTTGAAATATTTGAAAGTCAATTGACAATTTCCTCAAAATGTTGATTAAAAACAGCAACACTCTTGTATTTTTGTGACCAGCGTGTTTCACGTAAAGCTGGAATATTTGGTACGTACTTCCTGCGTAGAAAAGATTCTCGAAAAAAATTTATAATGTCCTTTATGGTGCTGATCGTGTTTCGAATTTTTGGAAGTTAAACTTGTGACTTGCACAATGAAAATACAAGACGTTTAATAATAATCTTTAGTAATAAGCAATAAAATATCTACACCAGCCTAGGAGGGGCAGCTTCCCCACCCTGCCCGCAATTGGCTACGCCCATGCTTATCTCCGTACGCAAGACCGCAAATGTTGCAGTTTTTCCACTCTGGTTAATCAGCAAAGTCAGCATTCATAAACATTCACCACTGAATGTAGGCAATTTTAGCTCCGGAAGGCGTAAATTGTTATGTATGTTTGGGGTTGTTGCAGGGTTGTTGCTTCACAAATTGTGGAACATATCGGCATTTCGGCGTACGATTTAAGGAGTGCACACGGCATACGAGTGTCTAAGTCTGCCCGTAACTCGTCAAAATTATTTCTTAAATCACTGGCCATTTCATCATAATCTATTTCTTCTAAATTATCGTGAGCCGCACTAAATAATATGTTAAACTGCTCATTTAATTTTAGTTTAGTAAGAATGGCTTACTCGGGGTTGAGGTTAAGTGTTCCTCAGCAATCGAATCTTTTAACACACGCAATCGTTCAAAAAACGATTGGGCCTTACGCTTGTAAAGCGGGGCCTTATTTTCGCACGAATTCACCATTGCATTTTCCATAGTTAATGATTGCAAATTTAGTACAGTTATAAGCCAATACACTGTGATTGAATAAAAAATCCAATGCACGTTCACTGATCACGTCGGGGTCACCAAATGTTGAGCTGACAAGCTTTTTTGTCAGCTGAAATTATAGTCATGAATGGTTTTTTATTGTTTTATTCTCAGTAATTCCTTATATTGATAATTAGTGTTAATATTAATAGTTAGGAGCGCACGTTTATATTTAACTTATAAAACAGACTTGCGGTATGCAAAATTTCGCGATTTATGTTTAGAAATGTTCACTTGGTATTTGTTTGCGTAAAATACAATTTGAACTCCCTTTTTTTGAAGTGAAACTTTTTTACCGAGGTGTAAGTCCAAAAAAAAAGTAACAGAAATCAAAGACTTGATGCTTCGTGAGCGAATATAAAATTTACTCATCTATGAAATAACACACAACCGAGAGAGTTGATTTCGCTCAGACAAAATTTCATGTGGCACACGTATACACTCATATTGCTGTGTAAAATTCATAGATCGTTGCTTTGCTTAAGGGTGGAATTATTAAAATATTGCGAAGACACATTTTATATGAATGTTGTTGTTGTTGAGCACATTATGTTAGTACGTCAGTAATATAAGTGACCACTAATATGTTTATTAGTAATGATTTCTATAACTATGTATGGGTGATATGAGTTTTCGTCATTGTCCACAGATTTGAATTTAGCGAAATGAACAGTAAAGCCTGTAACATTATTAATTCACATATATATGAAAATGGCATTATATTAATGTATTCTACTATCACACATCACCCCATTTTAGTTGTTGTATAGAACACATTTTTTTTATTTTATTGCTGTACAAAGCTCTTTGCTCATTGCTGTTGCTAACAAGGATGGAAACATCAGAAAACAGAGAACATTTTTATATGAATGTTGTTGTTTTTGAACACATTGTGACAGTACGCCAGTAATATGAGTGACCTTAGTGATCATGATTATTAGTAATGATTTCTATAATTTTTTTGTGTTTGATTCATTGTTTTGAAAATCACAAAAGTAGTGTCACTCTTAGCACAATAACTTACAAACTGAGTAAAATATCATGAAATTTTAAAGCTTTTTTTTAAGGAACTTAGCGGCTTAACAGCGATAAACAGCGGCACAACAGCTTCCCAGAATCTCGCTCTGTGGTTGTTGTTCGCTAAAGTGAGTTTTAACAGCAGCACAACAGTTTTTGTCTATTTGCTGATGAAAAATTTGATTTTACAAATATTGTTTGCCATTCAATGTTGTTTTTGTTGTGCACAATATGTTTCGTTGTCTGATGAACAAAAAGCCGAATAATATTTTTTTCTGCTCGCACTTATGTTGTTGCTATTTCTCTAACTTCGTTGCATTGTTTTTTTATCTCTTCGCTCTGTGTCTGTTTTTACTTTTGTTGGTCCTGTATCATTTCATTTGCTTTTGCTTTTAATATACGTGTATTAGCAAATATGTGCAATATGAAATGTAAATATGCGTTAAAATAAGAAGAAATTTATCAGTCTATTTCAAATGCATTATTTTTTGATTTTAACAATAACAGCTTTAGCCACCGATTATCAATAACTAGATTTAGTGCAGTGCGTAGTTTTATTATTTTTTAATTCACCATTACTTTTATATCTCAAAATTTTTATATATAAAATTGCGTTTCATTTAAATTTCCTTTTCACTGTTCTTTTTTTTACAAACACAGGTTTTCTTCATTCATTTTTGGCAATGAACGCTTCATTCAAAATTACAATAAATTCTATTAGATTCGGTTTGCGTAAGGCAGGCACGATAATAAAGCGCAAACGAATATATCAGAGTTGATGAAGATACTCCGTGAGAGGTCATTGAGTTAAATATGAGCACATATAATTAGTGATGATGTAGTCTATATATAGTATATATAATTTGACTTTAAGTTTCTAGTAAAAAACCACTTTGATTCAAACAACTTTTCTGCACAGTATTACCTGAGACAACTTATAAATAGATACTGCACCAGAGCAATGTTACGACCACTGTTAAGTTTTCAAGCTAGGTGTCGCCGGGCAGGGTAAAAGACGAAGCAAAAACTGGGCGTCTTGTCTGACTTCGCTTTGATTGTTCTCCTTTTGTCCCTTTTCCTCATTCAAATGTGTTGCTTACGCTCACACTGCCTACGGTAGTCGTTTGTTTTCGGTCAATGTCTAATTCCTTAGAAATTTACACTTTTTTCACCGCAAAAGTTTGTCACCCTTGCCCAAATGCGTTTGCATTTAATTTTTTTCTCGCTCTCGCACGTCACAATGTGCTACTTGCACTATGTAATGTGACATTAGACAATCGTTTGTTCTGTGATTTTTTTGTGTGCGCTTTCGTGTGTTGTGTTGCTTCCCTTATGATTGTTCCCCTCGCCTAAATGCGATTGGACCCCGCTGATGTGCTAATGATTTTCGTTGCTTGCTGATTCTGCTTTTTTGCAATTATGAGCGCCTAGTACGATATTATAATGACTTGCAAATTACACATTCAAAAAATGATGATATTTTTCATGAAATAAACTTGTTGGAATAGAAGAATATTTCTTATTCTTATACATGGCGGGTTGAACAAGGGCTATTTTGAAATTTTGCAATTAGTAGCTAACGTTTTGCTGCTTGCAGCGACATTGGTTTTTATCAGTCGAAAGCCACCGAGCATGGGAAAGCAGAGCCGAAGGTCATTCGCCTGGACTTGTGCACTGAGCACAGTATATGTGTATGCACAATGCGTTTTGTCCCTGTACCGATGTGAATTCGGTTGTCGTTTGCCTGTGGGTGGAAGTAAATTATGACTGTTGAAATGAAATACAGGTATAAGTTCGTCCTTCTCTACAAGATATTGAGTGAATTGTCTCATTACGCAAGACAAAAGAGTTGACACATAGAATCATGCTAGATGCTTATTGAGTTTTTCTTATTT
>JBAMBQ010001067.1:0-57421 GCA_037044495.1 Stegana nigrithorax | reverse complement strand
TTACTAGAGATTTTAGACAAATTTTGCCTGTAGTACACGCGCTGATATTGTTAATTCGTGTTTAAAAAAGTCAGAAATTTGGCCACGTATACAACAACTAAATCTATCGGTCAATATGCGAGTGCATCTTTATGGCAATTATCAATCTAATCAGTTTGCAGAGTATCTGCTAAAAATAGGCGATGGTTCCACTTCCATAACAAACGATGGTTGCATTACGATGTCAGATGTTGTCGAAGTCTGTGTTAGCTTTGCGAGCGAGCTATCGTCACTTCGAAAAATTCGGCCACTGACGAAATTAACAATGCAGTTTTGCAAAGAGTTTCAACAGAATCCAAAAAATTTACATCTTTCGACACAGTAACAACTCAAGAAGACGTTGTCCACTTCCCAACAGAATTCCTAAATACTCTTAACCTCCCGTGAATACCTTCACATTAATTAAATCTTAAATTTGGTACACCAATCATACTTCTACGTAACCTTAAGCCACCCACATTACATATGCAATGGTGCAAGACTCCGAATTACGCGTTTCATGCCTAATATTATATTTTTCCCCTTTAATAAAGCTTATGTTATATCATTGTTATTGTTATGTGAAACATTTTATTTTATTTATTAAAAAATGTTCAAATAAATTTTTTCTTTTTTTTCTATTTTTTTTTAATCTTCCAATGTATTGTATACTTCGAAAAAATAAATGTATCCCGGGCAACGCCGCAATAAACAAAGAAACAAAGGAAGAAAGATACAATAAATGAAATAAAACATGAAATAATAAAAATACCCAAAATATATTAAGCACAAAAAAAAGAGAACATAAAAAGTTAACAGACTTAAGCTTTTAGGCCGCAAAATAGTACATGAATTTAGAATTAACAAAATGATCGCTCAAGGAAGCAATGATTTAAGAAAACTTTTTCCAAGGCTTAATAAAGAAGCCGGCAGTCATAATATTACTAATCTCAAAGTGTCAATAAATGAAGAAATATTTAATTATACGAGTATATAAACATTTAAAGAAAAGGGTAACAAAGAAAAGAAAGGTAACTTAACATTAGTGTCAATACCAAAACTCCTAAAATTAGCAGACGAAATCTATATGCAGGATATGGTGAAAAAAAAATACTGTGCCTCACCCATATAAGCACACTATGGAAGTGAAACTGCTGCTCAAAATGTTAGGAATGAAGTTTTAGTTACTATGTATATGGGAATGGGTCTGGCAACTCTCGCCAAAACTTGCCTGTGTCCGTGGAGAGCAAGAAGAAGTGAAAGACGAAGTTGATCGGCGGTTAATAACTAGAAGACGTAAAAAACGACGAGTAGTGTAAGACGAGCACTGAAAGACGTAAGACGGGAAGACTACTATTTTATATATTGTACTTAAACTTAAATCAATACTCAAACTTGAATTCATACTTGAATTTACATAAATAATTGAACTGAAATAAATAATTAAACTTAAATAAATAAACAATAAAAAACCTAAATCCTACATTTTGGGGGCTCAACCTTAAAATAGAAAGTGCCGATAAATACATAGTGATTTAAAAAAAAAAAATGGCGTGTTTAAACGACTAAATTGCAAAAAGATTGAAGTCCACAACAAGAGCCAGTGTTTGTGCTCTACATAAGTTAATTTTCGAAAAAGAAGGTGATAAAAACAACAGAAAACGATTGCGAGAGTTCTGTAGCTTTGATTTTTCTAAAAGTGACGCTAACCTCAACAAGAAGAATGACTATGTCCAAGCAAATCTATCCGAACGCGATCTCGTGTCTATATGTGTTTTGCTGGGCATAGAATATAATGTAGAAGACGTTGAGAGTTACATTTTTGAAAATTTGAGTATGAATAAGCTATTACAAGCAAACATAAACGACGATGATGATGATCAAACAGATGAAGAAGTTGATAAGGAAAGCGACGAAGACTACGAAAGCGTGTTAAACGACAACAGTGATATGCCGGGAACAACCAGTAGAAAAATGCAAACGAAAACAGACGCACCACAGCAACAAAAAACACAAAAAAAGACGGACATCAATGCACAAGCAGGCAATGTGTATGTACAGCAGAAAGACGAAAGCACCGCAACAGCACCACGTTTCACTATCAGTTTTAGAGACATAGAAGACAGCATACAAACGTTTGACGGCACTAACACAGTTTCTGTTGAGAATTGGATAGAAGAATTTGAGGAGCAGGCGACGTTAATGATATGGAATGACATGCAGAAGCTCATATCTGCAAAAAAATCTATTAACGGTATTGCAAAGTTATATATAAAGAGCGAAAGAGGAATAAATACGTGGGATACATTGAAGATCGCTCTTTTGAATGAATTCAAATCGACAGCAAGCAGCAAGACGATACATACGCAGTTATGTGGGAGTAAGCGAGAAACTAATGACAGCGCACACGAATACTTTTACAGGATGAAAGACATTGCTTCGCGTGGTAATATTGAAGACGATGCACTCATTCAATACGTCATCGACGGTGTTGACATATTTTCTACGAACAAAGCAATTTTGTATGGTGCAAAAAATATGAAGATTGGCAAACAAGAGGTGGTTTGTTTTAATTGTGGCAAAAAAGGACATATGTCAAAAGATTGTTTAAATAAAGGAAATGGCAGAAAATGCTTTAGTTGTAACCAATATGGGCACATAGCGTCAAACTGTGAACAAAAAAATAAGACAAGCGAAAATAAAACAAATGCATGTATTTTGCAACAAAAAAATGATATAACAAGCAAAGACGTATTTTTTGGCGATAAAAAATGTCTAGCCCTATTTGACACAGGCAGCAAGTTTAATATACTACGAGTTACCGAGTTACAAAAACCAAAGCTTGAGAAATGCAGTGTATGTCTTACTGGTTTTGGCGGCGAACGTGATGCAAACAAAATTAGACCATTTGGATATTTTAAACAATCAATCAAAATCGACAATGATATTTTTATGCTAAACTTTTATATTGTACCAACTTATTGCATGGATATGAAATTAATTATTGGTGAAGAACTATGTTTATACGCTGAAATTTTGTTTAATCGAGACGGTGTAAACGTCCGCAAAATGCCAAATGAAGATGAAATTAACATAATGAAAATAGATGCGATAGTTAATAATGACGAACTCAATATAGGAACAGAGGCTAGTAATTTTGCGAAACAAGAAGTATGCGAGTTAATTTCCAATTTCAAACCAAGTAAACAAATGACGACAAATGTTGAGATGAAGATAACCCTTGTTGATGAATCTCCGATTTTTACGAGACCACATCGTCTTCCGCTGGCTGAGGCGCATATTGTCGACGAACAAGTAGATGAATGAATGCATGCAGGAGTGATTGAGGAATCCGATTCCGAATTCACGAGTCCTGTGGTTTTGGTGAAAAAGCATGACGGTTCGCCAAGGTTGTGCATAGATTTTAGACGCATCAATAAAGTGATCATTAAAGACCATTTTCCTTTGCCGCTCGTAGAAGATCAGCTAGATCGACTCCAAGACGCAAAAATCTTTAGCACAATTGACCTGAAAAACGGGTTCTTCCATGTTCCAGTTTCCGAATCAAGTAGAAAATCACACGTAATGGACAATATCAGTTCCGAAAAGTTCCCTTCGGACTTTCTAATTCTCCTGGCGTATTCCAGCGGCATGTCAATGCAATCTTCAGAAAGATGACACGAGAAGGTATAGCACTGCCTTACATTGACGACGTCATCATTCCAGCAAAAGACGAAACTGAAGCTATAATAAATCTCAAAGAAGTTATTTATACTTGCGAAGCATACGGGCTTGAGTTAAATCTTAAAAAATGTCATTTCCTGAAAAGACGCATTCAATTTTTGGGCCATATTATAGAAAATCAGAAAATTCATCCGACGACAGAGAAGATAGACGCAGTTTCCAAATTCAGGATGCCACAAACTCTTAATCAGCTAGAGAGTTTCTTGGGACTGACTGGTTATTTTCGCAAGTATATACAAAATTATGCTTCTATTGCAAAGCCATTAACAGACCTTACGAAGAACAATTGCAAGTTTGAAATAGGTCCACAACAAGAGAACGCCGTTAATTTTTTGAAGAAAGTGTTGACTGAATGCCCAGTTTTAAATATCTACAATCAGAAGTACGAAACCGAAGTCCATACTGATGCATCCATTGACGGGTTTGGCGCAGTATTGCTACATACAGAGGTCCCCTGATGACGGTCAATCGCACCGTGTGTATTATATGAGCAGAAAGACTAGTGACGCACAAAGAAAATACACAAGCTATGAATTAGAGATACTGACAGTCGTAGAAGCCTTGACGAAGTTTAGAGTGTATCTACTTGGTACTCATTTTAAAGTAATCACCGAGTGCAATGCGTTCACAAAAACTTTGGAGAAACTAAATCTGTGCACAAGGGTGGCACGCTGGGTCCTATTCCTACAAGAATACAACTACAAAGTTGAGCATCGCTCTGGAAGTCGTATGAAACATGTCGATGCGCTCAGTCGATATCCAGTGATGACAATAACTGATGAAATTATTTCGATTGAGATCCAGAAGGCACAAGAGCAAGATGAACATCTGCAAGCAATCAAGCAAATTCTTAAAGACAAGAATCAGATCTATAATGACTATTTTCTAAAGTCTGGTATCATACACAAGTTGGTTAAAGACGTCGAGTTAGTGGTAGTCCCAAAAGAAATGCAAAGGCAGATCATCAGTCAAGCACACGACCGAGGGCATTTCGCTGTAAGGAAAACCAAAGAACTGATCTGCAACAACTACTTTATACCCAATATTGACGACAAAGTACAGAAATATATCCAATGTTGTGTCCCATGCATCATGAACAACAGGAAACGAGGCAAACAAGAAGGGCTACTGCACCCACTACAAAAAGAAGAGGCTCCACTGTATACGTTCCACATTGATTTCTTGGGTCCACTATTGTCAACGAGTAAGAATTACAAACACATCTTAGCTGTTGTCGACGCATTTACGAAGTTTTGTTGGCTCTACCCAACTAAATCAACCACACCGAACGAAGTCATAACGAAGTTGCGACATCAAAGCATGACGTTTGGCAATCCAGCATTCATTATCTCAGACAAAGGTGCGGCTTTCACTTCAGAAGACTTTTTGAAGTATGGCAACGACGAAAACATCAAATTAATCAAGATAACAACTGGCTTACCAAGAGCGAATGGGCAAGTTGAAAGACTAAATTCAATAATCATATCCGTTCTATCAAAACTTAGCATTGACGATCCTACAAAGTGGTACAAGCATGTTGACCGAGTTCAGCAGGCGATTAATTCAACGTACACCAGAAGTATTGATACCACACCTTTTGAGCTGTTGACTGGAGTGAAAATACGTACTAAAGAAGATGCGAAACTACAAGAATTGATTAGAAAAGAGATTATAGCTGTATTTGACGACGAACGCAATGATTTACGTATTAAAGCTAAGGCACATATATCAAAGTTACAAGAAGAAAATAAACATACCTACAATCTGCGACGCAAGAAAGCAAAAACATACAACGTTGGCGCATTAGTTGCCATAAAGCGCACACAATTTGGTGGCGGTCTCAAATTGAAACCAAAGTTTTTAGGCCCTTACCGAGTAGTCAAAGTTAAATCTAATGACACTTATGATGTCCAAAAAGTTGGCAACTACGATGGTCCGAAGAATACATCTACATGCGCAGAATTCATGAAACCATGGCTCATCAGCTACGACGACGGCAAAGACGACGAAGCATTCGGGGCGAATGCATAGTAGGATGGCCGAGTTATGGGAATGGGTCTGGCAACTCTCGCCAAAACTTGCCTGTATCCGTGGAGAGCAAGAAGAAGTGAAAGACGAAGTTGATCGGCGGTTAATAACTAGAAAACGTAAAAAACGACAAGTAGTGTAAGACGAGCACTGAAAGACGTAAGACTGGAAGACTACTATTTTATATATTGTACTTAAACTTAAATCAATACTCAAACTTGAATTCATACTTGAATTTACATAAATAATTGAACTGAAATAAATAATTAAACTTAAATAAATAAACAATAAAAAACCTAAGTCCTACATATATATTCTTGATCAGCATTGAAAAACGGATCTCGGTAATCGGAAACGGTAACACCACCACAAAATTAGTCACGACGATTCTCCTTATATATAGGCATAACGAGTAAATTGTATTTTGCGATATTTCACCTATAACATATAGCTGCCATTGGAACGATCGGAGGAAAAACCACATTCACTAACAAAAATCCTTGTGTTTATTAAGACACCGTTAACATATAGCTGCCATAGAAACGATCTGCAGAAAAATGACAATAGGATTTTTTACATTTTAAACTACATAGGTACAGGGTTTTCTATAGTCGGTTACGCCCGCCTTTAACCCTGCCTTTCTAGTTTATCATTTAAATATGGACTGCGTTTGGACAATGGATGATGCAGCATGTATGTATCAAAGTATAATTGGTTTGTACAATATATTAAAAAAAAAAAACTAGTTAAAATTAAAAGACAATTTTGGCAGGAACCCATTAACGATCATATGGCTAACCAGCTTATTAGCTACGCATTAGAATAAATTTCATTGCCAACCTAGAACAGCTGTAGGTTCTAAAAAGTCAACAACTCAGAAGGGAACTAGAAAGGCAGGGCTATAGTCGGTTACGCCCGACTATAGAAAACCCTGTACCCAATCCAAAACTGAATATATATTTTTTGTTGCATTAATATTTTATATTCATTTTGTAAGGATATCTCAGGAAAAAAAATTTTTTTTTTTGTCAAAAACCCATTTTCAGCATATCGTTCCTATGGCAGCTATATGTTATAGTAAACCGATATTTATTATATTCGGGAATATGATTGGATATTACTTAAAACAATTAAATTCAACATTTTGTAACGATATCTTAATAAACAAAAAAGTTTTTCGCAGTAAATGTTGTTTTTCGGCCGATCGTTCCTATGACAGCTATATGATATAGTAAACCGATATATAATATATTGAGATATGTAATTGGGCATTAGCTAGAACTGTTAAATCCAAAATTTGGTGGAGATATCTTGAAAAACAAAAGGGTTTTTGTTACTAAATGTGGGTTTTCACCCGATCGTTCCTATGGCAGCTATATATTATAGATCGAATATCGAAAAAAAAACTCGTTATGCCTATGGATTGGGAGAGTCTCCGTGCAAAATTTGGTGGTTGTAGGTCTTACCGTTTCCGAGATCCGTTTGTTCATACAGACGGACAGACAGACGGACATGGCTATATCGACTCGCCTTTCGATGCTGATCAAGAATATATATACTTTGTGGGGTCTGCCACGCCTCCTTCTGCCTGTTACATACATTTGCACAACTTTAATATACCCTTTACCATTTTTTGGTACAGGGTATAAAAAGAGTGGCGATTCATTATGCACGAGAACCTCTGGAAGTACCGTCTGAAGCCGCAATCAGCACTAAAAACTTGGTTCAGCCAAAAGGGGTCCTGGCAACCATGGTTCTAGTCTGGGTATGATGCCATGCGAGACTCGCGATGAAATGTTTTGATTCGTGTGAGGCATAAAACTGTTTAGATTTTGCTAATAATCTGGCAAGCAATTAAGAAAACCGTGTTGTCGGAAATGGTCCTGAATGGTTCAAATAAGTACGCCAACAAATGTACTATGCCGCCTCAGCACGCAACGCAGTTGCTGCTGTGGCATTTATACAATTGACAATTAAACTTTTTACTGTTTACTGCGCACACTGCTTCGAGGCTTGAGCTAAGCCGCTGCTCCTGTTGCCTCTGCTATTGTTGCCTGCTGCCTGCCTCAAATCTTGTTAGAATTAAAATGCTGAGCAGCAAATTTATAGATTTCATGCTTATGATTTATGTAACGACCGGGAAAGCGCCTGTCTCAGGTTTGTGTATGTGTGTGTAGGTGTGTACAACATAAGTAAAACACTTTGGCATGTGTTCAAAATAATAAAACAACAGCAACAACAACAGCAAAAAAAAACAAACAAACACACAGCATTTTGCATAAGTACTCATACTCTTAGGAAAATATGTATACAAATATAAAAATAACAAAAACAAAAATTAGGCACATGCATAAATTATATAAAATTACCTTGTTTCAAGTGAAATTGTGCAATAATTTTTAATGTTACAAATGCAAAACAGCAAACACAGGCGACTTACACAGGGACTTTGCTGCCTTTTTTTTTTTTTTGTACGTCGAAAAAATCATAAATTATTTAAAGCAAATACTCCACACATGTGCTACATTGACATTAGAGTCGCGGCAGCTTAGTAGGCAGCAGCAAGCAGCAGTTGCACTTGACATTGTCGGCCAAGTGTCTTGGCTTAAGTGCTTAGCAGCGAAATATTTTGCATACTGGCTTAAAGCGGATATTTTTAGCGTGAATTTCAAGGACATGTACAAATATTTGACAGCAATGTCAGTTGCACGTTGTGATTTAAAAAAGCAATACAACTGGAGATACTCTTGAACTTGACAGAACTCAGTGAGCTAACGTAAATTATATCTGCAAGTGAATATTATTTGCTACAAACTTATAGAAGTCAAGTTAAAGGCCGCAAGGCGACCATTGAGTATAAGTGGGACCTTGATATTATAATAAAGCGATTGCCATATTTGAGCCAATCAAACCTTAGTTGCTCTTCTGCTGGGTTCTTATGTATATAAACTTTGAGAAGATTTATACAGAAATGTGTTCCATAGCTGCTACACAGGAAAGGAGAAATAATAATTTCTATTGCTGATTATCTTTACTTCTAAAGCATTGCCTGCCCTAACTTAGCGACATTTATTATATAGATTTCTCGCAACAGGTACACATACACACACACACATACACACGCTTAGTCCTAACAACACAAATATTTTAAACTGTGCGTGTTAACTCAATACAAAGGCTTAAGCCAGAACATTAGTTTTATGTCACGATATGGTAGATATTTAACTCAAATGATTTGTCTTGCTTTGTTGGCAAGTGCACACAACATTTGTTATTGCAGCATAAATCCCATATATTGAAAAATGCTTTACTTACCGCAACTAATTCAATGATTTAATGTCTAACCGACGCAGCTTAATTGCACACAATAAACTGTTTAGTACAAGAATCCCAATGCGAAGCAAACGAATTCGTTGTATATACTTTGCTCATGTAGTGGTGTGTATCTGTGTAGCAGTGCGTAGCATGTTTTGTTATGTTCGTCCAAACTGAAAATGAAAATTAAATTTTAAGCGCAAAAAAAAACATAAGCAAATGTCGTTTGTTTACAAAATGTTTACAGCTGTTGCCGGAAATTTTGGGACAAAATGCCAATATGAAGTTCAGATAAATCGTTAAGTGGCATACAAAGATAAAAGTATCTAACGGTTGCATTATCTTCATTCTCGCTATAATTTAAAGTTACAGATAAACCAGTATTTTTTATAACTTACTTAGATAACTTAGTTTAGACAGGCACCACCAAATTAAAATAAAAGCTGAGTATATAGTGATATGAGAAGACCAGAATATATAGAGATATCTAGGTAATCTCTGCTTAGGCGAAATGCCTACAATAGAAAGTTGCTGAGTCATAAAAGCTATTATTAATGACTCAGTCCAGAGAATACAGATATATATTCTCAGTCTAATATACTGAATTAAAATAGTTTAGCAACCTTTCCATGCATGCACACAACAACAATTTAGCAAAGTTTTATTGTAATCGAATGATCGGTATAGCAATGCATACGAAGCAAACAGACAAAGGAACATTTTTATTTATTTATATACAATAGATAAGATACATAACTTGTGTTGCAGTTACCTAACTAAACCTAACCAAACCTATATAAACAAAATCAAAACTAAACAAAACAATTGTGGACCTCTAAGATAATAATAAAAAGGCATAAATGTACATAAAGAATTAGTAAACAAAAAAATGTTCGCCATATTTTTTTGCCTGCAGCACACTGTGCAGCTGAGCTTTTTATGGCATGACGCACAAAAGCACCAATAAGGCGGGCTATGCCCAAAATGCCTAACACAAAACTTATCAAAAGTTCATTTTATACAAACGTGCAGTCAGTCAGACGCTGAGCCGGCAGTGCTAAGCATCATGGGGGAACAACACGCGCGCTACAATGTTTTTATATTTAACTACATACAAAACAATCAACAAGATCTGCAGCTGCTGCTTAGCACATTCAGCAACTTGGACTGCCGCGTTAAGCTACATGACCAGCTCAGCTATGCAGATTTTCATGATGCCGTGGAGTACAGTAAGTGGGAACGAATACTTGTTAACAAAATTGGCAAATAATACCGTGCATGAACAGTTACCGAGCATAACTTCACGATCTATGAGTACGTGGTGATTGCCCTGCTGTCCAATACGAATCCATCGAAATGTGTGCTACGCACATCGGATAATCGGCTGGTGTTCATTACACGTGATCTACTCAATCGCGCCGAATGCAATCCCACCTTGCGGCGTTATGGCAAAAAATTGCTCGTGCTAACGCAAATCAATCATAATGCCATGACTGGTGAGGAGTACAATCGAACTGTGGCGCAAAATCCGCCGCCAAGGCATAGAACGGCGCCGGGTGGTTTCTGCAGCACAGCGTCATTTGAGTATTGTAACGCTAAGGAGCCGGGAAACACGATTAAACTGAATGCATCGCTCAGACGGCCGCTCTTCGACTACTGGAGCATGCCAAATGCGCCCGCAAGTCCATTCATCAAGGCATTCTGCACACATTTTGGCCAGCACTCAGTAACAAAGAGAATCGAAGAAATTTACGATGGAATGTGGTGCGATGTACCGAGCAAGTAGGTCGCGCTTTTTAACTGGATTTTATTTAATTTAATTTTATTTTATCTATTGGCACAGTGAACGTCCGACAATCGAGAAGCAAAGCGGTCAAAAAACTGAATGCATCTTTGGGCGACCATATCGCAATAAAAACTTAATCAAAATCTATCTGCAAGACGTTGATTAACAAATAAATTTGGCTAGAACCAAATTTATTGTTTACTTTTTTAACGAAAAAAAAAAACACAAATGTGCTGCGCATAAATAAAATATAAAATTTTTCAATTACCTGTTATATAGAAAAAATACATGCTGCATAAAACTCTTTAAAACACAAAAGCAAAGCACGCACATCACGTGGTCAATCATCACTGCTTTCATTAATGTCACGACGCAGCCAATGCACAATCTCATCACGCACGCACTCGCATTCCGCGGCAAGGCAGTTCAGCGTGCGCAGGATGCGCAGAAAATTGCCAACAATGTATCGTTTCAGGCACGGCATGACGGCCAACTCACGCAGCGTTCGCAGACAATAGAGCTGCAGGCGTGGATTGACTCGGTTTGACTGCAACAGCTGCACCAGATAGTCCGGCAAATTGCCGAACTCACGACTGCGCCACAGCGCGCGTTTACTATGCAAACCATTTTGTAAAGCCAACACGATATATTCAAATGTTGCCACACGCTCTGCCTTAGTGATGCGCACAATTTTGGGCTCCTTGGCTGGTGTTGTTGGCGCTGTCGCTGCCACCTGCTCCAAGTCCGAAATATCAGAACGACATTCGGCCCGCGCCAATGCTGCTGCTGCCGCCTCTTTGACTAAGCGTTGTTTGTTGGCTTCAGCTGCTGCAGCTTGCGCATCTTCAACGAATATGTCATACAATAGCTTAATGCCGTCTATGTCATCGAAACGTCTTTGTCCCGGAATCGCTTTTGGAACAGGAGCAGAGGTAATTGTAGGCATTAGTTATTAATATTAAGGTATTATTGTTTTGTAAAATTTGTTCGTATGTAGTACTTCAGTGCACTTAAATGTAAATTAAAGTCTTTCATGGTATTATCACAGAGACTGTTAATCATTTAGTAATCTCTGGTATTACATATGAAATGTGATTTATGGGGTACTCACAGCGTAGGGTCAAGGCGAATGCCTTCATATTCATGTCGTAATAAGCGGGTAGGCGACCTCGTATACGCTTGTGCAAAAGTTCAAAAATGCCCAATTCGATGGCACGCTCCGGCGACCATTCGATGTAGTGCGTCAGATGATACCACAGATGTTTCGGATAATGCGGTTGGCACGGGTCTTTGAGAAAAAGTTGCGCTGCCATTTTAAAGTTGCACGGATTTTCAAATAGTATAGCGAGTACTTTGAGGATGCAGAAATTAGTTTCGTTATTTCAGTACATATTTATTACATGATATATATGTATGTTCATACCATGCGGTTTGTCACTTAAATTACGCAATATCTCAGCCGCTTTGTCGTGCTTTGCCCTATCTTCTTGTTTGGCCAGTAATGCATACAGTTCTTGTATGATGCACTTGCGACGACCCATTTCCTCAGCTCCAACTAAAGTGCGCGAGATAATATCTAGAGGAAAGTAAATGTCATGAAATAAATTTAACATTTGTGATTTATTATTTTACGCACTAAAAATGTCCAGAATCTTCTCCAGTTCATTGTATTCCTCCTTATTTAGCTTTAAACGTAAGCGCAAAAAGGCATTCTGCATTCTTAGCAGTATAGAACACAAATAATTTCAAATTATAAATGATGACCCAACAATGATTCCGAAATAGCCAACCACTCACTTGCGCACAATCTCCATTTCCCGTATGGCACGTTCACAATGCAGCGGGTTCAGCAGAAACTCCGACAGCGAATTCAACGCACGCCAATGCTGACGCCGATACTGACTGTCGACTTCACGCATTAGTTTGGGCAAAGCAAACCAACCATGGGCCAACTGTGAATGGTCGTCAAAATACGTGGAACGTTGGCAATTTTCATATGGTGTGCGACATGCATCACGTTGACTCATTACAAGTGACCACTCTGCACTCAAGCAAAGTTAAAAAACCAAATGTACTCTTTGAAAAAGCGAAATCACTTACCCTTCTCTTGTTGTTGGTTGATCGACTCTGCGGTCAGCGCAGATTTAATTTCTTTTTGCAGAAAATGGTTGCGATACTGCGCCAACTGATTCCACATCCTTTGCAAAAATTTTGTAACTGAAAATAAATAATTTCTCATAAATCGCCTGTGAATATACGGATTAGCTATAAAATGTAAAGCACACTATATCTAAATCTGATTGTATACCAATTTACAGTAAAGTTGATTATAATATTAAAATTTAAATGAAACGTACAAACGCGTCGGTATTTCCGCAGTCGGTTTAGTATTATATTGTGAATAGCCGCTGGCTTCATGTAGACAATTGTGAACTACTTGCTGGCATTGTGCAGCACTCAGAATGCTTATAACAGCTGTTTATATTTATTTAAACAGCTGTTCGCAACGTTGTTTGTAAAGCAAATAATGAAATAACATTTTCGCCGGTTTTCAGTTGTTGTTGGTTTGTTTCGCTCAACACGTCGTACCAGTGAGCTTAAACGGGATTTTGCAATGTATACCATATAAGCCAATCGCGTGCCAACGCAATAAGTTACTTCGATAAAATTGTAAATAAAATATATTACGTATTGCAAGCAAAGCAACAAACAAAAAAACCAAACGACAGGCACAATTGCAGAGGCATTTTCGTTTACTTGGTGAAACTGCATACACTACTAACGCCGACGCTGCGTCGTGAGCACAAAGGAAGCATTTCTGAGTTATTGGTGTGCAAAGTGAAAACGCAAACAGAAAAATTGAAATCTATGCAAGAAACTATATCCAAAAAGTTGCAATTCTACAAACAAATCAAAAAGAAGCTGCTTTTTTTGCGCAGCTTACGAAAATGTAAACAAGAAGTTGTTAAATAATAAAACAAATTCAAAAAAAAAAAAGTGAAAAACCTTAAAATTGCCTTTGTCTGGCGCAGACATCCGAAAAGAAAAAAAAAAGGAAAAAAGTCAAGCACAACAAAACACGCGCCGTCAAAAAATATTAACACGTAAGATTTTAGTTACTCCGCGCACTGCCAGGAATCTACTGCAAATACTTAACTATATTTATAAAAAAAAATAAATTAATTAATTTACATATAAAACATTCAAAAACAAAGGATTGGCAATAATGGCTTTGATAAGAATAGCAAGGTAAGTAAAACAAATAACGGTAATTTTTTTTGATTTACAGTGCCTTACTACTCTCTAGCATGTTGATAAACAAAAGCACAAGCGAAGCAATTAAAAACATATTTGCACATAAAGGCAAAAAAAAATAAAAACAATGCTCATTTTTTATAAACAAATGCAAAACAAAATAAACGCTAGTTGTGTGCAATAATTATGAATGACATTATTATCGTGGTTTGTTTTTTTTTTTTTTTTGTTATGTGCTTACTTCGCAAAAATTTCAAATGGAAAAAAAAAAACAGAATTACGTTCTTACGCTTAACATAAACATTACGTAAATAATAGAGGTTCCCAGAGGTGTTCGTATTAGAAATAGCGACAGTCAATGTTTAATGCATTAACAACAACAAGAACCATATAAAATGCAAGCATATGCCGCAAGACTTACGTTACGTTATTTCAATTACGTTACGTTATCCCTTAAGTCAGCACGTTAAAAGACCCACTACCAGCAGCCACATATTTTAAAAGCATATAATGCAACATTGTGCAGCAGCATGTCAGCGCTTCTTCTTTTAATAATTATTGTTTACAAATATTTATTTACAACGTTATTGTTGTTGTTGTTGTCGCTGGCTTTGCGGTCGCATGCCTACACAGCGCGTTGTGTTGATTTCATTATCTACGTCGCATAGTACACATTAATGTTTATTATTTCATTTAGTATTTTAAGTGTGTGTGTTTCTTTTTTTTATTTGTGCAAGTTTTTTGTCCCCTTCTTTCGTTTTTGCTTAAAGTTGTTTTGAACGCTAGTTGTTGTTTATTTTTTTTTTTTTTTTGGGTTATTTTGTTTGTGCGTTTTTGTTTTAATTGTGTTTACGCTTGTTATTGGTTTATCTTATTTTATATTTATTTGAGAATATTTTTGCTATTTTGTTGTTTTGCAAGTTTTACGGTCTCGAAATTATTATTGCTGCTCTTGTTATTGACAGTAACAACACAGTTTTTTACGTTGTTGCCGTTGTTGTTTACATTTGCCGTTTACTCTTTCGTTTAAGCAGCAAATACTAAAAAACAAAAGGAGAAAAAATTTGCAAGATATATTACATTGAACCGTAGTTCAGTCATTGCACTTTGTGAGCTGTTATCGTTTTACAAGGATGCTTTCAATTAGTCCATGGCGGTGAAATATTTATGACCATTTTTATGTGGCTGCAAACTTTACGAGTATCGTCTGTATATGTTTAATATATTAAAGCTTTCGACGCATACTTCATTTGTTGTCAGTTTGTGGAGGTTACATATAAAATATATTTCATCTTATTGAACTTAATTAAAAGAGACGCAATTTGTCAGCTAAACTAATCAAGCGGATTCATGGTGTCTAGTTAAATTAAAAGCATTTTAATGTTAAATGTTTTTTACTAAAATAAAAACATATGCGTATACGAATAATATTATTTAGTCTTTGGCCATACAATAATTAAACCAAAATACAGTCGAACTTTTATAGCTTAAAGTTTCATGATTCACAAAATGTTAAATCTATAAAGACTTCGAATTACGGAGACAAGAATGCATATAAATTAAATGCCAGTGCCATTCGGTTTGGCTTAAGTTGTAAAAACTTCAAGTTATAGAAGTTCGATTGCATATCTATAATGAATATAATATAAGTAACTATAACTATGTACTACGAAAGTAGCCGATCTTTTCCCTCCATCGTATACCCGCTCGTAGAACCACCCAACTACATCTATAGGCTGTGTATATGTACAGTCATGAAGCACTGATCTGATACCTGTTATAAAGGATCTTTACAGTCTTCTATGGCCTTGCCTATATCAAGGTATATGTATATGTGTGTGTGTGTGTAATACAAATATCATATAGATATGATAACTTAATATTTTTAGCGAGTCTTTTGCTACTTGTCAGTTCATAAACATTATTACCCCAATATAGTTTTTCTGTTGTTTTGGTTCATAAAAACACAAGACAGCAAAACTTGACAAACGCACTTTGTACGCAAAGAAATATATACAAGGTGATTTCCAAAGTAAACAGGACTTTTTGAATCTAGCGCCCTCTAGTGGCGCCATCTATATGTCAACTGGTGCGTTAGAATCTGCTATCGTTTATCGACTTCCAGTAAAAATTTCATGACATTTCATCTATTGGAAGTGAGGTTATTGCGTTTTAAGTGTCAGTATGTTTTTGTCATCGGTGCGAGAAGATGGAAGTTGGCGTTTGTTGCACGATAATGCGCCGTCTCATCGATCGACGCTTGTGTCCGACTATTTGACCAAAAATCACATTTTAACCATCAACCACTCCCCGTATTCACCTGATATGGCACCGTGCGACTTCTACCTTTTCGGAAAAATGCATTTGCCGATGAAAGGAAAGCGTTATGCAGACGTAGAGGCCATTCAAAAGGCTTGCACCGATGACAAAAACATACTGACACTTAAAACGCAATAACCTCACTGTTTACTTTGGAACTCACCTTGTACATAGTTATAAAAAACTTCTCACCTCTGCCTTGCCACTGGATTTAATGTACATTATCAGATTATTTAAGAGTTTATTTTGTAGTTCCGTGTAAACAAATTTACAACGCAATGTAACCTAGTCAAGGTAAGTTCGCTTATCTGTCTTTATAAGGCCTGTCGAGCAGCAGCTGGTTTATTTAATTATTTTGAGGCGTGCTAATATGTAAAATTGCGTTATCTGTTCGCGGTTTTATTACGTTAAATCGTCGCCGGTTGTTACTCAGCCAAACCAGATACGGACCAAAACAACGCAACGCATGCTGCTGCAGAATTTCGCGATTTGAATATGTATTACCCAGTCAGACAGACAGACAATATGCACTAATGTATGTGGCTACGTGTGAGCACGCCAAAAGCTTGTGCATGTTTTCAAATACTTGAGCTAATGCCAACAATAATTCTTAGCTAGTTTTTTGCAGTTTGCAACTGGTATGCGCGTGTAAGCAAAAACAAAACAAAAAAAACAAAAAACCAAAAAGAAAACAAAAATGATAATAATATGAAACATTTTTAGCCACACATTTTAGCATTACAGGCAAAACACAAACGCTATGAAAATATGGGCTAGGCATGTAAAGCGTGTAAAATTAACAAAAATGCGATTCCGTGTATATACACATATGCATTACTGTAATAAGTATGCGTTAGCGCGTGATATATGGTGTCATTATAGTGCTGCACGCAAACTTAGCAGCAGCGATTCTGTAGAATTCTACTCAAAACTGACCTCAAGTTTTTTTTTTTTAACAACCCGAACTGAATCATTTGCTTAAACATTCATTTTTTCGCTTTAAATAAAAATATTGAAAAATAGCAGCTCTCCAAGTAGATAGTTAGATCTTGAACAGCCGAGAAAATCTGAAAATCTTCAGACCTAAACTAGTACAAAATTGCAGCATATTAAAAGGAAAATTTTCTGCAGCTCATATTGTTTAATGTAAATGTAATTTTTAAAATCAAAACTATTTTATTATATTTTTAAGTATGCATATTAAAAAACGAAAATGTTGCTTATATGCGATTATGAATGTAAAAACTGCCAACAGTCAGCGAACCTCCTGCCATGAAGCATTGCCAGAAATGCTTGCAGCAAGAGAATAATTACTTAAGAGGTTGGGTAATAAAATTCGCTATCATGTGACAAACAATTAATCATTAAGACAAAACACAAAAAAAAAAAAAAATACAAACAAACAAAAAAAAATAATGTAGATAGAAACAATTCAATTGTCGACAAACGTTAGCTAAAATAAAAAACAAATAGAAAACAAACTAAATTAGATAGATAACTTAAGCGCGAACAGCAAGAAGCAGGCGCCTACTTTTTGATGATAATTAGCACCAAAACAGCAAAAGCAACATGGGAAGACAATGTATGTGCGGCATAATGTAAAAAACCACAGAGCAGTGGCACAGTTTCAGCGCTAAAAGTGTGAGCGAGAGCGAGAGGGAGAGAAAGAGTTAAATAAATAGATACAATGATTGTAGCAACAAAATTAATTTGCGCACTTTATCGTCTTCCGAGTGTTGTTTTGTTATTGTAATTGCTGGTGTTGCTGTTTATGTATAAAGTAACTTCCTAGTAAATACGTCTAGCAAAAATGTATATTTTTGCAGTTTATTTATCTGTGAATTTGTTGTAAAAATCTCATGAAGCGTATATGTCGCAAATATTGTTTAAATAACTTAAGGATGCATTTAACTGTATATTTTTTGAAATATTAAATAAAAATTATGCAGTTACGTGCTTAGGTCAATGTATGCTAGGTTTATTAGCTTATTAAAAGATTTAAGCAAAAAAGGCAGGCAAGCCTATAGAAAGAATACACTATAGCCAATTTAAAATCTAAAAAAAATTAGTAAAAGTCATTTTTCGGCAAATCGTTCCTATGTCAGCTATTCGTTATAAGTTGTATAACAAAAAAAAAAAAAAAACAAAATAAAGTCGTTATGCTTATAAGAAGAGTCTTCGTGGCAAATTTATTATTTGTAGCTCTAAATGTGTCCGAGATTCGTTTTTTCATGCAAACGAACAGACAGACAGGCGGACCTAGCTAGATCGATTCGAGTTCGAGTTTCAATAATCATGCTAAAGTGACCGAAGCTGCTATTTTACTTCACTTATTTCATATTCTTGTTTTGCTGGCCTATTTTGCTGAGAGTTGGTGGCTTTAAAAAACGAGTAATACAACACACTTAGGAGATTAAAATATATTCTGCTGCTTTCGTTTAGATTTGCGAGCAGTTTTGGAACTTCATTAGCAACTTCATTGCCTACACATGTGTTAATTTTATGATCTGGCCCATAATCAGCCGTACAAATTTGATGCCAGTAGGGACATGGGCGATTTCAACATAGCGACAACAAAAGGCAAAAGTAAACGACGTCCAAGTTGTTGCCTCATCAGTGTCGCTATTGATATTGTCGTCATTACAATTGTTGTAAGAAACTTTCCACTGTGTGCGATAAGTAGCCAAGGGAAAAAAGAAGCAAAGTAAAAATTTCGAAATCGTAAATAAAAAGAAAAATGATATAATACCAGAACCGCACACTGAAATGCAACAGACAAAACGTTGGCAGGCCGACGAGAGATAGGCTAAGGCACTTTATCGCACATACCCGCTCGGTCTACGCTGCCCGTCTCGTGCTTGCTAGAGTTCTATATATAAAATGCTCAATAACGGTTCACTAGAGGTTAAAATAATCATATATGCGCAGACATAATTTGCTTTACTGTGTTTACCCAGCCACGCATGCATTGTGCTGCTGCTGCTGCTGCTGCTGCTGGGTTGCTGCTATTAGATGCGTTATGGCTGCTGCACCCGCCACCCCCGCTGGGCAGAGCAACACAGCGGCCCTGCAGCAATCAGCAATTGCACTCAATTACAGTGCAGCGATCTGTATTTGGGTCTTTGCTCCTCTGATACGCATACGACTTCGTTTTCATTTAACTGACGACTGCCGTCTGCTTTATGTATTTTTTTGCCCTCCATTGCATTGTTAAGCTATTTTTAGCACTGCAACAGATACTTTTACACACACACATATATATATATATATATATATATATATATATGCACACGCAGACACAAACACAATTAGCTCGAGTGGCGTTTATTGTTAGTCGTATGACTAAGTAATAATATGTAGGTTCATATGTACGTTCGTGATTATAATGCAATAAATATTAATTGTCTGGGACTAAATGCCGCTTGGTGTGGTATTTCATTGTTTATGAGTGCTATGTACTAGTTTGATAGTACATATGCTTCTTGAGTTATAAGTTTACAATGTGCCAGCGACAGCCAGATAAGAACCAAGTACCCACAGAGCTACAGTTCCACTGCCACGCTATGGCATATTTAAAAATGTATGTAGTCTATTTTTGTTAGTATTTATTTTAAACTTAACTGAGCTGCAGAATATAAAATTAAATAGGTTTTTCTACAATAACATTTACTTCTAAACAAATGGTACAATTTTCGACAAAAACTCAAAGTCTCTATGTCTCGAAACTTTTCTAATTATGTGATTTTAGTTATTATATTTTGTATTTAAACTCAGGATTGCGCTTTTTTATTTATACAGATTCATGTCAAAATACAGCCAAGATTATGACATTGAAATGGGTTTATACGTCCCGATAATCGATCTGAAAAATCTTTTTAAAATTCGACCAATAGCTGTAACCACTTCTAACCCTTTAGAAAAAAAAGAAACTTATTTATACATATGCATATTATATGAACCCTTTTTTTTTGCCAATAAGTATAATATTCGATGTGATGACCCAGCATATGAGTTATCATTTAATCACGCTTCATAAAAATTTATCAACTAATTTCCGCGTGAAGCGTGCACAGCGAGCCAAATATTTGCCGAATAATTATCGCTTACAGTAAAATCTCCCATAACCAGATACTGATGTTCGCCATGATTTTCTACACTTATGGAAACAGTTCGGTTATGGAAATGGGTCTTAATATCAGATGGAAAAAATTTAGAAAAACTTGCTTTAAGGGAATGAGTTCGGTTATGGAAAATGTCCCATTATTGGAGATTATGCTATATAAACTTTTTAATACGGCTGTAAAACATTTAACTAGGCAGAACTGCGCTTACCTTTTAATAATTTTCTTTTTGTTAAGAGCTTAAGCAAAAATAAACATAAATAAATAACTAAATTTAAAAAAAAAAATCAAAACTATACAAATGAAACATATTTTAAGCCGTGTGGCATTCAATTTTTAACTGCTTATTAGCATTATTTTTAGTTTAAAAAAAAAACCACAACAAAGCGTGATTTTATATTTACTAAAGCTGCTGCGCATTTGAAAAACAACAAAGAAATTCAGTGATTATCTTTTTCTTTTTTTTTTATTATTATTTTTTGACATTCTTGCACTGATTTTTTAATACTTTTGTTTCTGCTTTATAGTGGAAAAAATTAATTAACACAAACATAGAATCCAGTCAGGAAATTTGGCTTGAATTAAAACAAATTATAAATAAGCAAATAAATTATACGAAAAAAAAAACAAAAACAAAACAAATATTAAATGAAAAGTCTATAGTGTTTAGGAATATATAAATGGGTGTGTGTGTGCTGACATTTATATGTTGTTTATTCATTCCGCTGGAATATTATACATACATTATACATATGTACATTTATTCGCACATTGTATGTGCTGCGCTGCTGATATAAAAATGTGAATTTCTATTTCAATTTTTCTTGCCGTTGGCGCTGTTATTGCTGCTGCTGTTGTTGTTGTTGTTGTTATTTTGCTTTCGCGTGAAAATCCGGCTAAAAGCAGTTTTCACTGATTTTATCCAAAGTTGTAGCCGCAAACAGAAAACGACAGCAAGTGCAATCAAAATCTAATAGGCATATACATATGCACATATGTATATATAGAAATTCTTATGCACATACATAGTTACAATAAGTGTAAGGGTTTATCGCTGCACCATGTAAAAACGTGCCATTTGTACTTTTATTCCTATACTTGATTGTTTTTTTCTTTTCTTTTTTAATTTTTTTTTTTTTTTTTTGTTTTTTTTTTAAGTCAACTGCCTCGCATATTGTCGGCATTACATTGTAATTGCGCATATGTATGACGTTTTTCCTTAACTTTTTTTGTGCTTTGCCGCTGCTACTTGAAGTGATTGGCATGCAAGAAATCTTAATCGAAAGCCAAGCAGCAGTCAAAGTTCGTTGTGCCGCGTTTGTTGTGCGTCGCAGGCAAATTGGCACAAATATTGCCAATTGCCATGCAAGCCAAAACAAAACAAACCAAGCGAAGCCAAGCCAGCAACAATGGCAATCGGAATTGATTAATCGCTCAACTAATGAACTCACAAGCAAAGCGTAAACAGTTAAGCAAACAATAATGTACATACATTGTACTTAAACAGCGTCAGTTAAACAATTTTGTTATATAACAAAAAGACATGTGCTACTTCAGGCAGTTGTTGCTATAATTTTGGTAGCTTCTATTTTTTGTAAATATTTATGGCTAATATGCTGACGCCTTTATAACTTAGATTATATTAAAATTCTACTTTATAAATATATAAAAAAACATATCATACGAAAAGTTAATTTTTTAAAACAAACTTCAACGGCCTAACCCAACAAATTGCAGTTAATATGCATACATACATACATACATACATATATACATTGTCATGCTATGAAATTTTACTTTTAATTTGCTGCATATGGCACATGAACCACAGCAGCAGACAACTATTTATATATTTTTACGCAGTCACTGGTCAATACACATATGCATACATACTTAAGTACTTATGTGTGTATATGCACATGTGTGTGTAGGTAGATAAAATCGTTGGGCCAATCGTTCATTTGAGCATATCAAAATGTAAAAAGTCATTGCACTTGGCTCGCGCGCGCGCGCACGTTTCATTTAATAAAAAGAATTGCAAGCGTCAAAGCTGTCACGACACGCGCAATGGCGCAACAAAAACAACAACAACATAATAATAATAATAATAAAAACAACACGGCAATAACAATAGCCACCACAACAACAACAAGAATGACACACAAACAACAAACAAACAAAAAAAAAACGTTTTGCATAAAATCTCTGCATTGCATTGCAACGGTCAACAGAAGAGCAGCAACGTTGCTAATGGGCATAAAAACGAAGAAGAAGCAGTAAAAACCAACACTCTCACTCTCGAAAACAGATGCGGAAATACTGACGTGAAAATCGTAAATCAAATTGATTGAATGCACACGGTACATGATGCATACACATGTGTGTGTGTATGTGTATGTGTGAGTGCATGTTTTAAAATGACAAGAAAAATATACATGCTCGCCACTGTTATGACATTAATGGGTTAACTGACATTACAGCGCCACAATAATCGTAAAAACTTTGTAGGTGCGCTGCACTTTGAAATGAAACTTTACGAAAAATCATAATGCAAAAAATGTGTAGAGGCTACTAACAATTAGACAAGGGACTAATTATAGTTATAGTAGTTTGAAAAAAAAATAAAAACATTTGCTTGTTTTCATCGAAGACTTTTACTAATGACAAATATAAATCTTGCCTACTAATAGCCGCATTTAAAGCGGCAACACGCCCAACGCTTGGCTAACCAGTTTTGCCTAATGATGATGGCGATCGTTTCATATATGCTCCATGACATACTTAAAACTGCAGCTAAATTTATATTGTGATGCTATTTTTAGTTATTGATATATGCAAATTATTTTTATTGTTGCTTTGCTTATGAGCGTTTTAACGTTTACCATACAGCCTACTGCGTAATGAAATGCCTAGGATTTTTATATCAAAAATGAGGCCATACGCGTTTGGGCATTTTTGATTTTTGCCTCAGCTTTTGCATTAATATTAATTAGCTTTTCTTTTTTTTTGTTGTTTGAAAAAAATCAAAAAAAATTAACAATTCTAACTGTGACGCCAATGGCAGACTCATCGCTGTGGCTCAATATTATTATTTTTATTTTACACTTTAATAATAATAATAATGCTCAGGTTCGAACCCTGGCTCACTCTCTGCTATGTAAATTTGCAACAATTTCTTTCAATGTTACTGAGCTTAATTCTCTTTAATTAAAATGCCGATCATTTTTTGAGATAAAATAATTATTGTGAACAATAAAAAAAAGTCATAAAAAATGTTAAATATTTATTGAAAACATTTTACTATAAAAATTTCAGTCTATAAAAAGCGCACAGAGCGCCGGCACTTATTGTTGAGATAATTAATAAAAATAAAAAAAAAATACGTTCATATAAAAAAATAGATTTACTCATAGACAAACCATGTCAATTGTATATTAAACTATCATGCAACAAAGTACGAATGACTTTTATCTACGTATCTATAAATTAAATTGTTTATTTTTGTTGTTATTTGTAAATTATATCATAGACCGCAAAATAAATTTATAATTTATGCAATAAAAATTTGTATAATTGCGTTTTAGCGCATCATCTCGCGATTGCTTGTTTATTGTTGTCGTTGCTTTTATTTTTTTGCGTTGTTATTGTTGTTGTAGCAGCACGTGTTTCACGTTTAAAACAAAAACGACGAGATTTTTGCATGTCAAATGCAATGAGATAAATTTGATACCGTTGACGCAGGAAGCGCACAAACTTACTTACCCACCCACATACACATGAGAAATGAGAGACTGCACATGAAGGTTCATTGTTATTGTACAAATACTCTGCCCTTGAAATGCTGGCGGGAGAAGCTTCCATCGACCGTCATTGTATTAGTAAGGTAAAACAAAGGAAATACATTTGCTTTATACAATAATTTATTAAATTATTGACTTTCCCCACAATACAAAGCATTCTATGCGAAAAATGTGTTTAACTTTACACAATTATATGTGCTAAACAAATAACACGAAATAATTTTATTTAATTCTATGAAAATTCTAAACTCCTTCAGTAAATTGCGCTTTCTCTTTTGCTCATTGCTAACAAAACGCTCAATTGGCAAGCTATGAACATGTGCCGAAATAGCTCAGTTGGGAGAGCGTTAGACTGAAGATCTAAAGGTCCCCGGTTCAATCCCGGGTTTCGGCAGTGAATAACTTTTTTTTTTATTTATTATTAAAACGCATGCAATTAAATAAAAGTAAATGTGAAATTAAGAAGTACATTTTTTTAGCTTGTTCTTATAAAATTTATTCAGGCAGAATATGAACAACAAATTATTTAACTGTAAATGCAAAAAAAGCTGCCGCTATATCATATGAGAAACATTTTTTTATATTTTGTTGTTATTCTTTTTTTATTAATGCTAAGCAGCGCTTTAAATTGTTAACGGTTAAACGGATTGCTGACGCTGATTAGTGTTGTCAACCGTCAAGTTAAGTTAATCAACACTGCACATGCAACAGCTGTTTCGGTTATATATTGCGAAAATAAGAGCAATAATTGCCGGCATTTTTGTGTTTATATAGAATTAACTTTATAACAATAAACTAAATGATGAGTGCCAGCAACAGTGCGCCAATTCATAAAAATAAATTAATAATTAAAAGTCTGCCTTGTGATGTGCCTAAATTAAACGAATATCTGCAACAACAACAGATCGTGCCTTTGGCGTTGCAAAATTTTGGAAGACGACGCGTTTTACTCGAATACGAAACGCCAATTGACTTAACGCGTGCATTAGCGCAACTGAAAATAGCCACAATAAATGAGCGACCACTTCGAGTCGACTTATTTGGTCCACTGACGGCAACACAACAACCAACTAAAACCGTCAACAAGTCAACGCAAACGAGTGCGAAAATCACAGAAGCCGCAACAGGCACACAGTCATACATGCCTAACAAGTACGTGCAACAATTATATGCTTGCAGTAAAGAACATGATTTTATGCAGCCACCCTTGCCTTATTTAAAGTATGCATATCCCAAGATAACGCCTGCCATACTGGATGCCATATCAATTGAGCTTATGAGCAATACGCGCTTCTATACGCAAGTTTTGCACTTGATGAACCGCATGAACCTCGAGCCCCCTTTTGGGCCTAAGCAACGCGAAACATTTGTGCCGGCTAAAGAAGTGAAACAACAGCATAAAGCTGCAGTCAATTTAGAAAAAGCTGTGAGCAGCCCAAGCGAAAGCGAATTAGAGTCGGAGGCAGAGACCACAAAAGTGGCAAAAGTTGTGCCAACAGTTGCAGCAAAACGCAGGCAGCTGCCCTTGCAGTTGGCGCAATATAAGAAACGCGCACGTCAGGTGTTAAAAGCCACGCTCAAGACAAAAGCCGAACAGCCGAAAAATACAGACGCTAAAGAAGTGTGTAACGAAGCTAGTAAAACGCAAATCTTTGAAGCAAGCAGCAGCAAAGCTGCTAAGCAAACACACATCACCATCAACTTGCCCACAAGTTTGTCGGCAGCCACAAAGACATGCCAAACTACTTTCAACATGGCACAACGACAGCAGCTGACTACGACGCAACTATTGGCATTGCCTGTCTACAAGAATTATGCGTTGGGCACACCAAGCGATAAGCTGTATATCAAGAATCTTGCACCGCAGATTAAGGAGTCCGATCTGGCGAAGGTCTATGCCTGCTACGCAGCGCCGAGTCAACTAAACATCAAACTTATGCAAAAAGGACGCATGAAAGGGCAGGCATTTGTTACATTCACTGGTCTGCCCGCAGCGGAACTGGCCAATGCCGCAGCCAACGCGCTCAGCGAAACGAACGGCCTGATGCTAATGGACAAACCCATGATAGTGTGCTATGGAAAACAGTCAACATAGATTAGCATGTGCAAATATTATAAGCGACTGGTGCAGCTGGCATAATTTTTATTATTTATTAAGTATTTTAAGTGTGTACTTGCCTGCCTATAATGTGATTTTTCTGATAAACCGTATAATATTCTCTTTTTGCAGGCAACTCGGGCTTGTCGACACAATTTACGTGGACGGCGCGCCCGAGAACACGCAGAGCACATCGAATAACAGTCGCATCATGTCCAAGTCGAAGCTGCGCAAGCAACAATTATCCATGCAGCCGTACAGCTACGTCATTGCCGTTGACTTTGAGGCCACCTGCTGGGAGCAACAGGCTCCGCCGAAATGGCGTGAAGCTGAAATCATAGGTATGTGCTTACAGTCGGACACTTTATTTAATTAAATGCGTTCTATACATTATGCGTTTTAATTTGCAGAATTTCCTGCCATATTATTAAATCTCAAGACGGGCAAAATCGAAGCCGAGTTCCACAAATATATCATGCCCATTGAATCGCCAAGATTGAGCGCCTACTGTACCGAGCTGACAGGTATTACACAGAAGACCGTTGACAATGGTGTCCCCCTGCAAACGGCGTTGATGATGTTCCAGGAGTGGTTGCGGAAGGAGCTACGCGCACGCAATCTCACATTGCCGAAAATGTCCAAGGACAACAAGGTGGGCAACTGCGCCTTTGTTACCTGGACAGATTGGGACTTCGGTATTTGCCTGGCCAAGGAATGCAGCCGCAAACGCTTGAAGAAGCTATCTTACTTCAATCAATGGATTGATGCGCGTGCCGTCTATCGTGAATGGTATAAATACAAACCGCTCAACTTTACTGATGCCTTAAACAATGTTGGCTTGGAGTTCGAAGGACGCGCTCACTCCGGCATAGATGATGCCAAGAATCTGGCTGCGCTTATGTATAAAATGGTCTGCGATGGTGCACCACTGGCCATTACCAAGGATTTGACGCCTTTTGTACTGAATACTAATTGCAGTCTGGGCACAGGCAAATAAACAAATTTAAAATATTAAATGAGGGAAAATGAAAAACAAGCGAATTTTTTATCCGAAAACTGTTGAAACGCGACTTGAAGATAACTTTAAATGTCTTCATAAAATGTATGAAATGAAGAAATGCTGAAAATTAAAAGACTCGAGTGTAATAATAATTTTTTATACATTTTGTAAGTGTCGAGACATAATGCCTAATTTAAAACTATTTTTAACCGCATAATTTATATTTGTATCAGAATATAATGATAACTACTTATATGTATGTCTGTATATGTACAAGTATTGCCAGCATGTAAAATTGCATTTTGTTCTCGGGAATCTGAATTGCCGCCCCAGTAAATTGAGGTCGGGAATATTCCTGAATGAATTAAATGCAACCGTGTGCACAAAACTTTGTGTTGGTAACAATTTACTTACATAGTACGTGCCGCACTCACTTAACAAAATGCTACGCATAGTCGCACACATAACATTTAATAATAATAATAATAAATAAAAAACTATATGAGGAAATATGTTTTTTGTAAACTTAGCAACGCACCGCCAGCATATTTTTAAGCGCATTTAATAAACATAATAAAAACTATTTTTGTAATGTCGTATAGCATAATACAAATAATAGTAGCTCTATGGAATGCAATGTATTTAGTATTTTTTTATGGACAAGCGTAATGAATAAACGCAGAATTAATCAAAATTTCCTCGAATTTCGAGTTTCTACCTTGAGTTTCTGTTTCGGATTCGGAACCCGATATCTATCAGATATTTCAAAAGTATAAAATTCAAAACATTTTAATATTTTCGCTTTTGGTATAACTGGCGCCATCTACACTGCATCGATGATGTCAACCTCCATCGGTGTTGTAGAATTTTTTGAACATATATTGTGGTTTATTGTGAATGGGACATTTACTCATCTGTTTGCTTATCGTATGGTTTTGTTTTAAGTATGGCTATTGACACTCTCATATCAAGTGCCGAAATAGCTCAGTTGGGAGAGCGTTAGACTGAAGATCTAAAGGTCCCCGGTTCAATCCCGGGTTTCGGCAATTATCCGATTTACTTTTTGCTAACTTTCATTTATAAATTTCAATTTTTATTATGATAAGAAAACTAATTCGTTTTTATTACCTTCTTACTAAATCATAATCAATTTCCTAACATTCAATGACACCAGCATTCGTTAAATATTTCTTACTTATTAATTAAAAAGTACTGCGGTGAAATTATTTCAAAGCAATGAAACATTGATATCGGGATATGGTCTATCGCTATTCGACTGTATCTATAATGCACCTACCCTCCAATTTACACGGTACTTTTTTCACGTGTTTTTTCGCTTTTACGCGGTTTTTCCGAATACAAAAACAAATTTTTTCATCATCAAATCAGCAACACCAATTTTTCATTTTCAATGCATTTGCTTATGTTTGACACTAAGTAAAAGGAATTATACGAAAATACAAACTTTGTCCACATGGTACTTAGTGCAATTAAGTTTTGGCAGGTCTGCAAATGGTTTAGAAGTTTTTATTGCCGAAATAATTCTGTACAGTACAAAAAACGCGCAATGTTGCAAGCAAGTATTATTAGTAAATAAATTTAATAACTAAAATGCAACATATCTGGTTAAAAAGCGTTCTAACTTAAATGTATTCTATTACATAAGATTTGCATGTGCCGAAATAGCTCAGTTGGGAGAGCGTTAGACTGAAGATCTAAAGGTCCCCGGTTCAATCCCGGGTTTCGGCAGAAACTTAACTTTTTACTTTTTTTAACTTTTTCTAATAATGAATTTAATTTAATCTAAAAAAATTTCTATTTCACTTAAATACAAATAATTCACAGCAACCGGGAAACTTAACTAATTGGCGCTAGAACGCAACAAACGCTTAGTGTTCTCTACCTAACCCATTTAATCTTTGTTTATTATCACAAAAAGCCGCAAAAAACTCGACATCTTGCCGAAACCCGGGATTGAACCGGGGACCTTTAGATCTTCAGTCTAACGCTCTCCCAACTGAGCTATTTCGGCACTTAAAAAAATGGCGTCCTATTTCAACTCTGTTGCAGTGTCAATTTAAAGCTTAAATAAATAAAATTAAATACAGTGAACGCTCAAAACAGTGACCTATTTGAAACCAAGGCGTTGTACGAGGTATTTTCGGAAATGCAGTTTGCGTTGAGCAGCACTGCGCAGTTTTGCAAACTTGCACTGCTCATGCACGACCAGCTGCTTGACTAGGGCAATAGTCAGGCAAAGACTAGCATTTTTTCGTACAGGGTATAATTTATGATGACCTGATGGTCAATGCATTTTCGTTTGAATTCTTAGAATGCAAAATGCACAGCATATTTTTAGGGGAGCACAATACTCGATAAATACAGTTATATATGCGCGTAAACTAAAAAGAAAAATGCAAAATTAAGAGATTCGGGACGTGTAGAAAAACTACAAACAAATAGAGTAATTAATTTATTATGGTTTTTTGTAAATATTCGCTGTTTATCCTTCTCAATTTAAATAAAACTACGATTTAATTTTGCAACTTTTGATTCACCGTTGTTAGCATCAAGCATGGCAAGCTAGAAAAACGCTCGAGCTATGATTAAATTTATTATTATTTCTTGTCAACCTAAAAATAAAAAATAAAAGCATTTCGCATAAAGTTTATCGCCTTTTTATTATTTAAATGTACCATTAAATACACTGTACGCTTAAGTTTAATACAAAATTCACTAAGAACTAATCGTGACTAAATTTGCAACGCATTTCAGAAACACTTTGAACTGCGCACGCAGATTAGAATACGCGTTGCTTAGAGTACGCGTAGAAAAGAACGTGAGTATGAGTAAATAAAGAGAAAACTATGTTTAAAAGAAAGAAATAAAAACGGCAGAGCAAATTGCGCCTCAACAATGCGAAAGCGTAACACACGATTAAGCAGGTCATCATCATCAGCATAGTATTGCACAATCATCCAACGTTGAACGGCAAAATGTTTAGAAGAAATAATTCACAAGTATTGCGTTTGTTGTTGTAGCATAAACAAATAAATTATAAAAGAGGCGTGGCAGTTGGGGTTAGCTACGAGAGTACAAAGGTACAGCATAGGCGTGTATAGGTTAGCTTAGGTTAGACAAATAATATAATCGAGTATTCTGCAGTGTTTCGAGTATTACAATTTAAATTAACTAAGACAACATATTAACGTATTACATTAATTATTTAATACATATACATATGTATGTATGTATTCATATAGTTATGTATTTTATATATATATTTATATATATGAATAAATCGTAAGCATTTGCATTGTACATAGATAATTTTGTTTTTGTTTGTTTGTATTTGACATGTGTGAGCAAAGACCACAAAACAGAAAACAAATGCAAGCCGCTGGCCAACGCCAAATTGCGATTTTATTTAGTTAATTGTTAGATTTGTTAACTAGAAATCCGGATCGTAGTCACGGGCATAACGCGTTCGGCTGGCATGATTATTGTACGTGTACATCTGATGCGCATCGGCGAACGCATCCGGATACTGGCGTGCATAACTCGCCGGATACTGGCCATGCTGATGCGCGTGCGCATGCGCATGCGGCTGATACTGTGGACGCTTGAGTGAGTCACCCTTCTGCGAGTAGCTGTGCTGTGAATCAAAGAAATAGTCGCCGCCGCCACCGCCGCCAGTGTTGCCATTGCCAGTGCCGCTGCCGCCATTACTATGCGCCGTCGTCGGTTGTCGCGTGGAGCGCCAACTGTCGTAGATGTTCGAATTGTTGCTGCCATGCATGGAATTGGTAAAACGCTACAACAACAACAACAACAACAATTAAAAATAAGCAAATGCCTAAGCATAATATTGTATTTAATAAGTTACCTTTGGTTTAATGGGCTGCTTGGTATCACTCCAAGGATCATCAATATTATAGAAATCATCCACACCATAATTATCAGCACCGCCCATATGATTGACCTTCAGTTCGTTGAGCATGTCATTGGTCAGCGGTATGGGCACCTTCTTGGCGCGCTTCTGCCGATTGAGTAGCTGCAAAAGATTTAAGCCAAATTAGACCAAGTCAATTGAATGCCTGCGCAACACATGACATACCACCGTCACGCCAAAGACCACAACAAAAGCCAGCGAGCCAACGCCAATGACTATCACCACAATGGCCCACTGCGGTATGAGCAGATCCTCCTCAGCAAACTCCACATTGGTGCCAATGCTCTTGGGTATCACTGCAAGCAAACAAAGCAACTTAGTCTCAAACTCAAAGTGTGTCAGCTGCGCACACAAATACCGCTAAAATCGGTGGCCATGGGATCGATAATGTATTTGCCCATTTGATACGTTTCCTTGACTAGTTTCTCCTCCTTCAGCTGCTGCTGCTGATACAGTTCGCTGTCATCGCTGTCGGTTTCATTCTCCAGCTCGGATTTCTCCGGCAGCACTGGCGGTCCTGACGGCGCGCTTAGCGCCTCATGAAACAGTTTCTTAATCTCCAGCGTATTCACGTCCTCGGTGATGTTGGCCAGTTCCACATAGTAATCCACCAGCACGCTGCCCTTGCTGAAGCTGTCTATGCGCACCTTCTTGTACCATTTGCTCAGCTGTGCTGCGCTGGAGTACACTTCGTTCAGCTGCAATTGATAGCAAATAAATCGAAAAGTTCTTTAGTTGCTGTCTGCCGACTTACCTGCGCCTCCACTTCGTGGGCTAGATTCTTCCATTCGATTGTGTTGTGATCTAGGAACTCCGGTTTCCAGGCAACACCGTCAATGATCTTTATGGTGGCTGCCAGATCACAGTCGGCGGTGCAGTGTCCCGGCTTTGTGGGACGTGGTGTTGTCGTTGTTGTGGTTGTTGTTGTTGTTGTTGTCGTTGTTGTTGTTGTAGTCGTAGTGCCACTCGCCGCCAGTAAATCCTCAAAATTCACCGTCGCCGCATTGGCCTGCTCCAGTAATTTCTCTATGGAGATGGGCGTCGTCGACGGCGTCGGCCAGCCGGTGAACTCCGTAGTTGCGCGCATTGGCGGACCCTTCTTGATCACCACCGACGCCATTGTGGGTGCCATGTGCACCTCAGGCTCGCTTCCGTGCGGTGTTGTCAGCCTATGCGAGCCCATTTTGTTTTTGTGCAAACTCTTGGGAAAGACAACCTTAAAGCCGGCTTTGTCATTGGCATCGGCCTCTGCCGGCGCTGCTGTGCTGGTCGTCGTCGTCGTGGATGCCGGATGCACCGCCTTGCTGCTTTGACTCGGTTTACTGCTGCTGGGCGCAACTGCGGTTTCGTTTGTCTTTGCCAACGCTGGCGGTTTGTAGCTCTTGGGCAGCAATGCGCTGATATCCAGAATTTCCGGGGCAGGTATCGCTGACTCGGCTGTGGCATTCAGCTTATAGCCGGGCGGCAGGAACTTGCTCAAGTCATCCACTTTCACCGGCTTAATGGGCAAATCGACAGGTGGCTTATACCCCGGCGGCAGTAGTTTGCTGATATCATCCAGTGCTGGCTTGGCGCTGGTGCTGCTCAGCTTATAGCCGGGTGGCAGAAACTTAGCAATGTCATCGACCAGCGTCACAGCCGGCTGTGGCGTTGTGCCGCTCAGTTTGTAATCCTTTGGCAGCAGCTCATCGAACTGCAGTTTGCCAAACAGATCATCCACGTCGGCGGTCTCAGACGCTGGCAGCGTCGTTGTTGTGGGCAGCTTGTAGCCCTTGGGCAGTAGACCGGCCAGGGCGACCTCCTGCACGGGCACGACGCCATTCTTAAAGGAACGTCCAGTGGTTGAGTTGCGTGCCGGTTTCTTGCCCACCAGATCTGCCAGCGATACGCTGGCCTCTGTGGTGCTGGTGGATGTGGTAATCTTGCGATTCTTATAACTGGACTTGGGCTTGAAGCCAACCGGCAACAGGCCGGCCAGCTCATCCATATCGGCATCATCGAAGTGCGGCACACGCACCTTGTGCTGACGATTATTGTTGTTGCTCGGCTGGGGCTGCTCATGCTTCGCGGCGGGCGTCGTCTTCGGCTGGAATTTGCGTATGTGTGGCACGAATTTACCCGACACTGTTGTGCTGCTGGCTGGCGTTGAAGTGTCCATGTGATTGATTATCGGATACTTGCCCGAGAGCAGACCACTCGACAGCTCGGACTGCACGCGATCGAGTTTATCGTGTATGCTCTCCTCGGTGGAGGAGGCAGCCGCATGTGCTGCGCCAGCATCAGACGCTGGCGGCGTATTGGGCACATCCTCTGCATCCTCTCCGGTTGTTGCTTCCAATTCATTGCCATCGTTTGTTTGTTCTGTGCTAGCATCCTGTGGCTGTTTGGCTTTGGATTTGGTTGATGTTGACTTGGTGTGTATTTTACGCTCGAGTTCGGAGAGCGTTTGCTTGGTCTCCTCCTGCTCGATGGCCGGGAAGGGCAGGAAACGTGCGCCATTTATGCTGCGACTTGTCTGTATGGATGCCACGACAACATAGCTCTCGGTGACATTTGTCGTTGTGGGCGTGGCTGCTGTGGTGTGTTCTTCCTCCGCTTGTGCCACTACAGCTGCTTCCTCTTCTTCTGCGCTGTTGTACTTGCTCTCCTGCTCATCCACATGTGGTGCGGGCTGTGACTTATGCTCCGTGTAGACATGAGCCTCTTCCTCCTCCTCGTCATGCGCTGTTGTCGTGCTCGCTGTCACTGGCATTGGATAGGAGGTCGAACCATTGACTACACTCTTGGTGGTCACCACGGAGATGACTTCACGTTCTATGCTGGTCTTTTCGTCGTCTGTCTCAGGCTCACTGCTCTCCTGACTGGCGTGTGGCTCATCGACTTCATCTTCGCCCTGCGTGGTCTCTTCTTCATCGTATTCGTACTCCTCTTCATCGCCCTCCTCGTAGTCTGCATCCTCTTCGTGACTGTTGCGTGTGGTCGCATGCGGCGTAGTGGTCTCCGGCAGCAGCTGCGTTGTGCTGCTCACTGTGGTGGCCTTGGCTAACTCCTCATCTATAAGCATAGTCGTTGCTTCTGCTTCTTCTTCTACACTTGTTGCGGTTGTTGGTGCACGTGGCGTCGTTGTTGTTGTTGTTGCTATGGGCAGCTGTTTGGTAACGCCTTCCCCGTCCGTTTCCTCCGCATACTCATACTCATATTCAGCGCTGCTCTGCGTCGTGGATTCGGTGGCATCCTCACTACTACTTGCCGTCTCGCTTTCAGCTGCCGGCACATTTGTGCTTGCCTCCACTTCAGCGCTGGCTGCTTTCGCTGCCTCGGCGTTGTCCACACGCGTGCCATCGGGCAGATAGAAATGCGAAGTCAAGATCATCGTATGATCCTCCTCAGACTGTGCCAGATCGGCTGCTGATGTCTTGGTGGTTGGCACCACCAGAGGCGCTGCCGTTGTACTGCTCAGCACTGTTGCCTCCTGCAGTTGCAGTTTCTCCAAGCTGATTGCCTGCGTTTCCACGCTTGTCGATGGCTTGCTAAGCACATGCTCATCCTCAAGCTCATGACTGGCAACATGATTCTCCTCATGCGTTTCAGCAGATTCGTCATACTCCAGGCTGGCCGTGGTCGAAGTTGTCGTCGCCAGCGCTGACTTATAGCCCGTGGCATGCTGCTTCAGCAGCTGCAGGCGATTGCCAGCATTCGCATTGTGGTTAAACGGACGCTGCGCTGCTGCCTGCGTTGCCGTCTGCTGCTTCAGCTGATTCACGGGCTCATTTACCTCGCGACTAATGAACAAAGGTCGACGCGGCTGCTGCTGTGGCTGAAACTTGTTGCGTCCGAAGCTTGGCCGCTCTGCTGGCGCATTCTGCGGCGTCGTCGTGCTGCTCGCTGTGCTGCTCGCTGCAGCGGGACCGCCTGCTGCCGGACGATTGGCGCCGCCACGATAGCGATTGAAGCGTCTGTTGCTCGTCGACGATGTCACCTCCGCGCTGGTTGTGCTGCCTGCCGGATTGGCCGTGGTCGCTGTTACGCTGCTCGGCTGAAAACGATTGCGCGTGCCGCGGAAGGGCAACTGCTGCTGCTGCTGCGGCTGCACTGCGGGCGCTGCTTCATTTGCATAACTCGACGCGGCTGCGGCTGCGGCTGCGCGTGCGCGCGATGGCGTAAAACCGCCATTGCCAAAGGGTCTTGACACCGCAGCACTGCTGCCGAAGCTGCCACCCGCGCTCAGACGATTGCCGCCGACAGGTTTCTCGCCAATGGTGTTCTGTAAGCAAAGCAAAACGAGACGTTCGAGTTTGTTATGGTTTGGTTTATTGTTGCAATCAATAAGCAACCTCCAATGTCATTCCCAGACGCTTCGGCTTACATGCAACAATTGCAGAACAACGCTCGGCGCTGAGCTGAAACTCACACACGCAAAAAGCATTACCGCCAAAGCGTTTTCTTAACCGTCTCTTAACCGTTTGCTGCAATCGACTTCAACAATCGATTTCTATACACACACACTCACACATACAATATATGGTTTTTTTTTTAATATGTATTTTTTTTTTTTTTTTTTTTGTTAGTCATGGGAAAATGTTACAATTTCAAAATCTCTACAATTGTTTGCGCGCCATAATCGCATCGTGTTGTAGCTTAGATGAAAAAAAAAAAAGAAGAAACATGCCTTTGCCATAAAAAGATTCTCAAATTTGTTTTAATATGCTTTTCTTTTCGTTGTTTTTGTTGTTGTTGCTGCTGTAAATTATATGGTTTCAACACACATCGAGTTTGTTAACAATGCTCCATTTAGCATCAGTAGGCACTAATTCATTATGCATTATGCACAAATGCACAAAGTACACGCGGCGATTGCACAAAACCGTTTACATTCTACACAATTAGTTTTGTTTCTTTCTCTCTAATGTTGCTCAGCACATTGGGTGTATCTTTTGGTTGGATTTGGGGTTGATTCTTTTGTGTATTCTACAGCAATGAACATCTATTGTTCTGGATCTTCTATTTAAACTTTATAAAGGGTGATTTTTTAAGCATAGTTTTTTTTAAAAATCGAATAAAACACTCAAATTTGATTAAAATATTCAAAATTTGCCTTTGCCATTTACGTTTTAAAGACAACTTCAAGTAAATGTGGTCCCCGGCTCCATTCGGAAGGTCTAATTTTGCGTCACTTTTTCAAGCATTTCGGCCTGTATTCCACGAATCATGCGTGTTATGTTATCCTGTAAGGCTTCAATCGTGTTCGGCTTGTCCATATAGACTAACGACTTTACATAACCCCACAAGAAATAATCAAGAGGCGTTAAATCGCATGATCTTGGCGGCCAACTCACATGGCCATTTCGAGAGATAAGCTGCTCACCAAATTCATCCTTCAACATTTCCATTGTTTCACAATCAAACGGTGCACATTTTTCACAGAGCACGAATTTTGATAATAAATTTCAATAATTTGCAATCGTTGCTCGTTTGTAAGTCCTTCCATGATTAAATGGCAGAGTATACTGAAAACTTTTCACTTTGACAGATGACGTTTGGACGCCATTACTAACCAGTGCTGCCAACGTGAAAAACTTAACTCTTAAAAAATCACCCTATAGAAATTACCGTGCTATATCATAGACAGTGTTAAAGACCATTACAATTTTTTCTAGGATGATAATAACAATTATTCTTGAGTTCGAAGTTGATTTTTAACTCTATTTTGTTGAAGACTGTGTTAAAAATTTCTTAAGATTAAATTTAACCTAAGATCAATCGTCTACTTCGAAGAATTTATTACACAACTTTGTTTCCATTGTTAGAATATTTATCTAGAATAGACATAACATATAGCATACATAAACGGAGATATGGCATAAATAACTTATACGACTTAAGATTTTTCTTACTGTGACGATATGCTGTCAAGCTGACTTTAAGTTGAACGTGAAGGCCTTCAGAGCTGCCAATATTGTTATCGAAGCATTAAAAGACTATTTTGATTTCCTTAGCAAAGAACTAGCGAACTTAAATGATTTCGATAATGTTTACTGATGTTTACTACTCTATGAATTTTAAATAAACAATATGCTGGGATTTGTAGTTTCTTTATGACTGATGCTATGCTTCAATATTTAACAAGTTCCTTTCTTCTCTGCTATGGTGCTTCCTGTATACAATCCCAAATTCGTACACCTGATTGAGTCGTTGACAGTATTGCAAAAGACAGTTCACTAACGATTACTGACTGTTTATCATATTTTATCTAAGTACACTATACTCTTAATTCCCTAATATGGTCTATTTTCCATTAAAGTTCAGCTTGTTTTTTTTTGTTTTGATAAAATTACATGACTATTGGTGCTGCTGATTTCTGCTTTTACTTCAACTTTTTGCTTACAGTTTATATGACAGTTGCCACGCATATGTCTGCTTTTTATTTAACACACAGCCAGGAAGTGGCAGAGAGACAGATAGAGAGAGAGAGAGGGTGGCAGTGGCACCGGTATTGCCACTAACCCGCTTTTGGTTGTTGGCTCTGATAAAATGTAAGCTATACCCATTAGCCCAGTTAGCGCAGCTGACATCCATTCATCTGCATTTGTAGGCAATTATTTAATCAAAGCGTATAAGTGGCGTTACCGGTGCCCCTCCCCTCTCTGTCGCTCCCCCTAGCTCTGGCCACAGCATATATTTGTAAAACACCCACAAAGTCTTTCACTTTTAAATAGAGATTTCATGGCACATGTTGTTGTTGAGCCAAGCAGATTTTACTTTCAAAAAAAGAAGTGCACACGAATAAAAACAAAGAAAAAAAAACTACAAAGGCAGGAGCTTTCGTCCGGCAAAACCGACTAAAGCATACCCCTTATAAAAAGAAGAAAAATGTCACCCACACATTGGAAGCTCTTAAGTCAAAAATGTAGTAAACATATCCATACGTGACTCATTTTTTACAATTTTTTATACACCTTCTCCCACCTCCCTCGGTGAACTCCCGTAGTATAAGTCAAGAGCCCCCCTTTCCCTAGTTTTCACGTAGTAATTCATATTCAGTAGATTCTCACAAATTAGAATCCTCAGAAATTACAATTCAAGTTTGTGGAACATTAAAGACTCTAAAATTAAAATATAAAATTCTAATTTCTGGGGTCATGTGATGTAATTGTAAGGAATCTTAATGGATTATTTAGTTTCGTTTACTTATTTTTATTAAATAAAATAAAGCAAAAACGAAAAGAAATCTAATGAATTTTTTAAGTAAGTTTTCTACATTTTTCTATTTTTATTCGAATAAAAAGAGATCCAGAAATTAGAATATTCAAGAGAATCTACTGTATATGATTTTAAATAATTTTTTGCAAACAGAAAGTATTTCAAAGATATATTCATCAAATCCAAACCGAAGGATTTATTTAATTTTTTAGTTACTATAAACATCTCGTGTCACTTGTTGAAATTGAAAACTTAGAACCTGAATAATAAAAAAATAAAACGTAAAAAGCCTTAAAAATTGGAAGCAATATTTTAATAAGTAAACTCTATTAGTTTCAGTCTCGTGCAGTTTAGATTTCGACTTCGACTGTGTGTGAACTCCACACATGATTATACCCTGTACCAAAAAATGGTAAAGGGTATATTAAAGTTGTGCAAATGTATGTAACAGGCAGAAGGAGGCGTGGCAGACCCCATAAAGTATATATTCTTGATCAGCATCGAAAGGCGAGTCGATCTAGCCATGTCCGTCTGTCCGTCCGTCTGTATGAACAAACGGATCTCAGAACGGTAAGACCTACAATCACCAAATTTGGCACGAAGACTCTCCTAATCCATAGGCATAACGAGTTTTTTTTTTCGATATTCGACCTATAAGATATAGCTGCCATAGGAGCGATCGGCCGAAAAACAATATTTGCTGAGGAAAACTTTTTTGTTTAATACGATATCGTTACCAAATTTTAGATTTGATGTTTTTAAGTAATATTCAATAAAACTTCTGAATATTATAAATATCGGTTTACTATACCATATAGCTGCCATAGGAACGATCAGCCGAAAAAGTGTTTTTGCTAAAAAAAAAACAAATTTTTTTTCTTGAGATATCCTTACATAATGAATACAAAATATTGAAGCAAAATAAAAAAAATATTCAGTTTTGGATTGGGTACAGGGTTTTCTATAGTCGGTTACGCCCGACTATGGCCCTGCCTTTCTAGTTTTTTTTTACATTTGTGCTTATAGGCAAATGAACAGCGCCGATATAGACAGATTTCGAAAAGTAAAATTCAAATATTCACATATGCATATTTCATACCAACCCTTGCGTGTGCTTAGCCACACAAACAATTTTTTTTATAACTAAATAACTTTATAAAGCCAGTCACTACTGAGCAAAACAATAGTATGCAAGTATAATTCACGAAATAAATATTAAACACTTAATATAAGGAAAGAACAAAATGGAAAAGCTGTTCGAGTTGCAAAAGTATGTTCTGAGCTACGTGGGACTTGATTTCTCAAATGAAAGAAGTTGTGAGGGTATCCGCTTTAGGAATTTCATATTTTTGCTTATAATACATTCAACGATGTGTCAGATGGTCTATTTTTTGGTCTCCAATCAATCCGATCTGGGTTTGGCAACGCAAACTTTGGGCATCATTTGTTCACTTACACAGTCCACAACTAAGGGATTCATTGTGGTGCTCTACAAGCGAAAGTTATGGCAACTGATGAGAGACTTTTCTACGATGTTCCGTGAAGGTATGCGAAAGTATTTATGTTGTACTAATGATTTTTCTAATGTTTATGGTTATTTAGCACGTCATATTGGTTGCAAACATTATCTGATTAAAGCAAATGATTTAGAGAAGCGTCTCTGCAAGTTCTACACCATATCGTGTCTTAGCACCTGCGTGGGATGTACGGTGGCGCCCCTTATCAAAATTCTTATAGCACAACTTACAGGTGCGACCATTGTGCGAGAACAGCCCATACATTCTACAAAGTGAGTGTGCACTAAACTAATTATACAAATACAAAATATTTCAGTTACACAACTCCGCAGATATCCTTTTAATTATGAGAATACGTATACGGAGCCTCGGCTGCATTTGCAATGGTGATCTATGTCTCATCCATTGACAGTCTCTTTCTCTCGTTTGCCATTCACTTGCGCGCTCACTTTCAGGCACTACAGTATTTCCTACGCACAAATAATTTACGTCCTGCTAATTGGGGGCTACAGCGTCAAGTTATGACTGTAGTGGATTATCACAATGAGTTACTTCTTATGGCAGAGCGTGTGCGTCAGACCTTTGCCCCCATAATATTCGCACAATTCCTTACCACATCGTTGCTGGTTTGTGTGATTTTGTATCAACTTCTGACGGTCTGTACTGACTTTTTTTTTTTGATAAATATACAACAAGTTCTACAATTGTCTGTTGCAGCCAATAGAGTCAATGTTTGAGGCTTTTTTCAATTTCTCATTCTGTTTAACGGTTTTGTTTCAATTGCTTATTTACTGTTATGGTGGCGAAATTATAAAAGTTGAGGTAGGATATATATATGGTCTGTGTTAATTTTGTAAAAAGTTAACTTGTAAAATAGAGTTCGAAGGTCAGCATTGCAATTCAGTTATCCGCCTGGTATGAACTGCCACAAGAGGATCAACATATGGTCAAATTGATAATGCTGCGATCTCAACAAGAAACTTTAACTGTTGCTGGCATTTATGAGGCTTCATTGGCTGAATTTATGTTGGTAAGTAAGCAAAGTTTTTTTATTATAAGAAGTCTTTGCAAATTTTCCATTCTTACAGATAATACGCGCGGCTATTTCATATATAGCTATCATAAAGTCAATCGAATAATAATAATATAGTAATAATTTTACAATTCTTATGTTATTCCTATACATTAATATACTAATCAGCTTAGTTTTCCATCATAAAAATTTCCTGTACCTTTTGACTTAGTTTTATGTCTAAGCGCTCTAGATAACAAGGTTTTGAATGCAAATTCCGTCATTGACACTTGTCTGTCGGCAGTCTGACGATGACTTTAAGATTTATGTATATTTCACATAGTATATTAAAAATAACAAAATTACATGCTGCCCCCAACGAGGTTCGAACCACAGATCAAGTATGTAGATAACAGCCCTAGACATTACCACCGAACCATCAATTATTTGTGGCTCTTAACTTATTTGCAGCTTCTTTCTGCCTGTTACATACATTTGCACAACATTCATATACACTTTGCCATTTTTTGATGCAGGGTATAAAGAAAAAAAACATCCACTAACAAATATTTAAGATATGTGTAATAAAAATAAGCAAATAATTTCGCTAATAAAAATACAAAACAAAAAGCAAGAAATACAGCCGACATGTAACAACAACAATAACAACAAATAACAAAACCTGACTGACAACAACAACAACAACAAAGCAAACAACACTTTGTAGCATAGGCAAAGACAGACGATGCTACAGCAGCAAAAGTAAAACAAAACAAAACAAAACGTAAACTAAAAAAAAAAAAGAAAAAAAAAGTTAAAACTTGCTCCAATTGCACTAAAGCTGGAGTGGAGTAATGCAAATTAGCTACGAGGCTGCGACTGTGACAGCGACGGTGGCTGCCACAGTTCATGGTGGGGTGTTTGCTTTTTCTACTTATTTTAGTTTTTTTTTATGTTAAGTACTTTGTAATGTTTTTGTTTTTATTTTTTCATTTATGTTTTAACTCGTTTGCTGTTGATTTGATTTGCGCTGCCTTAGTTTCGTTTCATTTGGCTATGTACTGTCTGTCCGTCCGTCTGTCTGTACATTAACTGCTTGGCTCAATCGATTTGTCTTGCTTTGGCTTAATGAAAAAAAAAAAATCAAAACAAAAAAAAAGTACACGAAGACATTCACCAGGCGCGCACACTCACAACCCACTAGAAACGTTTTTTTTTTACACATTTAAGTTTTGATTTTGTTTTGGTTTTAGATTTTTTTTTTTTTAAACAGTTGCTACTAGCAAAATAAAAATCAGTAAAATCGGTAAAATGTAAAAAAAATACCTAAACTATTATTATGCAATATATTTTGTGTGTTAAGTGTTTTTGGCGCAAAAGAAAAAGTTAAAACAAATTTTACTTTTGCTTTTATGCAGCCTAAAGTAATATATGCGATTTTATTTTTTTTTTATTTATTATTATTAAACATTTTTCGGTTATTTTCGTTTTTTGCTTTTCTAATTAAAGCTGTTTGATTATTTTTCTTTTGCATTTGAAGCGGCTACAATATTAAATTTACCTTATAGGCTTTTATATAATTAAAAATTTTAATTAAAAAAAAACTCCACATTGCATGTCTAATGCACATTGCATGCCTACATTGAACGATTTTGTCTGTCTGTGTAGCTTATCTTATTTTAAAATAGGGCACAGTAAATCGGCCAAAGGGTATCTGCTGCACTTACCGCTGCATCGCTGAAATGCGACAGAAATTGCGTCTGCTGATGTGGCACATTGGCACGTTGCGGCTGAAATGAATTGGCGGCACTTGCGCCTGCGCGTATCGACTTGGAGCGTGTGCCACCTGCGCTACTTGCAGGCGCACCAAAGGGGCGTGGCGAAATATCGTAATAGTCAGCATTGCGATTACTTTGTGGCTGCTGTAAAAGAAAGAGATAAGCAAATTATTTATTAAAAAATATTCTGAATTCATATTATATAGGGTGATTTTTTAAGAGTTAAGTTTTTCAGGTTGGCAGCACTGGTTAGTAATGGCGTCCAAACGTCATCTGTCAAAGTGAAAAGTTTTCAGTATACTCTGCCATTTAATCATGGAAGGACTTACAAACGAGCAACGATTGCAAATTATTGAAATTTATTATCAAAATTCGTGCTCTGTGAAAAATGTGCACCGTTTGTTACGACCATATTATGGTCGTCATAATCGACTTGTCTCAACGGATACTAAAATGAGCAAAACTGTTGCATCTGGAGTGATGAACAGCCACATGGCATACAAGAATTACCAATGCATCCTGAAAAAACAACAGTTTGGTGTGGTTTATGGGCTGGTGGCATCATCGGTCCATTTTTCTTCAAAGACGACCGCGGAAGAAACGTTATTGGACCTTCCGAATGGACCATTTGAAACAAAGCCGCGGACAATATTTACATGAAGTTGTCTTTAAAACGTAAATGGCAAAGGCTTATTTATCGATACAAAAAAAATTCTGAATATTTTAAGCAAATTTTAGTGTTTTATTCGATTTTTAAAAAAACTACGCTTAAAAAATCACCATTTATATATAAATATGCTAAAATATGGCTACGTGGCAAGGTGAATAGTAGGCAGTTATTACTGTAGCATATTCACAGTATTTACTTGTGAAATTAATGTCTAAACTATAAGCACAGCCCCATATTAGCATTTTTATTTTCTGTGTACTTCTGTTAATTCGACATGATTAATTTGAATTTTGTGTAAAAAGTAGCGCCTGATCCAACTGACAGTTTGCCAAAGTTTCACATTTTGGCAATACAGTCAAGAATTACCGAATTAAAATAAACCACATCAAACCACAAAAAACAAAGGCCAGGAGTATCATGACTTCTTAAATTTAACAGCTTTAAAATTGTCGAGCCTACAAAATAAAGCACAGAAAATAGTCTCTGCAGCTCTTAGAAGTACGCAAGAGTCTCATGAGTACAGGAAACCCCAACTGCTCCCCAATTTTGTTCATTAGGCCAAGAGCCACATGAGCTGTGTCTGTCAAAGACTTTGGCTTGTTTTTATAAACTTCAAGCTGCAATGACAATTGCTTTTAATATGAATGTTGAATTTTTTTTTTTGGTGTTTCATTTGTTGCTTATATGTACATTGCAAAAGTGTATTAAGTATGTATATTATTATTTAAAAACTACTTTAAGCGGGGCAAAACCCATTACTGCAGGCAAAGAAATGGTGAGAAAAGTATTATGCGTGCATTGAGTGCCTTTGTATTTAATGATAGTCAAGTGGAATGCTGGTCAACTCAGTGTATATGGGCAACAACATTAACCACAAAATTACTGGCCTAATCGATTGCCAACTGCATGTGTGTGAGTTGATAAATGTATAATTTATTTTTAAGCAAATTTTCAAAACAGCATTAAATCATTTACTTCGTTTTTTTTTTTGTTTTTGGTAATATTTTCTGGGAACTATTTACGTAAGGGAAGCTCATTTTAATTATCGAACGACTTAACTCGACTAACTACTGATACAACGTAAAGAACATAAGTCTGCATATAAAATATTTTACCAAAAACAAAAACATTTTTCAAATAAATTATCATACCTTTTTTGTATTTTCTTAAATCGAAAAGAAATAAATAAATGCAAGCAAGCTTAGAAAAAACTGGGGCAGAAAGTAATTAAATTTACAAAACCATAAAAAAGCGACTTTGAAAAAAAAAACGAACAAATTAAAAAATTGATTTAATGAAAAGTTGCTACAGACTACTTATATGCAATATTAATAATTATTATGCTACATAATCAAACATCATTATTTGGCCGCTCCTAGTCATGCCTTCACACATGGCATCTCCTTATTACATGTGTGCAATATTAAACACAAGGCAAGCTTAAGGCAACAAGTTTATATTTTTTAATATATATTTGAAAAAAAGTGGTTAAATGAGATATTTGTTTTTAAATGCTACAAAAAGTTTTCAAACATTAAAAAGTATAGAAATTATTTGCTTACATTAATGCACCTATATATACAAATACATATTTATATATAAACACAAACATTTAGCCTAATGAACATTTTGTTAATAAGTTTTTTTAAGTTGATTTGGCTTTGGAGCCCAAATGGCAGTTGGCTGCCATGGCATGCTGCGATGCGTAACAGTTTAGCCGAAAAGTGGCGGAAAACTAGAAAATATTTTAAAGAAAACTCTAGATTAGAGCGCTTTACACAAAAAGAAAAAAAAAAACAATAAAAACATTTTGTATGCAATTTGCTTAACAGAGCAAAACCGTCAAATAAAAAACAATTGCACTTGCTGCTTTAAAAAAAATATAAATAAAAAAAAAATGTATATAATAAATTTATTAGAAACACTTTCAAAAACTCATATAAAAGAAACTTTTTTAACAGCGTTTTCGCTTTTGGTTTCGATTTTTTTATTATTTTTTTTTTTTTATTATTAATTTTTTATATATATGGCAGCACAGTGAAGTGAAGTGAATTGTTTGCAAGTTTTTTGGGCGAAACTTAATTTTTGTTTTCCGCTTATTGCTGCTTAGCGGTACGATGTGCATGTGCTGCCCGACTGACTGTTCGACTATTTTAGTGTCTAATAACACGACCTTGATACACTTCAATCAAACATAACACAAGAAAAAAAAAAAAAATTAACAACGAAAAAAACTGATTTCATTCGTTGTTTTTTTTTTTTTTTTTTTGTTTTCCTATAATTTTTAGAAAAACAAACGGCAATCAGTGCGGTATGGCTTTCAAATCGCTTAACAATGGCAACTGAGCTGTGTATGAGCTGCCTAAGCACTTGGGCATTCACGCACGCACGCACGCACGCACGCTTGCATGCCTCACGCTGTCTAATTGTTGCTGGCAACTTCGAAAACTTCGACCGTTGGACACTTTTGAAGGATTAGCCGCCGCTTTGTGTAGGCGCGGGGGCGCATTGTTTGATGGTTTGATTGTTGACTGATTATGTGCAATCAACGTGCAATTGAAACGCAGTCCAATTCAGTCGATGACTTCTTTTGTGCATTGCGCTCCGTTGTTTCAGTCAAGTTACAGATTTTTTTTGTATTCATCTGTAATTCATACATGGCACAACTGAGTCGCTTTTTCACATGGAGGTAACTTTTGTTAAAATCACTTAGGCCCAAAAAATAAAATTACGCATATTTAACTCTTTGGCTTTCTAATTGGGGTTTTGCAATGCTTTACATATCAGCTTGTGGCTTTTGTGTAATATCAACTATTTTTCCCATGAATACTCTGCCCTTGTTATGTATGGCATGCCTCCCATGTATGTAAATGCTTTTTTTCAATTAATAATATTTTTTTTTCTGTTAAATGATTGATTTTATTTAATCGACGTTTGCTTGTTAAGTAGTGGATTTTAAGATTTGCAATTGATTTCAATGCATTTATTACCCAGTGAATATGTTTCTTTAATGCAGTTCTTTCATAAATCACAGCTGGATTCTTATTAATTTACTTTTAATGTTTTCAATTAGTTCTTTCTTTTTAGCTTTAATTCATTATTACATAATCGTGGCAATGTAAAATCAAAGCGAAGGTACTTAGTTGGATGTCTGCATTAAAAAAAATATTTTTCTTGCATAAAAATAAACAAAAAAACAAAAACAAGCTTAAGAAACAAAAATTTTTTTAACTAAAAACAACTTAAAATATATATAAGAAAAATATATATATATTTAAAAAAAAAATTAAAAAGTAGATAATTTATTTATTTATTTATACAGAGTTTATAACTTATTGAAATAAATTTATAAACTATATTTAATTATAAGCTATGGCTACAAGGCCTTAAGCTTAATGATATTAATATTGACAGTTTGTAAAATTATGTTTAAATTACAATTATATTATGTATTGTGTGTATTATTTATTATTTGGTTTATATTATGGGGTGTTTTTTTATTTTAAAGGAGATGTAGCAAATTAGCCTTTCTTAAAAATTCGATTAATGCTTTGAGATCATTGGGATCAGTTGCTGATAGGCTATGTATTGGGTTTGTGTTCGGGAAGAGTTGAGATCTGAGATTGTTGAAGGAGGGGCAGGATATTAGGATGTGGATGACTGAGATAGGGAGATCGAGGTTGCAGTACTGGCAGTAGGGTGTAGATTTGTCAAAGAGGTGTTTGTGCGTCAGTAGGGTGTGGCCGAGTCTAAGTCTTATGAATTTAGAAAAATTAGAGCGGGGGAATGAGTTGTTGAATGTGTAGTGAGGGAAGTCACTTAGATTGATTTTATTTGGGTTAATTGTTTTATAGTGGTGATTGGTAAGGTTCCAAATGGAGATCATTTTATTGCGGTAAGTGGTCTTTAGGAATTTAAGAGTGTCGTCAAGATTGTGGTTTTGGTGAAAGATGAGAGGAAGGTGAGAAGCTTCTTTGGCTGCTTTATCTGCTGTTTCGTTGCCTGTGATCCCGGAATGACCAGGTAACCAGATAATTATGATGCGTGGGTGGTTGACGTGAAGGATATGTCTAATAGCTGAGGGATAATAGGAGTCGTTTGAGAGGTTTTGGATTGATGTGATGGCGGAAAGGGAGTCTGAACAAATTGCGTATTGGTTTGGATTGTTTTTGATTAGGTTTATTGCTTCGTATATTGCTATTATTTCAGCGAAATAGATAGAGCTATATGGTGGTAGGAGGGCTTGTTTAATGATTGTGTTGTTAGTAGTAATACTGAAGGATGTGCCAAGTTGTGACTTGGAGCCATCAGTGTAAACTATTAAAATAAATAAAAAATAAAAATAAATAAACAGAAATAGATAAATTTAATGGAAATAGAAATTTCATAAATTTTCAACTTTACATTGAAAAATTTCTCTTAATATTTTCTTGTTTATTTGTATTTATTTTAGACTGAAGTGAAACTGTTTATTGATTTATATTTAACTGGCTGCATTATGTATCTAAGGGAAATTTAAATTTTTACTTATTTATTAAAGGCAACACAAAATTTTTGGTTTATTGTTTATTAAATTTTATTTTATTTATTTATTTTTTCCACATATACTATTTACACTGAAAAATTTCACTATCAAATGCTTCGTTGACAGTTTTCACTGAAGAAATTGTATTGTTGTTGCTTTTGTTGTTGTGCGCATGAACCCTAAGCTATCAATTTTAATTGAAGAAAGCGACGCGCAACTTTTGACAATTAAATTATCAATAAAAAACTGCCAAAACAAAAACAAACAAAAAAGTAAATAAAAAAAAAGGCAAACAACACATTAATGACGGTTGACAAACAGACAGACAGACAGACAGGGATTCAACAAATGCTGGCACGTACGTTTTCTAATTAACAAGAAAGTTGGAGACGCATGCATGGCCGCTCATATGTCACTGGCACAGAAACGTTTTCCTTTTGATTTGCAGTGTGGGCTGCTGAAAAAGTAATGCTAACCCAGAAATATAAACAAAACTAAGTTAAAAAACAACAACAACAAAAAAGAAGTCATTAGATTGTGTCACTTGTGTAATTGCCTATACTAAAAAAAATATATAAAGCTAAACAAACAAAAAATAAAAATTTATAATAAAGTTGCATTAGCTGCATTTGCATAAGCGATAAGAAACAAAAAGTCTCATCGTAACAAAAATGCATTTGATTTTTTATGCCTCTGCTGTGTACGCTTATGCATGGGACTTTAGGTTTGTGTAACAGCCAACTGGCAATTAACACACAAGTAAGCTAAAATCAAATCAAAATATTTCAACATGAAATCGATTTTCTTGCAAGACACTAACAATAACCATAACAACAACAACAACAACAGCAATATAAGCATTAGCTTATATATCATATGCATAAACCTAAGCCCCAAGCAGACGCAAGCGTGTTTCCTACTTTGTTTTTGCTATGCTTTTCTTTGCATTGCATTGCATTGCAGCCGACCTGCAGCATTTTTTTCCTTCTATCTTTTGTTATTTGGTTTAAAATATTTGTTGGCTGCACGCAACTGCAGTTTGGCACAAGTGAAATGCAACAGAAGCGAGCATCTGGGCTCAAAAAAACACTTGCAGGCTTAATTAGTAAACACTTTGATTGCAGTGCTTTGGATGCGGCTGAAGGAGCACAAGAAAAAAAAAAAAAGATAAAAAAATCCCAACTGGTCAGCAAAGCTAATTTAATTAAAGTAAAATTTTGGCTTTGTTAGGAAATATATTTATATAAAAAAAAAAACAACAAAAAACAAAACGAAATAACAAAATTTAAGCAATCGCACATATTTTTTTGTTTTTTTTTTTTTTTGCAGCAAATATTTTCTCAAACACTTTCTCTTGATCAACAGCAATTGTGAGGCAGAAGCTATGGCTACTGCTTTTGAATTCATTACTAATTCGATTTTTTAATGTTTATTTTCTTTTTTTTTCATTTTTTTTCTTCTTGCTTTGCTTTGCTTTTCTGCGTTTTCGTCGTTTGCATTATGCTTTTTTATGTATTTGTTTTCATTTTCGTTTCAGTTTTTATATGCAAACACGTTGATTGCCGCACTGAAGAAGACGCGCTGAAATGACTTTTTAATTACAAACGCAATTTTTATTACATGATACAAGTAAGCAGCAAAAAAAAAAAAAAAATAAAAATACAAAAAAACAAAAAAACAAAGCAAAATGCTTGCAGCTAATGCTAATGCATAAGATCGCATGTAATAAGCACGCACTTTTTTTTGTATTTTTGTTTTTTTGCTTTTCTATAATTTTTGTTTTTTGTTTTCTAAAACACGGTACACACCTTGTTGCATGCAACAAAACATAATTCAAGACGCAGTCTGGTGTCTAATCTGTCGGCAAGTATTTTGTATGCATTTTTCGTTGATTTTCCAATTTTGTTTTTTTTTTCTTTTTGTTTTGTGTTTTGTTTGCTGTTATGAAAAATGAACTTGCGCACAGCGGGCGTTTTTACGGCAATATTGCCACAGTAGTGGGCTATAAAAAGGGCTTAACACCTATTTATTTATTTTTTTTTTTAGTGTAGGTTGTCTTATTTATCTTGCTAATTTAACTCTGGTTAGCAAAACTTCAGTTAAACTTCCTGTAAATACTTTACTGGGTTTTTAACTTTGATTGCTGTATTTCTTTTATAAAATAAAAAACGAAAAATGGCAAAATAAACATTTATATTTGCCAAACTAGCCTATAAATCAAGCTAAACACCTTACACACATACATACATGCATATGTAGCTTACTTAAATATTAAAAATAAAATATCGATTAAGTAAAAGTGGCTTTTACTCACCGCAAACGGCTGCACATATGATGATGAGAATTGTGTGGAAGCACCGTTCGCAAGTGTTTGTGGTTTGTTTGGATTGTGGCTGCTGCCCTCATTTGCAATGAATAGCAATTGCTCCTGATACGAGCCTGGCGATGGTGAATATGCTGTTGAGCCTGCAGCGCCAGTGCGAAAAGCCGCAGAACTCTGCGCTTGTGTTTGTTGCCTTGGAAAACTTGCGGACGATGGCACAAAACGATTTGCGAAATAATAGTTGGATGTGTCTAAATCAAAAAAAAAAAAAAACAACAAAAGCATTAAATTAATTAACTAATTAAATATTAAAAACAAAAAAAAAAAACAAAGGTGACGATGCTCGTCAAAGTCAAAGCAATTAAAAAATAAATAAATAAAAATTAATTTTTTTAAAGCGGTAAAATGTGTAAAAATAAATTTATATTTTTTATTTATATTATTTATTTAAGTATGGTTTTCTTTTTCATTGAGAAAAACTAACTTTTTTGTTGTGCATGACTTTGCGCATGCACACCCTCTGGCGCTGTCTCTTTCTCGCTTGCGAACTGACGTGTCTGTCATGAACACTTTCGGCAGCGTTGAATTGTTTATGGTTTTTATTTTTGTTGTACAATTTTTTTCGCTGTATTTATCATTTGCGCTTTATGTTGCTATGATTTGAAACTTTTATTTTTTGACATTTTGTTGAACTTCTTTTTTATGTTGCTTTTTTCTTTGCGTATACCGACAAATGTTGAAAACGAAAGTGTAACAAGTCTAGTTTTGTATTTTTTTTTTACTTTACTTAGTTTTATTTCGCTTTGCAAAATGCAAGCGGATATTGACACACTTTAGGCAAACAAGTTTGCATTTATTTTTTGGCATTTTTCACAATGTTTTTATTTTTTTTTTTACAACTAGTTTTTTGTTGGTATTTGTGGCGCATATGCTCAGGATTGGTTGGTGTTAAGTTTTCGGCAATTATGCCATTAAAGACTTGTCACTCTAAAAAAAATTGAACAACATATTGACGCTTTAATAGGCGTCAGTCACTTATAGATGGAAGTGAGTAAACGAGCGAAATACGCAAAGCAAGTCATATGCAGATGTGTTGTGTTTAATTATTTATAGCAAATTTACAGGAATGAAGCGAAAAATAGGCCATAAAAAATTTAATATTTATTTTTTTAAATAGATACATATTTTTTTTTTTTTAAGTTCAATGTGTGTAAAAACCTCGAGAATAACCAAACCCGTAAAACAAACTACAACACGACACATCAATCAATCAAGCGGCAATGTGCAGCTTTTAACACATTTGTGATTTGTGCGCCTAATGTAATTCGAATAATTGCACACAAAATGTCAAAAACCCCCACCAGCTTTGCACTTAACGTTTACACCTTAAAAGGTGTGAATGTTCTTTATCTACGGTTGCTTCTTCTTCTCCGTCATCCTCCTCTTATGCAGCTGCTACTTTGGCAATGTAACAACCTGCATGCAATGCCGCTTAGCAAACCTACACAAACTGCCAAGTGCTGCCTGCTGCTGCTGCCAGCGCCGACGTAAAATGCTCATTTATAAAAGATTTGTTGTTTGTGGCATAAATTAATTTCTGGCACTTTGAAAAATAACAGAACTAGCAACAAACAAGAAATGTAAATTGTTGCAATATTTCAATTAGTATTTTACACTGATATATACAATAAACATACTATTTTTTACAACAACAAGAAATGAGCTGCGCACGTCAATAAATCAAACATCGCTGCATTTGGTGGGAAAATGGTGGTGTAAGCTAGCAAAAGGCAATACTAAGCGATAAGCCCACGCCGTTTTGTCTGATGCATATACACATATACAATTTGCATAATTAATTATTACTATTTTTAAACCTTTTTTTTTTTCTTTTGCTTTATTGATGTTTGTAATTCGATTCGCTGTTTGCATATTTGCAGCAACATTACTTAGCAAAGTTTTTTAAATACTGCTTATTATAGACAACGCACTGCATTATCAACATTAAACACTGCTTTAACTTAGAACGCAATGTAAGAGAGAGAAAGCGTTAACAAAACTCAATTTGGGAACAGTGGATGATAAAGCCGCTTTGGTGCAGCGCGTCGATATGACGTGCGATAGAATCCATCGCGTGAAAGAACACGAGTTCGAGCCCAATTGAGTCTGAAACTTACTTTGCATACAGAAATTTTTATTTAAAGTTAAATTATTAAAAGTATCCTTCTGCGTTTGGGCAAGAGTTTCTATACGAGCTTTGCATATGCTCATAAACTCTAATCAAAGAAGGTAGAGCCAATCGTTCGCTTATTTACCGTTGACCCTGTGATGCGCTATAAATACATTACTGGCAATTGCAGGTCGAAACTAGCGAATACACTTACTTTTTAATTAAAAAAAAAGAAACACAAAACCTTGTGCCCACCAAGAATAAGTAAAATATACATAAAAGCTGCAAAAAAAAATCACTGCATTCTTGTTCACTAGCATTCGCACTATTTCTAGCGCGCTCACTCATTCATATACATAAGTCAATGCACACATTTAATGTTAGTATTGCTTTGGCATTTCCTTCGTTGCCACAGCTGCTCGCGATCTTTTTTTATTGCAATATTACAGCAATTTGCATTGTTGCGTGTGTTTTAATTACTTTTGACAATTGAAAAATACAATTTTAGTTTGAAATCATATGACATAGTTAGCAGTTGAATTTTTAATTGTGTGCATCTTTGGAAATCAGACACAACCCAAACCAAAAAAAATAAAAACAAATAAATAAAATAATAGCATAGTTGCAAAAATTGCAATTCTTCTGCACTTTACTTTTTCACTTGTTTGAAATGTCAAATTGCACAAAAAACAAGTTGAACTTTTAAGTTTCTACTTTTTGCTTGATTTTGCCTTTTGTTTGCTGTTATTTTTTTTAGTTTTTTTTTTTTCTGCAGCAACCGCTTGAAGGTCGTTTCGTTGTACGTTTATTGGGTGCGCGCTTTTATTTTTTATTTTTGCATGGTTTTTTTCTTTTTATTGCTTGGCCGTCTTTTAGTTAAATGAAGATATTTTTGCATGTTTTTTCATGCAATTATTAATTGCAGCAGTTTCCTTTTTTACAGATTGCAGCACAGACATTTGACTTAAGCCGGTTCGCAAGAAAATATAAGCAATGCCAAGTCAACCTCTTCTAGCTAAGAATTACTTTAGCTATATATAGACTGACCGTTAAGGCATATGTATGTTCACACGCCATACTGCAGCAGTTATGTCTGGCATACATAACAATAAATTTCATTGCGCCGATAAGCCGACCAATATGTATTTACACGACATCATATACAAGCAATTGAAGGTTGCTCCACGCACGGCTATTACTTTTCGCTGTTGATTCTTATGCGCTGTTTTATTGAAATCAATTGATTGATTTTTTATTTTTTTTTTTTTGTTTACAAAACAAATGACAAATTCTTTCTGCGATTTTTCGATTTTAGGTCGAACGTACACGGCATAGCAAATAGCTGGCGGCTGCAAATAGTTCGACGCATAATTAACAATTCAATTAAGGTAAAATGTTCTGGCAAGTAACTTTCTCTATGTGTGTGTAGGCGGCGGGTCTTGAGCTAATTGATTGCTTTGGCATAACTCAAAAAACATTTGGAGCTGTTAAGGTTTCGCGTAAGCCACATAGCCTACGTAATCTGGTAATCTATTTGGTATTTGAAATATAAATTATATACTTGGCTCATTTAAATAAACTTCACTGCCATAATGGCCGGCATAGTTAACGTTATAGGAAAACCATATGCGTTGCTTAAAGCCCAATTCTAATTACAAAATTCGCCTAAATGTTAAAAACCCATCTACAACTTCAACAGAACCAACAGTCAAGCCACACACACGCTGCCCAAATATATAAAAGCAACATTTAATCATGCCAAGCCTGGCCAAGCCAATTTATCTGCACGGATGCTGACATCATGCGCAGCGGCAGCGGCCAAGCGCTTATTTAGAATACGACAACAAATAAATAAATAATTTGTTTAAATTTAATTTTGTTGCTGTTGTCATTGTTGTTGTCAGCTTGTTTTTATACTCACAGCTATAGATTTTATTTTATGCCAAACACCAGCACATTTCTTTAAGAACAAAAACGTGTCATAAAGAAGCCCCCCGAGTTAAAAATAAAATTTCAAAGAAATAAAAATAATAATGAACATAAAAAGTACATAAAAACTTAAATTAAAATCAAATATAAATGCGTCAACCAAACAACGCAACTAATTAGAAAATAATCATAAAGCAGGCGACGACAGCAGAATATGAACCCTGAAGTTCAATGTCAAAGCGGGAAAAAGTTCGCCAAAGCACCGCAGCACATTAAAAACAAAAAACTTAATAAAATAAGTAACAGCCAGCAACAGCCAAAAAAAAAAATTTTAAATAAAATAAAATAATAATAATAAAAATAAGTAGAGGGAAAGAGGCAGCAAGCTGAGTGACAGCATGAAATATGCTTACAAAGCTTAGCCAGCTGCTGGGCTTTGCTCGGCCCATGTTGGCTGCTATGGACCCAAGCGAAGACGCAACTGCGAGACTTTAATGATAATAATCACCAACTTATTATAAGAAATGTACTAAGGCATGAATGCCTAGCTGCCTAAGCCCTGCTGTTGCGTGTTTTAATATTTCTATTTTTTTTCTTTTGTTTTTATTGCGATCAAGTTTGAGACATGTGAGACAGTTCAGTTCATGTCAACACTTGCGCAGCAGCACTCACTTTGGCATGTGGTAATGCAAAATGACTGAGAAAACCAAACCGCATATACGCGTGCACTGTGTAGACAATGTTCTAGTGAAATTACGCGCACACACCTTAGGAAGTGCTTAGTCGTAGTCGCCGGCTGTGGTGGTCAGTCAGTCATAAGCATAAATATAAGGCACACCCGCAAATCAAGTGTCACAAGTCACTCGACGCGCGTTAATTGACTTATTCAAAGTCATGCCGCTGTTGCTTGCCTTCGCTATAGCGTTATTATTGTTATTTTTGTATTATTATTTTTAGTCTTATTGTTGTTGTTGTTGTTGTTGTTGTTGTTATATCTGCTTATCAATAAATTAAATACAATTATGGAAAAATAATTGGAATATAGCGACTGTCGGTCTGAGCTCTGTCTGTCTGTGGCTGTACTTTACGTGTCTTTTTTTTACAACGAACAGGTTTCTTTGTTGCCTTTACTTATGCCCCCTCACCTCACCCTCCCCCTCTCTCCTTATTGTATCTATTACAAAAGGGTGTTAAATGCGATTGTTTTCTCTTTTTTTTTTTGTTTTTTTGTCTTAGAATGTCGCTTGGGGCGTCAGTTTTGTTCTCCACTAACTGCGCGGGTGTAGCTCATAATATTGTATAGTTGAAAATTGTTGCCATATACAGTTTAAATACTTTAAACATAATGGCAAAAGAACATGCAATGCGCGTCCTTGGTTTTGTTTCATTTCATTTGCTTTGCTTTGCTTGAATTCGATTTGCTTTGCTTTGACTGCGCCATTGTGCTTTAATTTCTTAAATGATTGATTAACATTTAGAATGTGGCAAACAGCAAAAATACGCGAAATAAAATAAAAAACAAAAAAAAAATAAAATATATACATAAATACAACAAAAAGAAAAACCACTAAAAGGCGGATATGTGGGCAGGCGTGTATTGAACATAGCGAAAATGTGTGTGAATAGATTTTTATTTTATTTTATTTTATTATACCCTGTACCAAAAAATGGTAAAGGGTATATTAAAGTTGTGCAAATGTATGTAACAGGCAGAAGGAGGCGTGGCAGACCCCACAAAGTATATATATTCTTGATCAGCATCGAAAGGCGAGTCGATATAGCCATGTCCGTCTGTCCGTCTGTCCGTCTGTCTGTCCGTCTGTATGAACAAACGGATCTCGGAAACGGTAAGACCTACAACCACCAAATTTTGCACGGAGACTCTCCCAATCCATAGGCATAACGAGTTTATTTTTTTTTTTCGATATTCGATCTATAATATATAGCTGCCATAGGAACGATCGGGTGAAAACCCACATTTAGTAACAAAAACCCTTTTGTTTTTCAAGATATCTCCTCCAAATTTTGGATTTAACAGTTCTAGCTAATGCCCAATTACATATCTCAATATATTATATATCGGTTTACTATATCATATAGCTGTCATAGGAACGATCGGCCGAAAAACAACATTTACTGCGCAAAACTTTTTTGTTTATTAAGATATCGTTACAAAATTTTGGATTTAAATGTTTTAAGTAATATCCAATCATATTCCCGAATATAATAAATATCGGTTTACTATATCATATAGCTCTCATAGGAACGATCGGCCGAAAAACAACATTTACTTTTTTTTTTTTTTTTTTTTATATATATCTTTTATTTAAAATCTGTCCCTATGTGGGACAATCATTAAATTGTTTAATCTAGCCTTAGTTGGTATAGAAAAATATGTACATTTTTACAGTATGGTTGATTAATTTGATGGGAGTATATACATGATTTACGCTTTGTCAGCCTGTGTCTCTGAAGGGGAGGTCTAGCGGGTGGTATCGCTTTAGTCTTCTTTTAGTGTTACTGTTATCGAGTAGGTTTATTGCCAAGTTGTTTGGGTGGTCGCATAGTCTCATGATGTAGCTCTGGCTGAATCGATTGATTTCTTCTATTACCCAGGGGAATTTGAGTTCTTCGTGAATTTCGACATTAGTAGTTAACAGGTGGGCGCCAGTTATCATTCTTAAGGCTTTGTTTTGGAACCTCTGGATTATTTTGATGTTTGAGGCACTAGCCGTGCCCCATAGTTGAATACAGTAGGTCCAGATCGGTTTTAGAATGGCCTTGTATAAAAGAAGTTTGTTCCTAATTTTGAGTTTTGAGTGACGCCCAATGAGCCAGTACATTTGCCGCAGTTTCGCATT
>JBAMBQ010001061.1:0-12502 GCA_037044495.1 Stegana nigrithorax | reverse complement strand
TTGTCGTCGAATGATGTCCAGGTGGGTTTTTTTAGTTGTTCCCCATAGTTGAAGTCCATAGGTCCATATTGGTTTTATTATTGATTTGTATATCAAGAGTTTGTTATAGGTTGATAATTTGGATTTTCGATTAATTAACCAGTACAGTTGTTTGAATTTAACGTTGATCTGGTCTCGCTTTTAAGTAATATGATAATTCTATGTCAGCTTGCTGTCGATGTGCATGCCCAGGTATTTCGCCACATTGACTATAGGAATATCAGTTCCATTTATTTTATTTTAACATTTTATCGTTTTAGCAGACCCGACTTTGTTTTTAGGGTGACCACTCTGATTAGGCCGTCGTGACTAGCATGAGTTTGAATCACACGTACCAGGCTCCACTGATTCGGAGGTGCATTATTCTCCGAGATGAGGGCTAATGTGCCGACTTGCACATTGTTACATTTGGTAGCCCATTTCATGCGTTGCTGTAGCAGAGTCAAATACTCTTTGGACCATCGTCGCCATACTTCATGTTGCACTACCAGGATGCGTTTATATCTACTTACCATTGACAACTTCAGAATCGATTCGTCCGCTGCAGACATCTCCTCGTAGTTTAGTGCAGTTCCATTGACTTGATGCACCAACAGACGCTTAGCTACCTTGATAGCACTCTTCCATAAACCCCCAAAATTCGGTGACCGTTGAGGTATGAAGTGGAAGGTAACTCCCAATGTAGCACAGCAACCATGAATGGCCACCCTTGAAGGTTCATTCTGCAGCTCTTCCGTTAACAACCGCAGTTCATGCGAACTCGAAGAGCCGGTAGATCACCCATGTATTGCGTGGCGAAAACAGGCCGCTCCGGAAGCAATCAATGCAACTTCGAATAATCCAAGGACCAACAGTCTACAATTGATGATCCAGTACCTTTGACGTACAAAAGCGCATAGAGCTTGCGCACCAGCATGAGAATTTACTTTGTGCAAGTGAATTAATAATGATTTCGAGACCACATGGTCACCTGGCAATAAAATTGGGTGCTTAACTCCAAATGCTACATTATCTCGGAATAATCTGCCACCTACTTTCACAATCAGTATATTTTCCGTAATATCGATAAATGGAGTTAACCTTTGAACCTTTGATGAATTTACTAAATTTCCAGCCTGAAGACAACTTATCTCCCGCTCGAAACAGACATTCCGTACATTATGCAATATAAACAGTATCCCCTTTCTCATCTCCACTATTCCCGGGAGCCCATCAGTTCTGGATTTTTGATTCTTCGCTATTTGCACAAATCTATATATATACACTCGCTGAAGCTTTGGAAAATCTTGTATAAATTTGCACCTCCCCACAACATCCTCATATTCAGTTATCTGTACTGCCTAACAAAAGGCAGATTTTCGTTCCTCCGGAACATTTGTCATTTGCCATTCCCTTCCCTTCCAATCATTTCGCTGATTCTTTAGAAACTCAGGACCTTCTAACCAAAGAAGATTAGAACAAAATTCGTGTGGATAGATTCCTCGAGACACTATGTCCGCAGGGTTTGATTTTGTGTCGACCTTGAACCATTAACGAATGGTAGATATCGCTTGAATTTTAGAAACCCAATTTGCTTCAAATGTCGACCAATGGCTAGAATGAGAAGCAAGCCAATTCAATACAGTTGTGGCATCTATCCAATGAAATATACTACCTTCCTCCACCGCCAAACAACTCGTTATTCTTGTCATTAATTCAGTTAAAAGCAAGGCCCCTTGCAACTCCAGGAGAGGCAACGATGTTACCTTGACCGGCGTCACCTTAGATTTCGATGCTATAAACCGTGAGTATACCAAACCACCATTTTCGAAACAAGGAGCATAAACCACTGCTCCATAAGCTCGATTGGATGCGTCTGCGAAGCCATGTAATTCGACACGCTCCCTATCCGTGCCTGGCAGCATTAAACGAGGCATCTGTACTACTGATACTTGCGCTAACTCTCGACGAAATTTCGACCATTGGGCTCGCATGCCTTCCGGAAGTTCTTCACCCCAGTCAGTCTTCAGAATCCACAATTCTTGTAAAAATATTTTTCCTAATACGATGAGGGGACTTAGCATACCTAAAGGGTTGAACAGTTTGGCTAACTCCGAAAGGAAAACACGCTTCGTTATGATTGTATTGGAAGGTGTAGAAAAAGCAAACTGAAACATTTCAATAGCCGAATTCCATCGTATGCCCCAAATTTTAGAACAGTCTGAAGTCTTAATTTCAAACGGCTCCACTATTGATCCTGGCGATAAAAAAGCTTCACTTTCACAACTCGAACGCCACTTATGTAGCTCAAACTTTCCATGGTTCAACACTGTACTTACCACCCTTTTGAGATCACAAAGTTCCTCCACTGTGTCTGCCCCGACTAACAGGTCGTCCTGTACCAGTACCTGCTGAGTACTTATCCTTGTATAACTCTGCTAGGTAACGCATGCAGCGAACCGATAAAAAAAAGTGCCGGCCTAGTACCATACGTGACGGTTTTAGGGCGCAACACCTGCATTGCCCTTTCGGTACTATCTCGCCACACAATTCCCTGGAAATTGCACTCATCGTCACACAATAACACTTGTCTATACATTTTTACTATGTCACCGGTGAGAGCGTACTTACGGCAGCGAAAACGAAGCAAAATTACCAACAGATTCTCTTGGATTGTTGGCCCTACAGCCAGCACCTCATTTTACGACACACCATTACTCGATTTGCAAGACGCGTCAAAAACCACCCGTAGCTTGGTTGTTGCACTGTCAGGCAGTAAACCGGGGTGGTGAGGGATATAAGACTTTATTTTTTCGATGTCTGCGAGATTCAACACTTTCAAATGCTTGTATTCTTAGTAGATTAAGTTTACATATAACTCTTTGAGAGCATGATCCTTCCTAAATCAACCTTCAAGCTTCAAAAAACGGGTTAAAGTAATCTTATAGGATTCGCCTAAGCCTACGTCAGCCTCCTTAAATGGTAACCGCACAATGAAGCAACCTGAAAGTGTTCGTTTTACATTCGCTAGAAAGTGTTCCTCACAAAATCTTTCTTCTAGAGTATATTTTTTTTCCGATGACGAAACATTTCCATCTTCCAAAAAGATTCGGCTAACTGAGGCAGCACATCTACCTTGGATTCCTCACCACTCGTTGCTTCTGAAAGCAAGCAGGAACTCAAGGGAACACATTCTCCAACAACCAGCCATCCTAGCAAAGACTTCTGTAACATAGGCAAATGAGGCGCCAGCAGCGTGAAAAAGAGATCGACTCCTAACAACATATAAATTTTGCGTTTGCCATTAAAAGAAGGATCAACCAATTTTATCCCGTTGAGTATCTTCCAAGCCTTAACCGAAGTCAAAGAATTCGGCGCATATTCTGTGATGTGCTCTAATACAAGGAATTCCGTATTAGTCGAAAAAATTTCAACTCTTGACCTTAAATAAATCGTAACGCATCCTTGGACACCTGCCAAGGATCCATTTTTTATTGATGATTCTACCGCTTCCACTTTCTGAAGCAAGGAATTCATGCTGGGTCTAGTAGATGATGAATCGTGTTTCCTTTTTCTTGTATCTAATACTGGCGATGTGTTCTCCTTGTCCTCCTCCTAGATGGTAAATAAGAATTAATTACATAAATAATGATAAAAAATAATAAAAAAAACACTTCCAACTCACCACTTCCAGTTGTTGCACGCTAAAATATTTCGATGCTCTCGTTGTTTTAGGATATAGATGTTCTATTTCGAACATTACATCGAAATAATACAACGACGGCATTCGTTTCTCGCCGCCTGATCCCGTTGTTGGCTATTCAGATTTTACCTATTTACAACCAAAAAATTCTAATTATACTAATATTCATAAATAAACTCACACACTTCCTCACCCTGAAGTAGCTTAGATCTTAGACCTTATTGAGCTGTTGTGTCTTAGAAAAATGTATTAAAATAGATTTTATTATAAAGACAGGCGGAACACCACGGCGAAAAAACACACTTTCACTTAAAAACTCAGAAGCTAAAAGCAAGCAAGAAAGCATTAACACTCAATAAGTAAAGTTGGCTGCAGCAGACTGTCATTTTTCACAGCTGATGCTGTAGCCGAATAGAAGTTTTCTGTTATTTTAACAGATTCCACTTTGAATTTTCTTAGAAATTCTTTTGAGGTTCTCTGGAATCCTGTTAAATTTTAACATGATATTAAGTTTTCTGTTATTTTAACAGATTCCACTTTGAATTTTCCTAGCAATTCTTTTGAGGTTCTATGGAATCCTGTTAAATTTGGTTAACATGGTGTTAAGCCGGTTTGTTAAACTAATTAAAGTAATAGAATCCGCGTGCCGTTAGTCACAACAATTTGTATTCTGGCATACATAAGAACTTGAATCGGTTTTTTATTTTTGGCTTTTAATCAATTTGTGGCATGAGTTCAAATCTTGCGTGCGACATATGAAAATATTGAAAATGCATGTCTTACCAACATTTAAATTAAATTGAATGTTTTTTACAGAAACTGCAAAAAAACATTACATTCGCAGAAGATTAAATGTAACCAAAATGTCTGTAATATAAATTTGTTATTTTAAAACATCAATTGATGCCGTTTTCTCGTGATATTTAGATACAGTGCAATCGACAGTTTTTGTATCTAAATTCAGTCTTTGATATTTAATTATTAATTCATTACTTATCAAATATCAAAAATCTACCAAACTTCACACTAGGAATTAGTGCGAGCAGCATATGTATAGGAAGAAACGGAAACAATATCATTTGAAATCTCATCAAAAGCGCATTCACATAAAAATAAAAACCGAAATCAAATTAAAGACAAACAATTGTCCAATTGTTCCAACACACGCTGCCCGCCGCTGCCTGACTTTGTCATTTAAATTTGGCATGCCGTTTGTATGAGATGCGCCTTCTTAGTATATATATTCTCTGGCTACACGTTTTTGTTTTCTGTCCAACCCATTAAAGGCATGAACAACGAAGAGAAGAATGCAATTTCTTTCTACAATTAGCATTTCCTAAAAATATCCTTATTAGAATCTGATAGAACAATTTATTATTCGGAGATAGAGTGGATCTTGGAAACGGTAATACCTACAATAACCAAATTTGGCACGAAGTCTCTGCCAATCTATAAGCATAAGAAGTTTACTTATTTTTTTTTCGAAATTCGACCTATAACATATAGCTGCCATAGGAATGATCGGCCGAAAACCCAAATTTAGTAACAAAAACCGCTTTGTTTTTCAAGATAACTTTACCAAATTCAATTTAGTAGTTTTAGCTAATGTCCAATTATATATACGGTTTACTATATCATATAAAGCTGTCATAAGAACGATCGGCCGAAAAACAACATTTACTGAGAAAAACTTATTTGTTTATTAGGATTTTGACATTCGTGGTCGATACCGCCGTAGATATCCGTGAGCCATCACGCGAAGATGAGCCGGATAATTTACGAGAAGAAAATGAGGAAGATCACACCCTCATCAACATCGATGACTCCTACTCGGACTCGGAGTTCGGGAACATCGAGCCGTCGCTGTAGAAATAGCAGATGAGAGCGGCACCAAAATAACTCAAGCAAACATCCACCATATAAAAGCAGCCTCGGCTATGCTGAGTAGGATGTTTGCATCGCAGAACTTAGGGCTAGTGATCATACAGGAACCTTGGTGCTACAAGGGAAAAATAAATGGCCTGTATGGTAAGAATTCCTAAGTAGTATGGGACACTCGAGAGAGTACCCCCAGAACTTGTATCCTTATAAACAAGCGCAAAACAACAAGGCAACTAAAGTGGTCATTGCGTCGGGATATTTTCCGGGGAATGGGCCATTACTCGACATTGGATATACAGGCAAATCTCCTTGTAGGAACCTGCGTAGAACAAATTGGGTAAAATACAGGGAAACACTCGCTGACATCACGCAGTCAGACAAACATCACCCTCTGAGATGCCCTTTAGAGTTAGAACAGTACCTCTCCTCCCTCAATAAAAGCCTTCTACAGGCCTGTGAGGAAAGTTGTCCAAAAGGTAGAGTCAAGAGAGAGCATGACGCACCCTGGTGGAATAACTCATTGGAGAACCTCAGAAAACTGGTCTGGAAACTCTTTAATATAGCGAAAAATTCTGACCAGTGGGAATTCTACCGCACCACCCTTACTTCTCAGAAAGGCAAAACACAAAAACTACAGGAACTTTTGCGATACAATTAGCACCACCCCTCCTGCGGCAGCCAGACTGCATAAAGTCATGGCCAACGCAAGGATAGATGCGAATATATTACTGAGAAAACCTGACGGCTCCTACACGGAGAATGATGAACAGAAGGCCTCTCTACTTCTAACCCCCCACTTTCCAGGCCGTACTTCACTGAACCATTCTGTGATCCAACCTTGGCAAAGAGCCACAGGTGGATCATGGAAGACAGCGACTGACATGATCACGAGGGAAAGCTTGACATGGGCAATCAGCACTTTCCAATCATACAAATCACCTGGGAGGGACGGCAGCTCTACTCCAAGAAGGACTGCCAATCGTACTCACCCATGTGAAACACATCCTCACGAGCAGCTTAGCATTAGGCTATATACCCGCTCCGTGGAGGATGGCCATTGTAGTCTTCATTCCAAGCAGGGGAAGAAAGATATTACTCACCCAAAGTCCTTCAGACCTATCAGCTTGACGTCTTTTCTCGTGAAAACACTAGAAAAGCTGGTGGACAAATACATACGGACTACAATACTTGCGCGAGAACCCCTTCACCACTCGCAGCATGCATACCGAGCTGGTCGATCAACAGACTCAGCGTTATTCTTCATTTTCATTTCTCGATATATAGGGAGCCTTTGACAATGCATCCCACGATGCAGTGGGTGATGCACTTGTACGTAAAGGCCTTAGTCCCTCCTTAGTTAACTAGATTAACTCAGTTCTAAGGTCACGCGCAGCCGAGGTTACGATGGGAGACATCACTCTAGCAATGACTACCACGCGCGGTTGTCCCCAAGGGTATCTCCAACCAAGCTTCTGGCCCCTTCGAAGAAACTCTCTGTGATATTAAAAATCGGGGGATGAATATCACGAAGAGATGGTGTAATACAGTAGGACTCAACATCAACCCTGCAAAAACAACCCTCACAGCATTCACCAAGAAGAGACTGCTGGGCCACCTAACAGAAATTCATTTAGGAAGCCCCGCCATCCCTTCTCCAGTACCTCGGTGTAATCTTTGACCAGAAAATAAACTGGTCAAAACACATGGACGAACCAATTCGAAAATGTACAAATGCGATCATGTTCTGTAGGAATTTTGCGGGGCGTAGCTGGGGATGTAGTCCCCGGATATTGCGCTTCCTCTACAACATGGTTGCCATGCCAAGACTCACCTATGGTGCGAAAGAGCTAATCTGGTTTCTGTTCAGAATAGACTAAATTCTCTCCAGCGCTTAGCATGCGTAGGTATCACAGGTGCTATGAGAACATGCCCATGCATAACGTCATTTCCAATCTAATAAAGACAACATTGCTACGTTTCTGCACGGGAGACTCGCTAAGTCTAGCCGACCAAAATAGGATTAGCGAAGACCTACCCCGATTTCCGCTTCCCAGAGATGCAATTACCACCACCGTCCACTTCTCAAGGAATTATGACTTTGGTCTTAATACTAATAGAAGTTGGACAACGGAATGCGAGACATATAACGTCAAACCATATGCAATAAAGTGGTACATTGATGGCTCCCTGACTGAGAAAGGTATGAATCCCTCGGCAAGAAAACCAGTATCTTCCAAGCGGAAATATGCGCCATAAATCGATGTGCTCACTTCAACATCGAGAGGGGCTATAAAAACATAGACATAGCCATTCTTTCCAAAAGTCAGGCAACCATACGAGCTCTATTCTCATATAGACTGAAGTCAAAACTGGTCATAGAAACCAAAAATGCTCTTGAGTCGTTGGCCTCCTGTAACAGAGTTTCATTACTCTGGGTACCAGGCCATGCCAACATTCGGGGTAACGAAGAAGCTGACAAACTAGCTAGGCAAGGAGCAGCCAATGCAATGATAGGCCCAGAACCCTGTTTAGGCATTGGCGCCCACACAGACAGAGAACATCTCCGAAACCTTGAGGTTAAACTCAGGAACAAACTCTGGGTAAACCAATCAAGTCTCAAACAGGCAAAAACTATGCTTGGTAGTTATAACCACAAAAGATTTAAGACTATAATACTGGTAAATAGGAACAAAATGAGAGTACTCACAGGCTTCCTCTCTGGTCATTGCAGACTACACATGTTCAACCTCGGTCTTTCTGATACCGATTCATACCGCATCTGCGACACAATGGCGGAATCGCCAATACATATCCTATCAGAATGTGATGCGCTGTCAAGGCGAAGAACACGTCACTTGGGACACCAAAAGACGGGCTTCTCTCGACACATAATCCCCTAAGCATCCTGGCCTTTCTGCAAGATATAGGACTTATGGAGGTTCTCCAGTTACTAGAATTAACGGGAAGTTCAATAGATCTATTCAGGTAGCAGTACATGATTTCCAGCCCCGCTAATAAATAAATAAATGACTGACGGAACTTGGGCAAAGAGCGATGGTGACAAAGCCACTACCTTTTCAAAATACCTAGCCGAAATTTTCGAAGCTACTAAGGCTGATGACAATGAATTAGGGGAAAATGGAAGGAAAAGGAGGAAAATTAGCGTTAATAAAGGGAAAAGATGGGGCGAAACAAAAAGAAGACAAAACAGGTGGAAAAATAAGGGAAAGGGGATGGTAAACGGGGGAAAATTGGCGATAAAAATTGGAAACAGAAAGGTTCGAAAAAATGGTTGAAAATTGGTGATAAAATAGGGAAAAGGAAAAGGTCAGAAAATGGTTGAAAATTGGTGAAAAAAAGGGGACAGAAAGGGAAGACAAAATGAAAAAAAAAATAGGAGAAAAATTAAGGAAAAATGAAAGGATAAGGGGGGAAAAATTACGGTAAAATGGGAAAATTATCGTGATAAAAAGGAAAAGATGGAACGAAAAAATAGGAGAAAAAGAAGGGGTAAAAGAAGGGGAAAAAGAAGGGGAGAAAGAAGGGGAAAAAAAGGAAAAAAGGAAGGAAAAGGAGGGAAATAAGCGTTATTAAAGGGAAAAGATAGGACGAAAAAAATAGATGAAAACCAGAGGGAAAAATAAGGAAAAATGGAAGGTAAATGGGGGTGAATTGGCGATAAAAATTGGAAACAGAAAAGGGCGAAAAAATGGTTGTAAATTGGCGATAAAAAGGGGAAAAAGAAAGGGAAAAAGAAAAATAGAAACAGAAAAGAACGAAAATATGATTGAAAATTGGTGATAAATTAGCAAAATACAGGGGAGATAAATTGAGAGAAAAAATAGGGGAAAAACATAAGGGTAAAACGGAAAAATGAGGGAAAATTGGTGATAAGAAGGGGAAAAGAAAAGAACGACAAAATGGGAGAAAAAATAAGGGTAAAATAGGGGAAAAAGGAAGGAAAAAAGTTTGGAAGAAGGGGGAAAATTAGTGTTAAAAAGAGGAAAAAGCAAGGGGCGACAAAATGGGTGAAAATGTAGGAGAAAAAGTAAAGAGAAGAGGAAGGAAAAAGGGGGAATATTAGCGTTAAAAAAGGGAAAGGAAGGGGCGAAGAAATGGAATGAAGACCATGGAGAAACATAAAGGAAAATGAAAGGAAAAAGGGCGCAAACTGGTGATAAAAATGGGAAACAGAAACAGGCAAAAATAAGGTTGATAATTGGTAATAAAAAAGGGAAAATAAAGTAGAGAAAAAATGAGAGAAAAAATAGGGGAGAAACATAAAAGAAAAAGGGGAAAATGAGGGAAAATTGGTGATAAGAAGGGGAAAAGAAAGGGACGACAAAATGGTAGAAAAAGTAGGAGAAAAATAGGAAAAAAAGGCAGGAAAAAAATTTGGAAGAAGGGGGAAATTAGTGTTTAAAAGGGGAGAGGATGGGGTGAAAAAATGGGAGAAAACCTATTTGGGAAAATAAGTGAAAAAGGAAGGTAAATGGGGCGTTATGGTAATAAGAAAAGGAAAATAATAGGCGAAAAAATGGTTGAAAATTGTTGATATAAATTGGCGGTATAAATTTAATAATGCGAATCAATTGTGCTTTAATTCGTACTTAATTAACGTAAAATTAAATATCAAACGTGATCCTAAATCGTTCTATAATTATAAATTCAAAACACAGATCTAATACTTTTCCCTCCATTATGAAGCTAGGTAATGCTGAGGGATGTAATAATATTGATATTTCTAATTTATTTGCTAGCTTCTTCCAAAATAACTATAGCGATAGTTTTATCTCACTCAGTTATTATCGCGACCCAAGTACAGGGGCCTCTTACCCAATCAATCGCCCTGTTATTGATGAAAAAATGCTTCTGTCTTATTTATTATCAACTGAACCCACTTTTTCTGTTGGCCCTGATGGTATTTCTGTATGTGTTTCAAAGTACTGTGCTAGCGCTTTACAGCTTCCTCTTTGTAAGTTGTTTAACTTATCGGTTACGACCTTTTCCTTTGCAACGGTATGGAAACCATCTTACGCCTCTCCACAAAAAAGGTAGTAAAAGGTATATTTTAAACTATCTTGGCATTACTAAGCTATGCGCAATACAGGAATTACTGAAACTTATAATTACTGATCAGTTTCAGCATTATATTATTCCGAATTTGAGTATATCTCAACATGGCTTCTGTAAAAAACGTTCAACAGTTACAAATCTTCTGGAGTTCACTTCACTTGTTTCCAGTAGATTTGCCCGTTATTGTCAGACAGATGTTGTTTATACTGATTTCAGTAAAGCATTTGATAGTGTTTGCCATTCGTTGCTTACTAAATTATATAGATTTGGCTTTTCGCCTAAACTTGTAATGTGGATTGATAGCTATTTAAGATGTAGGTCCCAAAAAGTTTTATTTAGTGTGTTTCTGAAAATACTAATGTCCATTCTGGTGTTCCACATGGCAGCCACTTAGGTCCTTTGCTTTTTAACATTTTCATAAATGACCTTCCATTGGTTATTTAGCATTCTCATGTGCTTATGTTTGCTGATGATGTAAAACTTTGTTTTATTCTGGATTCCCTTCATCATCACAATCTTCTTCATGAAGACCTCGATCAACTTTCAATGTGGTGTAAGGATAATTTTCTTTACCTTAATTGTGAAAATTGTAAAGTAATGTCTTTCACTCGTAGCAAACCTAGGTTGTATTCCTACTCCTTAAACGGTTCTACTTTAGCACGTGTTTATGAATTTAACGACTTAGATGTTTTGATGAGCCCGAAACTTAACTTTAGTTCTCACATTCTCATGACCACTAATAAAGCTAGAGGTGTTCTTGGCTTTATTAAAAGATTGTCTAAAGAATTTAATGATCCTTATACCACCAAGCAGCTTTTTACTTCTGTGGTTCGTCCGATTTTAGAATATGCTTCATGTGTTTGGAATCCCCAAATCACATCATATTTGGACCGTATTAAATTTGTCCAAAAACAATTTTTGCTTTTTACGTTGCGTGGATTAAACTGGAATTCTGCAATTCGGCTTCCTTCATATCATTCACGCCTTAAATTGATTTATCTGCCTACTTTAGCTAGTCGGAGATCCGTGTTAGGTATACTTTTTTTTCATAACTTTATAAACGGAAAAGTCAATTCGCCTTGTCTTCTAGGGAAAATAAATTTTAACGTGCCTTCGCGTTCAACAAGATATTATTTGCACATTAGACTAAACACTGCACGATTAGCTTTCTTACTGCATGATCCTTTTTATGTTATGTGTTTAGCTTATAACTCTAACTATCATTTATTTTCTAATATAGCCTCTTCTTCCTCATTAAAATCTTTTCTCACTCGTAGATTTAATGAAATTAGATAGAATTAGTTACTTATTTGAATTTTTACTATGTATATTAATTTTATTAATTAGTTTTTGTAATCTTCTAGTAATAATAATCTTTGTTAAGTAGATAAAGCAGCTGTTGACCATTATCGGTCGTAGCTGTGGAACAGACTCTAGATCTCTTTTCGTAAGTCCTCTTGTTTGGTAGTGCGCCACCACAACGTCTGTGAAAATGAGAAAAAAATGTATGTTATCTTTTTAAAGTACTAGAGCGTTCTCTGTACTTGTTGCTAAAAGACTAAATTACGCTAAATAAAAGTGAAACAAAACCTATTCTATTGAAGGAACAGTTTTATTCTGTCCTTGCGCATAATTTGTGATTTACCCATACTATCTAAGATTCCTATATTATCGTTATCTCCTAATGTCGTAACTATGTACTACTTTTATGACGAAGTCATTGGACAGTTTGTCGTAAAGCGTTTTTTGCTTTGTTTATGCTTTTTCGACCATTGTCTGTGTTCGTTTATATGCAATCTCTATTCTATATCTAATTTCCTTAGA
>JBAMBQ010001036.1:0-26603 GCA_037044495.1 Stegana nigrithorax | reverse complement strand
CTTATGAACATAAGTGCGAGGAAATCAGATTATTATTCTGCTTTTTGTTCAGCAAACAATGAAACGCATTGTGCACAGAACAAAAACAATATTGAATGGCAAATAATAACATTTATAAAATTAAAGTTGTCATCAGCATATACACAGAAACTGTTATGCCGCTGTTAAGTGTCGCTGCTGCTAACAACAACCACATAGCGAGTTGTTGTATAGCTGTTGATCTCTCTATTAACCACATTAAATTAACAAAAATTCTTTCCCGCGAACTAAGATATAACTACATATGTCAAAAAAAACAAAAGTGCCTTTAGTTTAAGCGAGTCTATTTATGTGCTCCTCCTTGCTTTCTGAACATGTAAAACTCTTTATCTGGCGTCATGGTCATTACTTCCACATTGGTCTGAGTTTAATTTTTCCGCATGACTTGCTTGAATGTGTTCAGTGACAGATTAATGGCTTCCGTCAATGACATCTGTGCAGTAAAGTTGTCTTGTAGATTCTGTTGTGTACCCTCATCGTCGTTAATGCTCACAAAAAGTATAGCGTTGACAAAAGGCCGACTCATGGCAGAACCGCCATCACCATCAACTGCGATGTATATATGTACATATATATATTCTCTGGCCAAACTGTATGGCTAAAGGAGTGGCTACACTGGGCAAACATTCGACGCAAATTATGGTTTTTTTTTTGTTTTTGTATGGTTTTGGTCGCATGCGGTCATCGTCTCGAAATCACAAATTTGCCAGCTCATTGGTAAAAAAACCTATAATTTGCAGCAAGTGCATGAATTCTGCAATTCTAATGATTAGAAAAACCCAAAAATGATCACTGCTGGCGGCAAAATCCTTGAATCGAAATATCTGAAAAAAAACACCGAAATGTTCGCTGAAATGTTCGTTTTTGTGTCGAGAGAAAGAACGGTTTCCGAGCTCGGCAAACTCTATTCATTGTCAATAAGCAGTAGTGAACAATGTAAAATCGTCTTTGTTTACGCCCACGTGGGCGATCTCAAGGAACAAAAGACCCCAAATTCTCTATAGACGTGGGCAATTTATTCACCCTGACATCCACGACGCAATGTTTGTTTACATTTGCCATTCTAATTGTTTTTGAGTATGCAACAAAGTTACTAAAACGAATTTGGTGTTATTCGTGCATTGACGCCTGGCGAGGTAACAACGTTGAAGATTGTTGCAAAAAAAAAAACGAATTGCGTACATGCATTAAGGCAACCAATACATGGTATTCGCTAAAAGGTGAACAAATGAGAAGAAGCAGTAAATAAGTGGCCATGTAACAACAAAATATACATGAAAGAGATAAAACGGGACAGCTTGCAAAAGTTAAGCTAAATAATAGTTTCATAAACTGTACATGTCTGTTTATTTGATGCAAGGAGTTCAACAACAACGACTTTAAATCAAAACAATAGCAATTTGAGCGAGTCCGATGGACTCAAGACATAAACTAAATCTGAGCCGCATCGACCCATTTCATAGAACTTTTTGCCATCTTCTCTTTATGTTCAACACAAATTTCAGCTCCAAAAATACACTAATTGCAGATGACGTCAATAATAAAACATGGCGGCGTTCTATTGAGAATGGTCCGATTTCTGTAAAAAAATGGCACCACCTTCTATTACATCTGATCAGAGAATATGTATAATAAGAAGATGCATGACCCCGTTGAAAAAGTTTGCACCTGGGTCCTGTCGCCAGGACTTGTGTAAATATTGCAAAATATTCTAATTGGCTTTGACTATTTTATGCACACAGCCAAAGCGGGAAGAAGCAGCTTTGAGAAGATATATGCCCGTAACAATAAAGAAGCAGAGCCAATATTTTATAAAAAGCGAGAAAAATTAAATAGCTAGACAATTGAAACTTCTAAAATCATGATAAATTCGCTTATTAGTGTGTTTGTATACACATACTGCAGGTGTTGCTGTCCAAATGCATACAAAAATTGAATACGTCAGCCTTTTTATACCAGGCACACATCAAAAGCAGAATGAAATGCCCGTAGCAATTAAGAAGAAGCAGAATAGTTTCTCAAAACGAAGAAATATGAGCTAGCTTGGCAATTCAAACTTTTAAAATTATTTTCTGCATGCACACACAAACACGTGTATTTCAGACGGAACCGTCGAGCAGCGACTTTTCATACCAGGCACTCATAAAATGTACCAAGCAATAGAATTGTCTGCTGCAAGAAATTTGCACACTCGTCTAATTCAGCAACAACAACATTCATGCATTGCCAAAAAAATGGCAATCGCCACGAAAAAAATGAGCATCAACAAATGTAAGCATTCGGCAAGCCAAACAACTACAATCAAAAAAAGGCTTTGTATATGAAGGCAATCACCACACACATACAACTAGCACTGAAAAAGAAAAAAAGCGCAACAACAAATGTAAGCATTCGGCTAGCCCAACAACTACAAACAAGAAAATATATATACCATCTTACGGTAAAATACTGGTCCCACGCCATCTTACGGCAGGGTCCTGGCGACAGGACCCAGGTGGAAACGTTTTCAACGGGGTCATGCATCTTCTTATTATACATATTCTCTGGTTTGACTTCTAACACACGCTGCCCGCCGCTGCTTGATTTTGTCATTTCAATTTGGCATGCCGGTTGTATGAGATGCGCCATCTTAGTATATATATTCCCTGATTACATGGTATCATGGTATAATAATTAGAAGGTGGTGCCAGAGAATATGTATACTAAGAAGGCGCATAACCCCGTTGAAAAAATTTGTACGTGGGTCCTGGGCCCAGGACCCTACCGTAAGATGGTGTGGGGACTGAACTCTAACGTAAGATGGCATATATTTTTTTCGGTGGTAGTTGCATTTGTATGTGATGATGGTCTTCATATACACAGCGTTTTTTTGATTGTAGTTGTTGGGCTAGCCGATTGCGCATATATATTGTTGCGCTTCTTTCTTTTTCGGTAGTTGTCATGTTTGTGTATGTGTGTGGTGATTGTCTTCGTATACAAAGCATTTTTTGAGGCGATTGACATTTTTTAGAAGTTTCATTTGTGAAGCTATAGTCGAAACTCGATAATCCGAAGAATGATTGCAGGCCCAATTCAGACTATCCAATATCTAGGATTTCTGAATTGTTTTAATATATGCAACTTTGTTAAAGAAAATCACAAGTGTCAATGAAAAAATAATAATTAATTTATAAGTTGTATATAAACATATAAGTATTTCCGTTAAAACGATATAAATCCACTGAAGACATAAGGAGAACATCCAATTCGGATTAAAGAATAGCAATTTATTTGAATTACAGAGTAGCCAATGCATGAAAATAACCCTGCGAATTACTGTATTTTCGGATCAGCGAGTAGTCGGATTATCGAGTTTCGACTGTAGTTCATTTTTCTCGCTTTTTATGAAATATTAGCTGTTTTTATTCATTGTTACAGGCATTTAAATTCTCAAAGCTGCTTCTTAGCACTTTGACTGTGTGAATGAAAAAAGTCAAAGCCAATTAGAATATTTTGCGCTAATTATGCATTATTTGTGAAAATAAGTGTGTGCAAAATATATTTATTTAAATATGATGCAATTATTCCGTTCATTCGGAACAAAATTTTGACATGCATTCAATTGAACTGGAGATCAATCGAAACACCAGTTCGTTCAAATTGTAGTGGAGTGCGCAAACTATTAAATGAAGACAATTTAAGCCGGCTACGCCAAATATGAATATTTGGTGGACTATTTATTTTGATTTTTGACAGGTCTCTGCATTTAAGAAATCGAGCAATATGAATGGATAAATATGGAAATGTAACAATTTTTACATAATTTGTATTAATTTCTAATTGAAAAATAATTATTAATTTATAATTAAATAATATAGTGCAATAATAGAAACATGTGCAATTGTTAGAATTTATTTACATATTGAATAATGCCAAAATTCTCAAAAAAAATGTCTATGATATTTAATCATTAATTCATTACTTATCAAATATCAAAAATCTACTCTAAAATAGACAAACTTCACACTAGGCATTAGTGCGAGCAGCATATGAATAGGCAGAAAGGGAAACAATATCATTTGATATCTCATCAAAATTGTATATGAAGAATTATGTTAATATTTTGAAAAAATTACGGCATGTTTGAGTGAATATTTCGTTCTTCAAAGGATTTCCGCGCCCTTAAATTGACGAAATATGTGCAGCTTTTCTGTTAACATTTATATGGCATAATAAAATGAAAGTGGTCTTATGTATGTCAACTAAATTATGTTGATAGCTTATTACTTGTTTAAATATGCGATAACTTTCTTGTTTTACTGCCTGAAAATTCCATAAACTAAAAAAAGTTACTGTTTTGTTTGTCAACTTATAATTTTATTCAGTTTTTTGGATATGCGGCTTTGATTAAGTTTTTTTATAGTGAAAAACATTCGCGCCCTGAAGAAAAGTTTTTTTTAGGTTGGGGTGACATTGCATTCGCTGCATCAATGTGCATTTGTAAATAATTTTTGGCGATAAGTATTTCACCGCCGTTTGGACTTATATCCTTTTCATTATCATCAATACTACCTGGGTTCGCAATTGATGGCACAGCTCCTTGTTTCAGTATCAGTTTTCGTGGTACTCCTAACAAAAAGAATTAATCCGTTGCACATTAATCAGTATATTCAATTAATTTGCAATCTTACCAAGGTCTCGTTTGACTTTGCCAATTATATCTTCGTTGGGAAAATGATATTCGCATACTGGCCAATAATTACTTAGCGGGTCGGTTTTGTCGCAAAATCGAAGCCATTGATCCCGCAGTTTTTTGCTGCTAGGAAAGTTAAAGAAATGTATGCTTCTATCATTATTGGCAGTCGTTTTATTACTGCAATTTTCCACTGCACACTGCATTTTTAATTTAAATTTTTGAATAAAACCATTATTTACAATAACAGCTGATCCAATTCACAATACTAGTTTTGCCATTTGCACTACATTCCCCCTTAATGTTCAACACTAATTTCAGCTAAAAAAAACCCCTAAATTTGTCCTATGACATCACAAATAGAAAATGGCGGCCTTCTAATGAGAGTGGTCCAATTTCGAGAGAGAACAAGGCCCGATTGGCGTCACCTTCTTTTTATTACACCATGGTATGATACATGCCGCTGTGTTGTGTGTCAAAATGGCGTATCTCTTCTCTCTGTTGTTCCAGACAATTTTTGCATAGTCAGGGTAGCCATCTGCTTCACTCGGGTCTTAAAACCTGAAAAACCAGAGGTGTGCTTAATATGTTTTAAATAATTACTCTCCCTATAGGTATTTATTGTAAATAAATATAGTAGTTAGCAAATTTATATTTTTTAATAATGATGCCGCGTATACAAAGTTGGTGACTCGCAATGAATTATTCAGTGAGACAACTCTGGAAGAATAGAGTTTGCTTTTTTGGCGTGTACGAAATATTGTGTAGCTTCTGATAAAAACGTGAAATTCTTTGATTCCAGCGTTAATATTATATAAATTAGAGCAGGGGAGTGTCGTACATATCTAGCCAAACATATGAAACATTAAATAAAAAGGTGTGGAAGAATTTCTTCAGATATTTATTCGTGTTAAAAATTGTGTGCAGTGAAGTTACAAATTGTTACAAATTTTAATATAATTGTTTGAAGCATTAATATTAATAAAGCCACAAAATGGCATCGCCGTCTCCGGCGAATAGTCCAATGCCACCGCCACAGGCGCCTAGTCCTATGGCACCACCCTCACAAAGCCCAGCACCTTCGCCGTATGCGCATCAGCAGCCGCAAGGCCCGCCAGGTGGACCACCTAGTGGACCACCACCACCACCGCATATGCAAGGACCTCCTCCACAAGGACATCATGGGCTACCACCCGGCCATCCAGGCGTTCCCTACGTTCATCCAATGCAGCATGGCCCGCCCGGTCAGGGGCCACCCGGACCGCCGCCTCAAGGACATCATTTGCCGCCACATCATCAAGGCATGGGTATGTTTTGCAAATCAATAATGGAAGAAATTGGTAATTGCTTCTTTTGCCACTAGCGCCACACATGGGCATGCAGTTGCCGCCATCAGGTCCAAACATGCCACCCATGGGTTACCAAACACATGGTATGCCGCCTAACGTAAGTTTAATTGTGCACTGTCGTGCTGAAACACTGAGTATATAAACCCCTTCTTTTTTTTTTTTTTTTTGCAAATATTTAATTTATTTTTTTTTTATATAAAAATAATTAACTGCCACCTAGACTAACTTCGCTGCTTGAGAATTTACTTGAATGTATATTCAGTAATTTGATTGGCTTCTTCAATCAGTGCTTTAACAACTTTAGTTAATTCCGGCGTTGCTGCACAGATCAAGTCCGGTTTCATGATATCAAATTCACCGCCTTTCGTGTGCACTAAAACGCCACCAGCTTCGCGTAAAACCACAGCGCCGCCTGCAATATCCCATGGCTTTAAATCTTCTACATGGTAGGTGTCCAATGCACCTTTGGCCACATAACAGAGCGTTAACGCAGCACTACCGAAGCAACGTGTACTGTGTAAGACACAAATTAAAGTTAAAATCCTAATAAACACACTAGAAGGTATTACCCTGCCGCATTCGATGCCATTTTGCACAACCGTTTCACATTCTTATCTCTCACACTGGGCGCATGTATTAGCGAGATTTCATAGCCCACAACGGCATCGTTTATCTGAAAATGCGGCGCAAGAGTTAGTTTCTATTAGAATGTGCTTAGTTTCATATGATTTATTTTAGCGTTCTTACGAAACGCAATTGTTAAATCTAGTCTGTGTGCGCATGGTAAAAGATTTGTTTATGATAGCCATACTTGTTTATTTACTAAGTAAATTGGGTTTTTTTTTTTAAATTTGGAAATTGATATGAGGCACGAGTTGATATAGTAAGATATTTTAAACATTTTAATTTGGTGTTAACTTCGTAGACCAGAAAATTCGTTATCAGCGTAGATTGTCGTAATACTTTTAATGGGTTTATCAGCGTTGATAACCTTATTTTCGGCTATTTTTCATCCATGTGGCCAACCGAATTGCCTGTCATCTTCAACTTACCTTTGTGTTCTTAGAGACATGTATGCGTTCACCATTAAGATAGGCACCATGGTCACGCCACGCCGAGTACATTTCATTTGCGATGGGATTATATACAATGCCCACAACGAGTTCTTTATTAATTGCCAAGCCGACGGAGACGCAACAATGTGGTATCTGATGTATAAAATTTGTCGTGCCGTCAATTGGATCAATGATCCAAGTGGGGGCATCCGTTAGTTCTGCTACACGTTGTGTAGTCGCCATTTCCTCCTCACCGATAAATAGTGATTCTGGGAATTCAGCTTTTAAACTGTCGATAAGCAAATCTTCAATTTGTTTGTCGTATATTGTTACCAAATCAAAGAAGGCAGTTTTCACTTTAAAATTTTGTTTTGATTTTTGGTAGCCTTCACGCATTAATGGACCACATTTCAATACCAAGTTTAATGCAAAGTCGTAGTAGGCCTTCAGTTGAGTTTCGCTGACTCTCATGTTAATTGGTTTCACTTAATCTTTTTTTTAAATATGATAAACGAAATTGTACTTATTTTTTTGTTATTTGGATAATAGCAACTTGATTTCGTTTTGTTCTGCTGTTAGCCAGTAGAAATGGGTTGACTGCGCGCTCTCAATTTGCGTAAGCGACTAAAGCGTGTTTGAGTGTTCGATTGCGAGGGTACCTCTCTTGGGACAAAAAAGTCGGTCTGGTGCTACCAGAGAGGAAATGTTACAACAACTATATGGATCTCTCTAGAGGCGCCGAACAGTCGGCGGGGGTGCCTCTACCAGAAAGGAAATTTTGTATGGAAATTGCCTCTTTGGACTAGTCAGAGAGAAAAAAGCATTGAACATCAAGTTGGTGAAGTTTGCAAAGCTTTTTATAGGGGGCGCAATCGACTCGCCTGTTAGTCTTATAAAAAGAAGAAATTTTATTAATCACATTGATTTCAATTTATTTTTCTTTTATCGCAACAGAAAAAAAATCTAGAATCTTCCTCATTAAATTCATTTATTAGTTACATACAATGTTTTTTACGTCATCGCCGGAAAATGGTTTCAATTCAATGCAAATTGAGTAGACTTTCGATAGAAGTGTGGATAGTTTGTTGTATATTTCACCATTCGTATAAAATGAAAAACACGATAACTCATCATAAGTCAACAGGCTTTGGAGAGGTGCATACACATATACATATAATCGTGTATCTAATAGGCATTTCGCTTAATCTTAAAAAATGTATTTCTCCTCATCGGCTTTGCGTATTAGTTGTTCAATTTCCTGGCGTAATTGCTCCGTTCCTGCGCATATCAAATCAGGTCTCATGATTTCGAATGGTCCGCCATAGGGATGTGTTACCACGCCGCCAGCTTCGCGTATAAGCAAAAATCCGGCAGCACAGTCCCATGGGTACATGTCTTCGATATGATAAGCATCGAGATTGCCTGCGGCGACCATGCACAGAGAATCGACGACAGATGAGTAGGCCAACAAACTGTAGGCGCATAGAAGGGAAGAAGAGCCTTAATTGAGTAGGAGCAGATAGTTTCACAGTCAGTCGTTTTAAAATTTATTTGCTGCATACAGACTATTTGTTTTACTTATCTGGGTAATTATTATAAATGTGTTTAGACTAATCGTACAAAGCCAGAGTGGCCTTACTGCTGGCAGCCAGTGCAATAATACAAACTAAGCGTTAATTGTTTTGCATGTCAGTCATTCATTTATAAGCTCTTGCTTAATCTCAAATAAACACGCAGTGTCACGCTCGCTTACTCGTTTGGTAACTTACCGTCTGGCGTGTATTCCGATGTGCCAAATGCGTTTGATGTGTTTATTGCGCAGCTTGGGCGCATGTATCAATGTTACCTCATAGGCCATGTTAGCTTCCTGCAGCTGATATACCGCAGACAATGATGTCTATATTAATGTTAATTGATTATTTTAATTTGGCTTACCGACTGTACATCGGAGACGTTGAGCTTAATGCCATTACAGTAGGCACCTTGGCCTACTTTGGCAGTGTAGACCTTTGCCTGGGGCGGATTGTTTACGATACCTAAAACAATCTGCTTGTTGATGGACAAACCAATGGAGACGCAAACATGTGGTATTTGTTTTATGAAGTTAGAGGTGCCGTCAATGGGATCAATGATCCAGGTAGGCGCATCCGTCAACTCTTTTGTGATGTGATTGTTCTTGGCAGTATCCTCCTCACAGATGAATTTGTGTGAGGGATAGCGTGCCGCGATTTCTGAAATTAGAAAATCTTCGATTTTGTTGTCGTAGTCGGTGACTACATCATAGAATGCGGTTTTGATGTCGACCTTCTTGTTGGCACTGTGATACCCCTTTAATAGGATTTCACCCGCGCGTACGGCAAGCGGATAGATGAAGTCGTAGAGTTCGTCGATTTGCGATTTTGTCGCCATTTTTTTTCTTTGTATTAATTTTGATTTTTCTTGCGTTGTTCTTCACGTCGTTTTCAGCATTTGCAGGAAAGACGTATTACTGATAGCAAGTTTGGGCTTTAATTACACGAACGCGGCTGACAACTTTTCAATTAAACACAAAAATACGCAGGGCAAACGACAAGCATCGAAACGGGTTTTGCGCTGCGCAGCCAACTCTTCGCAATTTATTGCTGAGAGATATGCGCGGTGTTTATTGAGCACACACAAAAAGAGTAGCGCCAGCACAGTCGCAGCGTGACAGAGGCGTATCGTCTTTTTTAGCTGTTAATGCTTACAACCACGTTAGAGTATGTTATCAATGCTTGTTGAAATGCCATGAAATTTTTATCTTGTAAGTTGCTCTCATCAGCTCAGTGCTAGCATCTTTCGTTTGTTTTCTACCTTATGAATAGATAATTAGCTATTTCAGAGACATTGAATTATTTATTTGTATTTTACATGCAGGGACCGCCCCAGCCTGGCCAGGGATCACCTTGCCCACCGGGACCTGAACGATCTGGTCAAGAGAATCTACATGCATTGCAGCGTGCTATCGACACAATGGAAGAAAAGGGTCTGCAGGAGGATCCGCGTTATTCGCAGTTATTGGCAATACGGGCCACTTCAAAGCATCAACATTTAACGGGAAACCAAGTTAATATGTTAAGGACACAAATTACTGCCTATCGTTTGTTGGCACGTAACAAACCCATTTCAATACAAATGCAGCAGTCTTTGCAAGCGGCAGCTCAGCAACAACCACAAGTAGGTTTAGTGCCAGGAACAGGCGTACAACATTCCGGACAGCAGACAGGACCGGGTGTTGTACCTCAACAAGTGCCGGCAGTTCCAGCCGGCACACCGCCACAGTGTCCAACACCGCCGGTAAGCCCCTATGGACAACAAGCGGTTCAAAAATTGCAACCGCCGCAAAATATGCAACAACCACAACAGCCGCCGCCACAACCACAACAACAACAGGTACCGCCACAGTTGCAGCCCCAGCAACAACAGCAAATCCAGCCAGTTGGGCCACTACCAACGCAACAACAACAGCAGCAGCCGCAACCGCAACTGCAACAACAGCAACCACACGAACCACACCAGCAGTTACCAAATGGTGCAAAACCACTACCACCAGGTCCGCAAATTGGCGTTACTGGCATCGCCGGTGGTCAGCCGCCAATAGCATCACCAATGCCCGCAACAATGGCACAAGGTCTGCGACCGAGTAACGTACCTGGTATTGGTCCATCTGGTATGCCACCGCAGGGTCAGCCTGGCATGCAAGCTGGTCCACGGCAGGGTGCGCCACCACCACAGCAACCAATGCCCAAGCCGAACCGCGTTACAACTGTTGCCAAACCTGTTGGTCTCGATCCAATAACTTTATTACAAGAGAGAGAAAATCGTATAGCTTCGCGTATCTCTCTACGTATGCAGGAATTGCAATGTTTGCCCGCAACGATGGCAGATGATTTGCGTTTGCAGGCGACTATTGAGTTGCGTGCATTACGCATGCTTAATTTTCAGCGCCAGCTGCGTATGGAGATCGTACAGTGCGCCCGCCGTGACACCACGCTGGAGACTGCAGTTAATATGAAGGCGTATAAGCGAACAAAGCGCCAGGGACTGCGTGAAGCGCGCGCCACTGAGAAACTTGAAAAGCAACAAAAATTGGAAGCGGAGCGGAAACGGCGGCAGAAGCATTTAGAGTTTCTGGCTGCAGTGCTGCAGCATGGGAAAGATCTGCGTGAATATCATCGTAATAATAAAGCGCAGTTGGCTCGTATGAATAAGGCGGTCATGAACTATCATGCTAATGCTGAGCGTGAGCAAAAGAAGGAACAGGAGCGCATTGAAAAGGAACGTATGCGTCGTCTGATGGCCGAGGATGAAGAAGGATATCGTAAGCTTATCGATCAGAAGAAGGACAAACGTCTCGCTTTTTTGCTTTCCCAGACAGATGAGTACATTAGTAACTTAACGCAGATGGTGAAGCAGCACAAAGATGATCAAAAGAAGAAGAAGGAAGAGGAATACAATCGATTACAACAATACAAGAAAGAGTTGTTGATCAGTGGTGAATATATGAACATTGACGACAGTTGTGTAGCTGCTGATATGCGTGTCACGGTTGTGGAGCAGGCTTCGGGTCGCAAACTCACTGGTGATGATGCACCCATGCTAAAACACTTGCATCGATGGTTGGCTACACATCATGGTTGGGATTGGGTTGACGATGATGATGATGACGACGAAACTAACACGAATCAAAATAAGGAACAGGGCAACAAAGAAATAAAGGAGGAAGATGATGAAAAAGATGAAAAATTGAAAACCGAAACTGTTGAGGCTACACAACAGGATGAGGACGCTAAAGATTTTATGAAAAAGGCCAAGGTGGAAGATGATGAGTATCGCACAGAAGAGCAAACTTATTACAGCATTGCACATACCATTCATGAGAAGGTAGTTGAACAGGCAAGCATAATGGTAAATGGGTCACTAAAAGAGTATCAAATCAAGGGTCTGGAGTGGCTCGTATCACTTTATAACAATAATTTGAATGGCATACTCGCAGATGAAATGGGACTTGGTAAAACTATTCAGACTATATCACTGGTTACCTACCTAATGGATCGCAAAAAAGTCATGGGGCCGTATCTAATTATTGTCCCACTCTCTACTTTGCCCAATTGGGTGCTGGAGTTTGAGAAATGGGCACCCGCTGTTGGTGTAGTCAGTTATAAGGGGAGTCCACAAGGTCGCCGGCTATTGCAGAATCAAATGAGAGCCACTAAATTCAACGTGCTCTTGACAACCTATGAGTATGTCATTAAAGATAAAGCTGTTCTCGCCAAAATACAGTGGAAATATATGATTATTGATGAGGGTCATCGTATGAAGAATCATCACTGCAAGTTAACACAGGTGCTGAACACACATTACATCGCACCATACCGGTTATTGCTCACCGGCACACCGCTACAGAACAAACTCCCTGAGTTGTGGGCACTGCTTAACTTTTTGCTGCCCTCGATCTTTAAGTCCTGTTCCACTTTTGAACAATGGTTCAATGCACCATTTGCAACCACTGGGGAGAAGGTAGAATTAAATGAGGAAGAAACTATTTTGATTATTCGCCGGTTGCACAAAGTACTACGACCATTCCTTTTGCGTCGACTTAAGAAGGAAGTGGAACATCAATTGCCTGACAAAGTCGAGTATATTATCAAATGCGATATGTCTGGCTTACAACGCGTGCTCTACAAGCACATGCAGAGCAAGGGTGTGTTGCTCACCGACGGCTCCGAGAAGGGAAAACAAGGCAAAGGTGGTGCTAAGGCACTCATGAACACCATCGTACAATTACGTAAGCTCTGCAATCATCCTTTTATGTTTCAACACATCGAGGAGAAGTATTGCGATCATACGGGCGGACACGGTGTAGTTTCAGGTGAGTTGAAATGGCAATATCAAATTGATTTAAATAAAATTTTTATTTTTTACTTTAGGTCCTGACCTATATCGTGTTTCGGGAAAATTCGAGTTATTGGATCGCATTCTTCCAAAACTAAAAGCAACAAATCATCGTGTATTGCTTTTCTGTCAAATGACGCAGTGCATGACCATTATTGAAGATTATCTAGGTTGGCGACAGTTTGGTTATCTCCGTTTGGATGGTACCACTAAGGCTGAAGATCGTGGTGAACTTTTACGGAAATTCAATGCAAAGGGTTCAGATATTTTCGTCTTTTTATTATCGACACGTGCTGGCGGCTTGGGGCTCAATTTACAAACAGCCGATACCGTCGTCATTTTTGATTCTGATTGGAATCCTCATCAGGATTTACAGGCACAAGATCGTGCGCATCGTATCGGTCAGCGCAATGAGGTGCGCGTATTGCGTTTAATGACAGTAAACTCCGTGGAGGAGCGTATTTTAGCTGCTGCGCGTTATAAACTGAACATGGATGAAAAAGTTATTCAGGCCGGTATGTTTGATCAAAAATCAACGGGCAGCGAACGCCAGCAGTTCCTGCAAACGATTTTGCATCAGGACGACAACGAGGAAGAAGAAGAAAACGAGGTGCCCGATGATGAAATGATTAATATGATGATTGCACGTAGCGAAGATGAAATAGAAATCTTTAAAAAAATGGATATCGACCGCAGAAAAGAAGACGAAGAATTGCATCCCGGCAGAGAACGTTTGATCGATGAATCCGAACTACCCGATTGGTTAACCAAGGATGATGATGAGGTGGAACGCCTAAATTATTCTTATGATGAAGACACCATATTGGGTAATGCTGTCAAAAGGAGTTTGTCAATAAAGAAATAAATTTTTAAATAAAAACTTTTCGGTCAATAGGTCGTGGCTCACGTCAACGCAAGGAGGTCGACTACACGGACAGTCTTACAGAAAAGGAATGGCTAAAAGCAATCGATGACGGTGCTGAATTCGAAGAGGAAGAAGAAGAAGATGACGCGAAACGCAAACGTCGCAAACGAAAGAATCGCAAAGAAGATTCTGATGACGATGAACTAATATTGAAGCGACGAAGACGGCAGAATATCGATAAACGGTTGAAAAAGCAAATGAATAAAATAATGAGTGCCGTCATAAAGCATACACAAGATGGGCGTGTGTTGTCAGAGCCATTCATGAAGCTACCTTCGCGTCAACGCTTACCAGATTATTATGAGATAATAAAACGGCCCGTCGACATAAAGAAGATATTACAACGCATTGAGGATTGCAAGTATGGAGACCTAAATGAGCTGGAAAAGGACTTCATGCAACTGTGTCAGAATGCACAAATTTACAATGAGGAGGCGTCGCTTATATATTTAGATTCGATGGCACTTCAAAAGGTCTTCGTGAGTGCCAGGCAACGTATTACAGCAGCAGTGGCATTAGCAGATGCCGCCAGTGGCGACAATGCAGGCGATGGTAATGGTGTCTCGGATAACTCTGATAATGAAGACGAAGATGCGGATGATGGCTCGGATGATGAAGAGATCGCTACAACGTCAGCAGCTGCGGTGAAAATGAAACTTAAATTAAACAAGTCGTTGACTAGTGCGCCAGCGACACCAACTCCATCCGCTTCGAGTTCAGGTACTGTCAGTGCAGTAACCACATCAAAGAAGCAAACGCGTCGCAAGCGTTCTCAAAAAAAGTACACTATTTCGGATGATGATGACGATGACATAGAGTAGCTGCCATTGGGCGTTGTGTTTCCTTTGCACTCTGTTAGTCCACAGTGTGCCAATGGGTAATAGTAGTGCTGAGTTACTTTTGAGAGGAGTGTGGTTTTAGGTTATTTTGTTTCAATTTTCTTTCCTTTTGATTTGATTTTATGTGTTTGTCAAGTTTTACATTTTCGATAATACTTCATTGAACTTTTCCTTGAGATATTTTCCTTATTTATTTTTTTTTTTTTTGAATTACCTAATAAAGACTTTGTTTTTGCGATGTTTTCATAAAGATCTGCTGCTAAACATAACTAAAAAGTAAAGTTATCATTCCATTTATTTTTGGCGCTTTGTGTTTGATTGCCAATAATTTATTTATGCAATGGATGTTGAGAGAATGCATAAGTAACATTTTCTTTTTAAGATATAAAAGAATTTTAAATTTAAAACATATTTTATGAATAGCAATTTTGAAATTTAAACTTGTCAGTCAACTTATTTATGTCCATATGCAAATAAAGTTGTTTAACTTGAAAAGAAGACAAAACAACTACAAGTATATATAGGTACTAGTATTTGTGCTGCACGCAAATACCTTATAACTTAGTTTTACTCGTATGTCTACATTTGAATGTAATACCTGGCAGAAAAGTTGTTTGAATGAAAAGGGTTTTTTAATAGAAACAGTCAAATATTTTCACATATAAGCGTATTATAAATACAGAACTTTTCGCTTATAACGAACTTCAAGTCCCTTGGACCAGTTTTCAGCTGTGGCCGAGCGCCAGCCTTTGCAATACATTTTTCTTATAGCTTTTTTTTTATACAGTTTATGGCATACTCATTTTTATTTTGATTGGAGTTGTTGGGTTAGCCGAATGCTTTGATTTGTTGTTGCGCTTTTTCCTTTTTCGGTGGTATTTGTCATATTTGTGTATGTGTGTGGTGATTATCTTCATATACAAAGCATTTTTTGTGGTGACATTTTTTAGACGTTTAATTTGTGAACGTACAGTCGAAACTCGATAATTCGAAGAAATGATTGCAGACCAACTCGGACTATCGAATTGGATTGTTTTAATATATGCAACTTTATTAACGAAATTCACAAGGGTCAATGAAAACATAATAATTAATTTATAAGTTATATATCCGGAGATTTTAAGTTCTGTAGTTCTAAATGGCAATTTTGTGACTTAGAAAAGATAGGCTTGATAGAAAAGTTGGTGGTATCCTCATTTCTGTTAGGTCGTTCCTCTGTGCTGATTTAGTGCATATTTCATGTCCTGACAACATTGAGTTTCTCTGTGTTAAAATTTCAATTGGTAGCTCTACTTTATTTGTTACTTGTTCTTATATTCCGCCTTCTTCTGTAGACACAGTTTACTTAGTTCATGCAGACTTAATAAAAACCATTCGTTCCTTTCTTCATAGCACTGACTATTTATTGGTCATGGGAGATTTTAATCTCCCCCTAGTGTCGTGGTCACCATCTGACCTATCAAATGGTCTTCTACCTGTTGCTTCGTGTTCTTTTATTGATTCGATTCTTGACAATTCACTCGAACAATTCAACTTCATAAAGAATTCCAAAAACGTATGCTAGACCTGGATTTTACTGATTGTCCCATTAATGTTTCTTTAAGTAGGTCCAGTACGTTATCTACCCCTGAAGATAGTTATACACTTCAGCTGGAGTTTCATTTGAAGTCTCCCTCTCTTTGTCAACCCACAGAAAAAGTTGTCAAGACTTTTTGTTTCAAAAAAACTAGTTTTGATAAGTTGTGGGTTTTACTTTCAAATACAGATTGGTCAGTTATGAATTCCATGGAAAATATTGAACAGGCTTTCCAGTTTTTTAATATGACTTTATACAAATATTTCAATAAATGTATACCGAAACTTAACAGTTAGATAGGCCGCCGTGGTTTTCCCGAGATTTAGCTCGCTTAAAAAATAAAAAAAATCGGCTTTTTATTCAATTTAAACGATCCGGTCGGACGGTTGACTATGCAAATTATGTTGTTGCGTGTTATAATTTTCGCCAGTTGAGTAAGGCTTGTTATTTTTCGTATTTATTAAAAGTAAAATCAAAAATTAAACGAGACCCGAATTTATAATATCATTAACTCTAAACGTAAGTGTAATACTTTTCCATCTATAATAAAACTCGATAATGTTGAAGGCTTAAATAATTGCGACATATCAAACATTTTTGCCAATTTTTTTTCAAAGCAACTATAACTTTAGCTCGCGAAACTTTATACCCAATTTTAGTGCGGATAATTCTTATACAATTAATAGCCCGGTTATTGATGAGAGCCTACTCAGCTCTTACTTAAGTTCTATCAAACCATCGTTTTGTGCTGGCCCTGATAATATTCCAAGTTGTGTATTAAGGGACTGTGCAGACACATTAGTTTCTCCCTTATATAAGTTATTTAAGCTCTCGCTTGAGACTTCAACGGTCCCGTCGGTGTGGAAGGAATCTTTCATTTTTCCACTCTATAAAAAAAGGAGTAAAATCGATATATCTAATTATCGAGGTATTGCTAAATTATGCGCAATACCAAAACTCTTGGAACATATAATTACTGATCAAATTCAGCATTATATTGTTCCAAATTTAAGTACTTCTCAACATGGTTTTTCAAAAAAACGGTCCACTGTTACAAACATCTTAGAAGTTACATCTTTTGTTTTTCGTGGTTTTGCTTTAGGTCGGCAAACAGATGTAATCTACACTGACTATAGCAAAGCTTTTTATAGTGTTTGCCATTTATTACTCCTAGGAAAACTTACCAAGTTTGGCCTTTCCCCCAGGCTTGTACTATGGATTGATAGCTATTTAAACTCTAGGACCCAAAAAGTTAAGTTTAATGGCTGTGTCTTAAAAAATATTTTTGTTCACTCTGGTGTTCCTCAAGGTAGCCATTTAGGTCCTTTGCTCTTTAACATTTTCATAAATGATCTTCCATCAGTTATTAAGCATTCTCATGTACTTATGTTTGCCGATGATGTAAAACTATGTTTTTCATTGATTCTTTTCATCATCAGAGTCTGCATCAAGAAGACCTCGATCAGCTTTCTAAATGGTGCAATGATAATTTTCTTTTCCTAAATTGTGGAAAATGTAAATTGATGTCTTTTAAACGTAGCAAACCCTTGTTATATACCTACTCTGTAAACGGTTCTTCTTTAACACGTGTTTACGAATTTAATGACTTAGGTGTTTTAATGAGCCCGAAACATAACTTTACTTCTCACATTCTCATGATTACTAATAAAGCTAGAGGTGTTCTTGGCTTTATTAAGAGATGGGCTAAAGAGTTTAATGATCCTTATACCACCAAGCAGCTTTTCACTTCTTTGGTTCGGCCGATTTTAGAATATGCTTCATGTATTTGGAATCCCCAACTCATAACATATTCTGACCGTATTGAATCGGTTCAATCGGTTTTTGCTCTTTGCGTTGCGAGGATTAAACTGGAATGCGGCAATTCGTCCTCCCTCATACCAATGCCGCCTTAAATTGATAAATCTTCCAACATTAGCTAGTCGGAGGTCCGTTTTGGGTATTCTTTTTCTTCATAACCTTATAAACGGTAACGTTTATTCTCCTTTTCTCCTTGCGAAAACTAATTTTAACGTGCCCTCGCGTAAAACTAGATATTACTTACCTATCAGACTAAACACTGCAGATGTTATACTGCCCATTTTTATAATGTATCCTATTTTCCTGGTGTCCTCTACAAATATACCAAGTTTCATAAAATAAAATGCATTTCTATCGTCTCTTGCCCACTTTTATTATGCACCTTATTTCTCCCGGTGTTCTTTACATATATACCAAATTTCATCCACCTACCTTAAATACTTTAAGAGATACAACGATTTTAGATTTTCGTTTATATGGAGGGGCGTGGTCGAGGAGGAGATAGCTTAAAATTAATGTGCCAGAAACCTTACCAGGAGTAAACTCAACAACTTCCCAAAGTTTCATCCCGATCGGTCAAGTAGTTTTGAAATGCATAGGGAACATAGAGACATTCATTTTTATATATGTACATATATAGATTGGCCCTTCTTCTTCGTTGTTACAGGCATTAATATTCTCAAAGCTACTTCTTAGCACTTTAACTGTGTGAATGAAAAAAGTCAAAGCCAATGGCATTAGAATATTTTGCACTAATAATGAACTATTTGTGAAAATAACTGTTAGCAAAACACATTTATTAGAATATTGTGCAATTATTTAGTCGTTTATAATAAAAGTTGCCAGGCTTTCCACTGAACTACCATTAAATCGAAACACCGGTAAAACCACTCAAATTTGCTTGAAATATTCAAAATTTTTATTGTATCGATAAATAGTCCTCTGCCATTTACGTTTTAAAGACAACTTCATGTAAATGTTGTCCGCGGCTCCGTTTCAAATGCTCCATTTGGAAGGTCCAATTTTGTGTCACCCAATTTTTGATAAAACAGCGGATTTTCATGGAGCTGTTCTAAGGCCCACTCAAAAAAAATTAGACTTTGTAGTAGGTCACTCTGCTTCAATTCTTGCAGAAGTTGAATTTTATAGGCTTTCAAACCCAAATCGACAAGTAAAATTTTCCATGTGGTTGAGTAATACATGCCCAATTGCTGAGCGCTACGACTGCAATATTCTCTTCGGTACGTACTGTACGCATGCGAGTCGATGGTTTAATGTCCAACAAAGTAAATTTGGTGCGAAATTTGCTGATAACAGCACGAATTGTTGATTCACCAGTTCGATTATGACGACCATAATATGGTCGTAACAAACGGTGCACATTTTTCACAGAGCACGAATTTTGATAATAAATTTCAATAATTTGCAATCGTTGCTTGTTTGTAAGTCTTTCCAAAATTAAATAGCAGAGTATACTGAAAACTTTTCACTTTGACAGATGACGTTTGGACGCCATTACTAACCAGTGCTGCCAACCTGAAAAACTTAACTCTTAAAAAATCACCCTATATTAAATGAAGACAATTTGAGCGGGCTACACCAAATATGAATATTGGTGGACTATTTATTTTGATCTTTGACAGGTGTCTGCATTTAATAAATTGAGCAACATGAATGGATAAATATGGAAATCTAAGTATTTCAACATAATTTGTATTAATTTATAATTGAATAATAATTAATTTATAATTAAAAATATAGTGCAATAATAGAAACATGCGCAATTGTTAAAAATTAATTACATATTAAATAATTAAAAAATGCGCACAAAAATTGTGTTTCATATTTAACCATTCATTCATTCAAATATCAAAAATCTACCCTAAAATAGACAAATTTCACATTATTATTGCGAGCATGCTGCATATGAATAGGCAGAAAAGGAAACAATATGATTTAAAATCTAATTAACGCTGCCCGCCGCTGCCTGATTTTGTCATTTCAATTTAGCATGCCGTTTGTATGAGATGCGCCGAAACTCGCACGCAGTTCGGCAGAATTTCACTGTGAGAGTGAAGTTAACTGCATTAAGTCAGCTGATTTTGCTTTATCATATTAAGTTACAAATTTTTATATTTGAAATGAAGGAAACAAATCATATTTCAATAAAAAATGATCTTTATTATTAAATATTATCAATTCGGTGCTGCCAAAAAGTGGACCTTCGGCCTGGAATTTTTTTTACACATTTAAGCATTACACTATCAAAGAGGAAGGAAAATAAATGTATATTTTTTTAAATATCTTCTAGACAAAATGATCTGATGTGCTTTACCCCAAACGAAAAAGGCTATACTGTTTTACTTATTTATTATGATTTTTATTTGGTGTTAATTAAACGATCTTATGTTTTTATCCCGAAAGGGAAAACTGTACCCTTCTTTTTCAATTTTTTAAACATTTACAAGGTTTTATTAACAACACTATTGACTATTTCAACTGAACTCTCCTGGTTTTTATTAAAAATGGACGCACCATTAACTTATATGGTGGTAAATTAAGTAACTAAGTATTTTATCTCCGAACGCAAACATAAACCTAAAAATTAAAAATGTAGTGACTATTTTGAGAACGACATTGTAAAAATTAATAATAAGTCTCTGCTATGCTAACCAGTCCAGCTGAATAGCGCCAAAATATGTAGACTTCTTAAGTCGACTTCGCATTAAAGCAAATAATGAAAAACCTCGTCATAGTAGTTATGGGGCATTGTGACATATTCTTCGTCTTCGCTGTCATTATGGTGCACCGTGATCTTATGCGCGTTTGAGTAAATATCATTAATATCTGTGTCGTCATCTAGAAAAATATAAATAAAGTCAACAATTGAATAATAGAAATGCAGGAATTACATTCAACTAAATTAGTGACCCTAATAACATTTCTTTAAAACAAATTATATATGAGGATAGCGGAGAGGTGAAAAATATATGTATTTTGCCTTACCCTTGTATTTCTGCTTACGCCCTAACCGCATTTTTGAGCTTAGAACCACCTCATCCTCTATATTGAGTTCGTTCTCCTTTGAGCGTTGTGAATATCTCACCGGTGGCGACATAAACCAATACGCTTGAATGATGCTACGCAAACCAGGCATTTGACGCAACTCCTCAAGTTTCTTTGGCTGTCGGGAAAGGGCTTGAAATGCTCGTAGTTGCAATGACTCGGTCTGAGAAGACGAATTTATGAGACGCACCACACACTTGGCTGCTGTCGAGCATACCATGGGGTAGAGATTAATCTGTAGATCTGTTGGAATGTTTGTGTAGGCCAGCCCTAATGAGCGACGATTCAAAAAGAATTCCAAAAGTCCAAGAGTACGATCTAAATACACGCCGACAAGGCAACCCTGTGAAAATTTCTGACCATACGGCAACTGTTCACCATTATGTTGGATCTTTCCTTGGTAGGAGTATGCCCATGAATGCCTATTTGTGCCAAGTGCGGATACAAAATGAAACTTGAACTGATCCAGATCAACGCAATCGGTACCAATGCCAAACATCTGTATAGAAGAATCAAGTAAAAAAAGATGAGTGTCGGGTATAGATAATGTTGCTTGTTGACCTAGTAGTCGCAAAACTACAATCAATTCAGATTTCATGTGGACTATTTGTTCAGCCGGCAAAAAAGCTGCTGCCGGCATTGGTAAATAATGGCTACTTTTGGGTTTCCTTATCAATGTATGTAACGGGCAGAAGGAGTCGTGGCAGACCCACATTTTGTAACAAAAATCCTTTTGTTTTTCAAAATATCGTTACCAAAATTTGGATTTAATAGTTTTAGCTAATAATAATGTTCAATTACATATCTCAATATCGGTTTACTATATCATATAGCTGCCTTAGGAACGATCGGCCGAAAAATGGCTTTTACTAAAAAAAAATTTTTGTTTCTTGAGATATCCTTACATAATGAATACAAAATATTAAAGCAACAAAAAATATTTTCAGTTTTGGATTAGGTACAGGGTTTTCTATACTCGGTTACGCCCGACTATAGTCCTGCCTGACTAGTTTTTATTTTAAAAAGTATGTATTGAATTTATGTTGCGTTCCCATTTACAAGTACATGTATGAATTGATTTGCTGCCACTGAGCCCGATTATAGTAAACCGTTAATGAGACAAGTATCAATTGTGATTGCAAATAAATACGAAGTCTTGGAATAACATTCATTTATTTCAGAAATATTCAAGACTCGCAAGTCAAACGATGAATCCCTATAAGATACAATATTTTTCATTTTATAACATACATACCTTGACCGCTGTTGTATTTAGTTTATAACACACCTTGTATAACGGCAATCCACATTTGAATCTGCCTGAATAGGAAAAAAGGTTGGTTTTTTCGAAATTGATGGATGTTTCTTTTGTGGCTTGTCACATCTTTTTCAACTGGCCTACAATTGTGTGATGAAAAAGGAATCGAAGCCATAAGTTGGAAAGCGACCTATGTACATGTATTCCTAGCGCACCTTGATAATCTATAGAGCACCATTGTGTATCGTGCACTTTTTATTTGCTTAGTGTCATATCTTTGTTGTCCTCTTGTTTAACATGCAATTTCGTAAGTCTTTCCGATTAACGTTTTATTTATTACCATAAAAGAAGAACAAGACTGGCAATACATAAATGTGTGTCATTAATAAAGATCATATATTTGTACATTATATGCATCGAAGCAGCACAAGCTGTACACATTTGAAGAATTGTTTGCAACTTTGTTTTCTATATTATCAGTTACGTTGTCTGAATGCAAAACTGAATGACAATTTCTAAAAATAATATACGCAGCTAGACACAAATTCATTATCATTATCATTATTATTTCTGCGTGAATCTGAACCAAGAGACAGAAAGTTGATAAGCCAAAACATTTGGTTTTTTTATTCTCTCAAATGAATTAAGTAAATCGCATTGCAATTTGTTTAAGTTGCGACTTCTGCTAACCCCTAGATAGGCCTGTTGAAAGATTTGGAAGTACTTACCACATCTGTGCCCGCTAATGCAGTAAGAATACGCATCTCCCAAAAATGTACCGCTCCCGCTTTAAGCGGCTGATCGCCACGAACAATCGCTGTTCCTTGACTGTATATAGGATGAAATGTCACATCATTGTTCACGATTTGAACATCAGACGCACTGTTTTGTTGCCATTCCCAGAGTCTACTGTTTTCATCCTCTGCCTCGCCACATTTGCATTTCACTAATTCAGGTATAGGCCCTTGATGGTTCGTCACTTCTAGGCAGGTAGGAAATTTACAGTCACAATAGGCGGCACAGCGTAACTTTTTATCATTCATAATTGATAGATCGCTGTGTGGCATGGTTTGATTTTAAATGTGATTAGATGTTTTTTTATTGTATATATGAAATTGACCACAAACAATGTACAAATGTGTTGACGCGTAGCCGAACGAAATACGTTTGAGCTGGGTATGAATCAGGCGCGTAGTTGAAAATACTCGGCTGTTATCAGCGTTAGTTGTTTACCACTACTAATTTAGTGCCGATTTCTCATATAATACAAATAATGTAATAATAATAATCAACAAATAATAGTCTTATAGCCTAAACAGACGTACTGAACTGAGAGAGAAATTTCGTCCGCACAACGAATTTGCAAATAATAGTGTCTAAGCATGGTGTAATAATTAGAAGGTGGCGACAACGATTGTCGGGCATTTTTCTCTCTCGAAATTGGACCACTCTCACTAGAAGGCCGCCAGTTTCTATTTGTGATGTCATAGGACAAATTTAGGGTATTTTTTAGCTGAAATTAGTGTTGAACATTAAGGGGGAATGTAGTGCAAATGGCAAAACTAGTATTGTGAATTGGATCATCTGTTATTGTAAATAAAGTTATTATTCAAAAATTCAAATTAAAAATGCAGTGTGCAGTGGAAAATTGCAGTAATAAAACGACTGCCAATAATGATAGAAGCATAATTTTTTTTACCTTTCGTAGCAGCAAAAAACTGCCGGATCAATGGCTTCGATTTTGCGACATAACCGATCCGCTAAGTAATTATTGGCCAGTATGCGAATATCATTTTCCCAACGAAGATATAATTGGCAAAGTCAAACGAGACCTTGGTAAGATTGCAAATTAATTGAATATACTGATTAATGTGCAACGGATTAATTCTTTTTGTTAGGAGTACCACGAAAACTGATACTGAAACAAGGAGCTGTGCCATCAATTGCGAACCCAGGTAGTATTGATGATAATGAAAAGGATATAAGTCCAAACGGCGGTGAAATACTTATCGCCAAAAAATATTTACAAATGCACATTGATGCAGCGAATGCAATGTCACCCCAACCTAAAAAAACTTTTCTTCAGGGCGCGAATGTTTTTCACTATAAAACAACTTTATCAAAGCCGCATATCCAAAAAACTGAATAAAATTATAAGTTGACAAACAAAACAGCAACAAAGCATATTTAAACAAGTAATAAGCTATCAACATAATTTAGTTGACATACATAACACCACTTTCATTTTATTATGCCATATAAATGTTATCAGAGAAGTAACAATTATTTCGTCAATTTAAGGGCGCGGAAATCCTTTTAACGATCAAATATTCACAAAAATTCATACATGTAATTATTTTTTCAATAAATTAATATATTTGTTTCTAAGTGCTTCTTAGGTAAGTAGCAAAGGTATCGTGTGTATCTGCACTTTGTCTTTGTGTTTCTTTCCCTTGCTATGCATGTGCTGCTCGCACTAATAATGTGAGATTTGTCTATTTTAGGGGAGATTTTTGATATTTGAATGAATGAATGGTTAAATATCAAAGACATTTTTTATGCGCATTTTTTTATTATTTAATATGTAATTCATTTCTAACATTACACTATATTTTTTAATTATAAATGAATAATTATTATTCAATTATAAATTAATAAAAATTATGTAAAAATTGTTACAGTTCCATATTTATCCATTCATATTGCTCAATTTATTCAATGCAGACACCTGTCAAAAATTAAAATAAATAGTCCACCAATCTTCATATTTTGCGTAGCCGGCTTAAATTGTCTTCTTTTACCATTTTGCGCCATCCACTACAATCTGAACAATCTGGTGTTTCGATGATCGCCAGTTCAATTGAATACATTGCAAATTTAAATTCCGCATGAACTATATAATCCCACCATATTTTAATAAATATATTTTTCACACAGTTATTTTCACAAATAATGCGAATTTACTGCAAAATATTCTAATTGGCTTTGACTTTTTTCATTCACACAGCCAAAGCGTGAAGAAGCAGCTTTGAGAATTTAAATGCCTGTAACAATAAAGAAGCAGAGCCAATATTTTATAAAAAAAATAAAATAACTAGACCGCTGAAACTTCTAAAATCTTGACAAATTCCCTTATTAGTGTGTGTGTATACACATACTGCAGGTGTTGCTGTTCAAATGCATGCACAAATTCAATTCGACTGTCTTTTTATACCAGGCACGCATGAAAAGCAGAATGAAATGCATAGGACAATAAAGAAGTAGCAGCAACATAAAGCAAAAAATATATTCTTAATAATCAAAATTTCAAAATCATGGCAAATTCTTTTCTGCACGCACACACAAACTCATGTATTTCAGACGGTACCGTCGACTAGCGACTTTTCACACCAGGCACACATGAAAAGCAGAACGAAATGCCTAGGACAATAAAGCAGCAACACAAAGCAAAAAATATATTCTGTAGACGTAGAAATAGTCAAAACGTCAAAATCATGACAAATTATTTTCTGCACGCACACACAAACTCATATATTTCAAACGGTACGGTCGACGAACAACTTTTCATATCAGGCACACATAAAAAGCAGAATGAAATGCCCGTAGAAATTAAGAAGAAGCAGAATATTTTCATATTATAGCTTGGCAATTCAAACTTCTAAAATTCTTTTCTGCATGCACAAAGAATTTTCTGCTGCAAGAAATTTTCACATTCGTCTAATTCAACAACATTCATGCATTGCCAAAAAAATGGCAATCGCCACACACATGACAACTAGAAAATGTGAGCATTCGGCTAGCCCAACAACTACTATCAAAAAAAAAAAAAAATTCTTTGTATATGAAGACAATCACCACACACATACACAAACATGACAACTACCGAAAAAGAAACAATCGCAACAACAAATATAAGCATTCGGCTAGCCCAACAACTACAATCAAGTAAAAAGCGCAACAACAAATCAAAGCATTCGACTAGCACAACAACTACAATCGAAACAAAAAATGAGTATACCATAAAAAGCTATAAAAAAATTTATTGCAAAGACGGGCGCTGGGCCCATATGTATAATAAGAAGAAACATGACCC
>JBAMBQ010001034.1:0-11724 GCA_037044495.1 Stegana nigrithorax | reverse complement strand
GCACAAGTAAAAGCACCATAGTTTTCCATTTTTTTATTTTTTTTTTTTATTGTTTGAACAAAACCACAACACTTGTATATAATTTTAATAACACTTGTTAATAATTTTAACTCAACGGCAGAGTAACAATAATACACAACGTCGGAGTAACAGTTTGACTTTTAATAAAAGTTGGTTGAAATTGTAGGCTTCTTTTATACTATGAAAACCTCATTTAAATTAACATATGTAAGATATAAGGTTTCATAAAAAGGACAAATGGAACCCATAAACAAAAGTCAAGTGGGGTATTACAAGAAAAAGGTGACCCATAAACAACACTCAAGTGGGGTATTAGAAGATAAAGGTGACCCATAAACAATTCATATTTAAATGGTAAGGAACAGAACATGTCTTATCCATAAATAATAAGAAAAGTAACGATCAAATCTATCCTATTGACATATTGAAAAAAGGTCTCCCATAAATAAAACATATGTAAGTGGTCTGTGAACAGAAATCAAGTGGGTTATTACAAGAATCAGATGTCTCATAAATAAAAAACATATCTAAGTGATCCATAAACAGAACATGTGTTAGCCATAAATAGAAAGAAAAGTAACGAACAAAAAACCACTATTCATACATATACGCCTTTCCGGCATATATATATATATATGTACAAACACATGTTATTTTACACAAGAAAGTGTAGCATTTCGAAATTGACATATTGAAAAAAGGTCTCCCATAAATAAAACATATGTAAGTGGTCTGTGAGTAGAACTCAAGTGGGGTATTACAAGAAAAGGATGACCCATAAATAAAATCATATCTAAGTGATGAAGACATGATCCATAAACAGAACATGTGTTAGCCATACATAGAAAGAAAAGTAACGGACAAAATACCACTATAGAACTATCGAAAAATTATAAATAGATTTTAGGATTAGATTACCACAGCTAAAAACTAGTGTAAAAGTGCAAATGCGTTTTACTGACCACACTCACATACACAGTACAAACATCATTTTACACACCAAAAAACAAATAAAAAAAACAATCATATTAACTTCCCTGCTACCACTTTTACTATCACGATGTCGCATTCTTCTATCTGCTACCATACACACTGGATCAGCAACACTCATCATCCCTTCGAGCATACTCACTTCTCCGCTACCATATTCACCACCACGATGCCGCATTCCTCTACCTACTAGCTACTCACTCCCACTACAAATAGATCTTAGGATTTCATACACACACACAAACACATATACAACGCATGTAGTTTGTATGCACCCAGAACCTACCCTTCAAGTATAAAATCGTTTTACAGGACACACCCGCACACAAGCCATATAGGATCTGCCGCTTTCTTCTACCTACTAGCAAACTCACTTCCACTATAAATAGATTCTAAGATTACATTCCCACATACAACGCATGCAGGATACACCCACACACAAGCCATAGAGGATCTGCCGCTTTCTTCTACCTACTAGCACACTCATTTCCACTATAAATAGATTCTAGGACTACATTCCCACATACAACGCATGCAGCATGCAAACACACACACAACAAAATGTATGGCGACATATTACGCATTTCATCCTATGGTGAAATTACATTTTCACTTAACACGATGATGCGACTACTGCCACCATACTCACTTCCCCCACCCACATATTCACCACCATACCCATCATATTCACTCCCCCACCTATATACTCACCTCCACACATACCATATTCACCAACATACACACCATGTTCACTTCCACACTCTCGACACCTCCCCCTTGGTTGGTCCAGAATCCCCATTCCCTAACTACTTGTGTTTCCTTGACTTTGGGACAGACGAGAGCCAACCATTTCAGTGCGATGTTGTTGATATTGCGGCAATAACTTAGTACCAAATGCGTATTGGCAATTTGAGTAAAGTTGTGCTGGCGCCCATGGTTTTGTGGAGATAGTCGCACAAATTAAATATGTGTAATGTAATATTTTATTAAAAATGCAAAATGTGAAGTTTACTTGACGTGTAATGTAATGTTTTATTGAAGATGCAAAATGTGAAGTTTACTTGGTGCGCGGGCAGCGGTTCGGTACAAACTCTTTTTTTAGAATGGAAGAGGTAGGCAATTTATAGTTGCAGTGAGGGTACAGGGTACATGTGTAGGGCAAGGAAAGGTTTATTGCTGCCTCGCATTTTGGGTTTTCCCCAGGATTCGGCTACGAATGTATATAGGATAAGGAATATGTGTAGTGGGTGTACTGCCGCTACAGTTTTTTATTTTTTTTTTTCGCAGACGTTGTTGTAACGCACTACCAAGCACGAGGACTTACGAAACCAGACATAGTGTCTGTTCCACAGCTACGACCAAATGGTCAACAGCTGCTTTATCTACTTAACAAATTTTTACTTATAGTTTAAAAAACACAAATTAAAAAAAATTAAACAAACTATTTTAAAATAATACGACTATTAATAGTCTTAATTAAAATAAGTATCTAATTCTATGTAATTTCATTAAATCTACAAGTAAGACAAGATTTTAAAGTATGAGAAGAGGCTATGTATGACAAGGATGTTCAATTTAAATAGCTTTAAATCAAACTCTATAAGAAAATGCTTATTTTTTTCCTGCTATCTACAGTCGAAATTCGCTAATCCAAAAAATCCAGTAATCCGAATATTTTTTTTATTCATACACATTTTATTTTTGTCATAAATATAAAATGTCCGCGCTCTAATGAGACCACAATGGAAAAAACTGTACTGTTTTTATTATGATTTTTATTTGTTACTATCTATGACATTATTAAATGATCCTATGTTTTTACCCCGAAGAAAAAAATTGTGAGAACGCACCATAACTTTTTATTGCTCTGTCAGTAAAATCCAACGAGGTCATCGTACTACAGCACACCTCTAGGGGCGTTATTGATACATATACATATTATATATGTATATATATTATATATTATAGTCCGTAGCTGATTTGTAGACGGGATCATTTAGAATATCAACACTGATTCCAGTATTTTTGGCCAAGAAATTGATGGGCTCTTTACGGTCAAATGGTTTCTCTGTATGCGATTGCGTATTTCCTTTATCAGCTCATATATCAGATCATCGTAGATGCGAAAGAAATTTTTTATATGTGTTTATATAATATCTGAAAACTAAGTTTTTATTTTGAAGAATTGAAAACAAACTAAAATCTTCGTATATTGTAATATAAATTACTAATTGGGGGAAACTAAGATAATAGCGCGATTCACTTCACTTTATATTTACTAATCCATACAAAGTAACCGAAATCAAATGTTACATGCTCAATATAACCAATCCAGTTTTGTTACCACGCCTTTTTTTTAATTCTTACCATGAAGACGAATAGTCCGCCTAGAGAAAATGACTGACAAGATTCGTTTTCAGGGCTGCACCTTTTGCGAGTATCTGTATTCTCTCTTGTGTACACAATTTGCAAAATGTGTATAGACTGTGAGTTTTTTTTTTTTTTTTTTAATCACAAAACATTTTTGATTGGTTTGGGAGTCATGGCCAACGCCTGTGTTGCGCTCAGTAGCGGAAACGGTGTCTGCTCGGTCATAGCATCAGATGCACTATCCGTTATGTACTGCATGACTGAGTTGCGCCAAACGAAGATTGCCTGCGCCAGTTGCAGCAATTCCAGCGCAGTAACACTGTATATTACGCATGGCGACTGCACCGGAACATCAAACAGAAGCAGTGTACGCAAGTTGTTGCCCGGTTTGAGCACCTCATGCAGGCATTTGGTCAAAGGCGTGTGCGTGTAGTTCGCTAGGCCGCATTTGAAGTAGTTCATTAGATGATCTCTCTCATCGAGACTCATTTTATCAAAATATATAAGCAGCACCGTTAGCGTGACGCTGAATGACACGCTCTGGTCATCGGCGCGTGCTATGACAAAATCAATTTCTAGGCCTTCATGCCCACTGACAGCGGATGTGCAGTAGTTGTTAAGCAGCCAACTGAGCAATATCCAGGTGCTGCGAAATCGATGCTTAACAGCCCCTTCAGCTGTATCAGCTGTCGGTGCAGAATTGTTGCAGTTAAAATTTCGTTCATCAATACTTGTCCGCGCCTGTGGACACCATGCTGCCATATCGCAATTCTTGCGCAGCATATTAACCATGCGTTCCTTCTGTACGTCGTAGTAGCTGACATCAATGTGCTTGAGCTTCAGGTGGAACTCACCCAGTTGCCTTTTAACAAACGTCCCCAGCACATTGTTCAAAAATATGAAATTTTGATCCGCGCACGCGGCGAAACGCACCAAAGTGGAATGTTGTCGCTGGCCGAACAGTCGCTGCATAACACTTCCTATTTCCCGTTGCTGTAGTCTGTCAGTGGTTGATAAATCGTCACAGACGACGTCGAAGCCCATGTTGTACCTAATTTGTACGTTCGCATCGTTCATTTGTTCGCAGACAATCAAACGCAATGTTTGCTCATCAATAAGTTGGACTGTATTTGCCGTGCAGTTGCTCGGTGCTCCTGCTGCCTGAGCGTCCTCACCGCAATCCGTTAAAAGTCCGGCCTTTGTTTCCTGATTTGCGGTGGTCAACTGCACCACAACGCTAAAATGTTTGGCGCGTCTGTTGGTAAACATTTTGCAAATTTTTCTTTCTTTTTTCTTGTATTTGCTTTGCTACTTTTTTTAATGCAGTTAATTTAAAAAGTTTGCCAAAGCGAAAGCAGAAACCGTTATTTTTTACCGCTACTGGCAGCCGCTGAAACACTGTGTGCAGTTGCTCCCTGAGCTTTGGCAAATGGGCCAACAATTCATATCTCCCGTAATTGGCGCAGATTTTCTAAATTTCCAGATGTTGGCAGCTACAAAGCATGCCCATGTCATGACGTATGGAAAAGTGATAAACCTTACGCAGATCAAGTTCCTTGAGATTGATCAGCGTTATGAAAAATTAAATCTCCCATCTGGTTTGTCGCATATCATGAAATTATTGCATATCGACAGCACCTCAATGCTGGGCGAAAATGTGCGAATGAGAATGTTCATAAATTTTCTTGTTAAACAAATAAAGCCCCACAAATGCAATATCTTCAAATTGAGAAATTATTTAGCGTATTCTTACACATGTCACTTATATCGAGCTTCAGATATTTGATGCCACTGCAGTATGTGCATATGAAGTCGACAACATGTGCCAGATATTTAGCCGGCAGAGCGCCATCAATGCGCACAATATTCCCGCCAGCGAACATTAAAAAATCATGTTTCTCCAATAATTTCATGTCATTGAGCTTAACCAGTGACAAGCTCTTGTGCAGGAACTTGTTCATCGTCTTGTACACTTGGAAAAATCATGTGCACATGCGCGCAAGTTGCACCTGTTCTTGTATTTCCAGATGTCTTATAAAATGCAGCAAGCAGTCATCATTCAGTGTAAGTATGACAGAATCTTTCGGTACCATCACAATAGTATTTAGTAGACCCAAGGCTTAGCTGCTGTCCTATTCACCACAAAAGATAGTTGGTTGATGCCAGCTATAGCAAGCCGTGACATGTACGAGTTTAGTGCAATTGATATGACGATTTTTACTGAGTGTGACAGCAGCTTCCACAGCGTTCTTTAAATGCACCACAGCTCCTTTATAGCGTCGCTTAGCGAGTACGAAAAAACGAACAACTTGCAGATCAACACATCATCTTCATTGTAGGCCTTATTGCACACATAGAAATACATACAGTCAAACTTCCATAACTCGACTGTTTTTTTTTTTATTTCAACATTAACTTAGTTTGAATAAGGAAGTTAACAAAGCATTAAGAATAGAAGATAACAAAATAACATGCAATAACAATAATTGTAGCAAAGTAGTTAGAAGAAAAAAATTAAGTAGTAGTTAGAAGAAAATTAAGAAGTAGAAGAAGTCGTTGGCTAGTATGTCAATCGGTATCATACCCGCAATGACCAATGCCGCGTCATCCGAAATGGTTCTGAACCCACTGATTACACGGAGGGCACCGATCCTATACACTGACTCGAGCCCTCTTCGATAGCTCATCTTCTGGAGTGCTTGCGCCCAGACTGCAGCTGCATACAACATAATTGATCTAGCCGAAGTTAATAATAGTGTTCTGCTGATTTGTCTTGGGCATCTTCTATTCAGCATGATTCTCGAGAATGCTCTCACCGTCACTGCAGTCTTTGTTTGTGTGGCGCCTATATGTTCTCGGAAGGAGTGGCGGCTGTCAATGAGGACCCCAAGATAACGAATTGCTCTCTTGGTTATTACCGATGTGTCGCCGACTATGACCTTAGCTGTTTCTACTTTCTTACGGTTGCTTATTAACACCACTTCTGTTTTTTCTGCAGCCAGTTCCAGGCCTACAGAAGCTAACCAATTTCTCACCAATTCTATTGCCTCGTTGCAGAGATCGCCGTCCTCGCTCAATTGTTTGGCCACGCATATGATTGCAACGTCATCAGCAAAGCCAACAGTACTGCATTCAAACGGCAGTTGTGGCCGGAGGATGCCGTCATACATAATACACTACCAGTTTCTTTGTGGGTTCTCGTTCCATTGTTTGTCTCATATAGGATGTATCGTTTGTCAAATTAGCTTCTTATGTTCTTCATGAGGTATGCTGCAACTTGAAAGTTCACAAGGGCATCCAATATACAACTCTATCTTGCTGTGTTGAAAGCCTTTTTAACATCCAGCGTCGTTACAATACAGTACTTTTTGGTACCTCCTTTCCACCTAGTGCCTTCGATGGCCCGGGTCGCTCAAGTCAATCAAGTAAATGGCATCTATCGCCGACTGCGACCTTCTGAAACAGAATTGATACTGAGATAGCCCGCCTGCGAAACCAAGCGCTTCCTCAACCCTGTTTACCAAAATTTTTTCTAGCACCTTACCAGCCGTGTCCAGGAGGCAGATTGGCCTATAGGATGCTGGGTCCTCCATTGGTTTACCTGGTTTTGATAGCAGCACTAGCTTTTGTGTTTTCCACCTCCGCGGGAACGTTCCTTCAGATAGGCATTTGTTGTAGAGTCTAACAAACACATCTGTAAATGCCTGCTCAGCCAATTTCAACGCAACACTTGATGGCTCGCTTGAGCGCTCTCCGAGCTTCTGTAAAGACAGCTCTTAGAGATGCAGAATCATCAGACTCTCGCCGCCTCTGGTATCGCCGTGCACGATTACAAATACGCCTAGCTTCAGCTATCTCCTCATTCCACCAGTACACTGACCTGTGGTATCTATAGTGGATCCTTCTTATCGCCATACTGACATTGTCTCGAGCCTCCCCATAAGCTGTTCCGCCATACTCGATGCGTCACCGCTTACCCTAAGTCCACTCAGCGTGCCGATGAGCACCACTGGGTTGAGCTTGTTGAACTTGTAACGCTTGTGCTGCATTGGTGCTACTCGCTCACTCCTGCCGGCAGTTTCCATTTCAAGTCTGATTGCCTGATGGTCACTTGCTGTATACTGCTACTATACTATACTAGACTAGAGACAAGATAGCAGCTGTATACCCATGTGTTGCCGTAAAGTGCCCTAACGAAGCCACGCGCCACCCTTCAAAAGCTGTCTTGGCTGTCATTCCGCACATCCATATGGATACCTTTCCGCTTTGGTCAACAACCCACTCGTCGTCATTTCCGCAAGCGTGAGGTTCACTGAGAATTTCCAGCTCTGCTGACAACTTCCGCACCGACTAGTGGAGCAAGTCCTACGCGGCCACACAGTGGTTTAAATTAATTTGGATGGCTTTCATAGTTGTTGTATAGGCTACCATTTATATCCATGGACCGACAGAAGCGACTTCCAGCTTGTTGGTTGACTTCTTTCAGCTGTTAGCTATACAGACGAAAAATTTCGAAGTATTTTTGCACTTCCCGAGCTTTTGACCTGGTTCTCCACATATTATGCAACAGTTACTTCTATCTATCTGGCTTCGACATCGACCAGCCACATGGCCAAATTCCAGGCATCTAAAACATCGAGTTTGCTTCACGCGCTCTCTTACGCGACACCTTGTCTAGCCTATCTTCATCAGGCCTGTCTCCATTATCTTTGCTGCAGTGCCTACCTGTATACTGCCTTTGCCCCAGTCTGCTCAACGAGGGCGCTAATTACCTCCTCTTTAGTGACCAGTTCGTCCAGGTTCCGTATTTTGATATGCTTTTCCTCCGTAACAGAGTGGACTCCCGCATTTACGCCCAGCACCTGGCTTATATTCGAGCCCTTAAGCTCGAGTAGCAGCTCTTTCTTTAGCGTACGGCGAACTTTCTTCGCGTTTCCTCTCAGATTTTTCAGCTCAACTTCTTTACCTCTGGTTACCTTTGTCAGGATATCGCTGTACGTCATTCCTCCGGTCATTTTAATAATAAGTGCATCCGGACGACTTCTTTTCCTTACGACTGCATCTTTTTTATTAGTTTTCTGCCCAACCTTTTGCCACGAGCTTCTGCCTCATTTCGCCTACAGGTGCCACCTTAACCTTTGACACCGATGATGGCCGTTCCGCTTTTGACACCATCTGAGTGCAGTGTATTCTCTGCGCTTTCTTAATAGTGCATACTGCTTCATCGGCAGCATCTTTCATTATTCGATACTGTTGCCGCTGTCGGTGAACTTACTGCCGGCGAACTTACTGCCGGTAAACTTACTGCCGGTGAACTTACTGCCGATGCGCTAACTGCGGGTGATGCTTGGCATCTTGGGTGCTTGGCAAAAGGGTCATTTAACTGCGCAACGTCTTCTGCGCTGTCACATTGCGGGCTTTCCCGCCTTCTGGATGTCTTTGGCTTGTTATTATGGCTACCACCGGGCGGTGGGGTGCGGGCCACGCTCATGGTTACAACTAGACTTAAATTAGATTGTTATATCTCTTATTACTTATCGTAATGTATCGTGATGCAAAATTATCGTTATGAAAGTATCGTATAGTCACTATCGAAACGATCTGGCAGCTCCTTCGCCAAACTTCCCTGCGGCCTTGTTAGCGAATGTCGATCAGTTGGCAGCCCGTTGATCGATCATCGTCAGCTGACTGGAAGCAGCTGTATGGGAAGCCGACAACAACAAGGTACTATACGTACAAACAAACAAATTGTTAATTAATTCTTATTTATTTTTCAAGAAAACAGTGTAAGATAGCATATTTGCTATGGTGCCAAAACTTGTACTAAAATGTTTATTTTATAACAAATGCTTGGGACATTGACGTCAAAAATCAAACGATTGCGAATTATTTCAAAAAAGCTGGATTCGGCCAATATTCTACATGGGACGACATACCTTTAATTTTCTTAAGTCACATTGAAGAAAGTCGAAACTTAATGGAAATTGATTACGAGGCATGGTTAACAGTAAATAAAATAAATTCCAAGCCTACTCCTCAGCATTATATTGATATGGACAATAAAGTTTGCACACCACAGTTTCCTACAGATGAAGACATTATTGAGCTCTGAATTAGTGGATCCGATTTTAAGTGCAACGCAAAGTGAAGAAGATTCGGTGGAGGAAATCATTCATCATCCCCCCAAGATCAATATAGAAGACGCTTTCAAAACATTGAAAACTCTGATGATCATTTTAAGGCTCTGAACAAACTTGAATCTCTCTTTGTTGAAAATAACAAAGTAAATTTTCAGTTACTAATTTCTGATTTTTTTAGTACTCTTGTGAACAGTACCTACTTATATGATTTGAAATAAATTAATATACATATGAACATATGTATGTATTCGTATTTTAAAATAAAAAAAAAGTAATGTGCCTCACCCATATAAGCACGCTATTGAAGTGAAACTGCTGCACAACATGTTAGGAATGAAGTTTTAGTTACTTTGTATAAGGTATATGAAGTAGAAAAGAAACAAAGCAATTCACTATTGCACAGTAGTGCAACATCGGCAATAAAAATTATAGAAATTATTACTAATAAACAATGTGCACAACAACAACAACATTCTTATAAAATGTGTCTCGGAATATTTTAACGTTTCCACCCTTATAAGCAGCAGTTAAGCAAGGCAATTTATGTGTATATGTGTGCCGTATGAAATGTTGTCTGAGCGAAATCTACTCTCTCGTTTGTTTCCTTATTATTGCATAGATGAGTAAATTTAATATTCGCTCACGAATCAGTGCAATCAGTAAAGCATTTTTTATCTCTCTCTTACTCATGCGTAAGCAATCATTCTCTACGCTGCAGACGACCACGCACAAGAAAATGCGCATTGTTTTGTGCATCTCCCAACTTCGTCTCTGAAGCATCTAACCTTTGATTTCTGTCATCTTTTTTAACGACTTAAACCTCGCTAAAAAAGTTTCACTTAAAAAAAAAAAAAAAAAAAGACGAAGAAAGAAAGAAAGAGTAATAGTACAGGGTCCGGCACTCGAAGTGTAACCAATTGGAAAGCCCATAAATTCAGTTTGGAAAATTACTTTTATTCAATTCAATGTACAAAATGTGTAAAAATAATACATAATTCAGAATCAATTTACTTTTGCTCGATATGACCACCTTTTTCCTTGACTATGGCCTTGAGACGGTCCAAAAACGAATCGCAAGCTGCCCGAATGTGACTTGCAGGTATTTTGGCCCACTCGCGGACGATGGCTTTCTTTAGCGCCTCGAGACTGATGTATCTTTTAGTTCGAACCTTGCTCTCCAAAATGGCCCAAAGAGAATAATCCATTGGATTCGCGTCTGGTGAATTTGAGAGCCATTGTGTGGACGTTATGAAGTTCGAAACGTTGTTTTTCAGCCATTCTTGGTTCACTCGAGCTTTGTGAGACGGTGCCGAGTCCTGTTGAAACGTCCATGGTCTGCCACCGAAATGTTTGTCTGCCCACGGCTTCAAAGCAACCTCCAGAATACTTTCTCGATAATATTTTGCATTTACCTTGACGCCAGGCTCGATGAAAACGATTGGAGAGCGCCCATCTGCGGTTACAGCGGCCCAAACCATTATCTGTGGTGGGTGCTGCCTCCTAGTGGCCAATCGATGACTTAAATTCTCGTATGAACGGTTGCTTAAGTAAACCCTATCGTTTTGAGAGTTTACGAATTGCTCAATTGGAAAAATTTTCTCGTCAGAAAACACAATATTCGGAAATTGACCGCTTTCGGCCAAGCGAAGCAACTCCTTTGCTCTCTCAAGTCTAACTTGTTGCTGCTTCGGTGTGAGATCATGTGCCTTTTGGATCTTGTAAGGCTTGACCTTGAGATCATTTTTCAGTATGCGGCGGATGCTACGGTCGGATACTTTCAGTTCTTTTGCCATTTGATTGGCACTTCGTCGGGGATTTCGCTCAAGTCGCTTCTTCACTTTTTGAACCATCTCACGGGACGTCGCAGTCTTTTGACGACCACCTCCATGACGTTTTGCGATGCTACCAGTATTATTGTAACGAGTTATAGTGCGGTAAACGAAAACTTTATTCACTTTGAGGTGTTTGAGCTCACGAACAATCGCTGGTTGTGATTTTCCAGCTAAATATAAAGCAATCACGCTGTTACGTTTGAAATCCATCACTGATTTTTTTTTTCGCGTTCACTTTTGGCAAAATGCTTTTGTACACTTGTAAACAATACTCCGAACTGTCATTCAGCAAATTTTTAGACAGCTGATGCCCGTGCGTCAGCTGTGCGAGCGGTCTGAAGTTGGTTACACTTCGAGTGCCGGACCCTGTA
>JBAMBQ010001019.1:0-10976 GCA_037044495.1 Stegana nigrithorax | reverse complement strand
ATTCATTATAACATGTCATGGCATTAAAACTAATCCCAAAAAGGTCGAAACAATCAACAATTTTCCACTCCCAAAAACCCTCAAAGACCTTCGTTCCTTTTTAGGAATGTCTGGATATTACAGACGCTTTATTTTCCAATATGCCAAAGTAGCAAAGCCACTTACGGCACTTTTAAGAGGGGAGGACGGTAGACTATCAAAAAATCAGTCAAGCAAATAACCTATATTTTTTAATGAAGAAGCGGTACAAGCTTTTAGGAAATTAAAAAATTATCTTGTATCAGAAGACCTTGTATTATCTTATCCAGATTATAAAAAAGAATTTCAGTTAACAACCGACGCCTCTAACTTTGCAATTGGCGCAGTACTCGAACAAGACAACCGACCCATCACCTTTATTTCTAGAACTCTTCAGAAAGCAGAAGAGAACTACGCTACTAATGAACGAGAAATGCTTGCCATCTTCTGGGCCCTTAAAAGCCTCAAAAATTACCTGTACGGTAAGGCTAAAATAAAAATATTTACAGACTATCAGCCATTAACATATGCCTTAAGCAATAAAAATACAAATACAAAATTAAAAAGATGGAGAGCAGCACTGGAAGAATACAATTACGAATTGATCTATAAACCAGGTGCAACTAACGTCGTAGCAGACGCACTTTCTCGTATTCCCGTAAATTCGCAAATTAATTCGATCGCCTCAACTCGTCATAGCCAAGACAGTTCTTCTCACAACTTAATCCCATGTACAGAAGTACGATTTAATGCATTCAGAAACCAAATTTTTCTCTCAATTGGAGACAAACCTAACTATGAATTTAAAATCCCATTCCCAACCTTCCACAGACATCTAATAACTAGAAAAGACTATACCCACACGGAAATTATAGAACTATTAAAAAAACATCTCAATCCAGCTAACATAAACGGTCTATTCACTTCCGAAAGAATAATGGGTAGAGTCCAAGAAGTTTACCCAGAACATTTCAGTAACTACAAAATTCGTTATACGCAAAAACAAGTAGAAGATTTAACTGATCCCAATAAGCAACAAGACATAATAATTGCAACACATCAAAGAGCCCACAGGGGTGCGCAGGAAAATAAAAATCAGATAGTAGAAAAATATTACTTCCCAAAAATGAACAATAGAATTAAACAAATAGTTAAACAATGCCAAGTGTGCAAAGAACAAAAGTACGATAGACATCCCAACAATCCAGAACTCAAGCCAACACCCATTCCGCAATATCCAGGACAAGTTATCCACATAGATATCTATTCTACAGAAGGGAAATTAGTGTTAACGGCAATAGATAAATTTTCGAAATACGCCCAAACCCGCATTGTCAAATCAAAGGCCACAGAGGATTTAAAGCAACCTCTACGTGAACTCTTATATTCTTATGGAGTTCCGAAGGCAGTAGTGATGGACAACGAGAAAGCATTCAGTTCAGCCACAATAAAATTTATGTTAGAAAATCAGCTCAAAATAGAAACTTTTGTGGTTCCACCATACAAGAGCACAGTCAATGGACAGATCGAACGTTTCCACTCGACTTTGACAGAAATACTTAGATGCTTAAAAACAGAAAAGACGCATGAAGACTTCACCGACCTACTAGGCAGAGCTGTATACGAATACAATTCTTCAATAAACACAACCATAGGGAAAAGACCAATCGACGTTTTTTTTGGACGTAATCAAGACGATAGACAAGAGATCTTAAATAGACTACAAACAAAACAAGCAAACCTTTTAAAGACACATAATAAAAATCGAGAACCTATGAAACAATATAAGACAGGAGACGAGATATTCGTGAAAATAAATAAACGATTGGGTTCCAAACTTTCGGCACAATTCAGGAAAGAAATAGTAAAGGAAAATAGATCAACTACCGTTCTAACGGAAACAGGGAAAATAGTTCATAAAAGTAGTATCAGAAACGATTGAAGACTGTTATTTCTTCTTCCCAACAGGTTACTATCCTTTTTCGTTCACCTAGTAAACGCGGACGTACGATTTACAGATTACTCAACTTCATACCTAATAACTATAGACAACGGATTAGCTAAAATCCAGGACGGAACTTTCAAAATTATACACTCAATTTGCTTACGGACATACGAAGAATTTTTGAACGAAACCTACTTCTACACCAAGCAGAACATCCCGAAGTCCAACATCCTATTCCCCTATTTGCAACAAGAAATTATCCAAAGTCAAAATATCATTCAAGACATAAAACCTTCAGTCGACCAGAGATCTAAACGATCCATAAATATAATAGGCACGGCATGGAAATACCTAGCCGGATCCCCAGACCATGATGATCTTGAAATTATTACAAAAAATTTCTACGAAGTAAACGAGAATAATAATAAGCAAGTAGTAATTAATAAAGAATTTAAAGACAGAATTAATAATTTGACAAAATTCATGAATAAAACAAAACAGAATAAAATTGGTAAAAGAAAATTTAATTAATATCAAATACGCCATACAATGGGCATAGAAAAATGTAATTAATTCAATGTTACTAAATAAAAACGAAATAAGAATCGCAATGGAAAAATTAAAAGACGATAGAATCATGTTTAGAACAACAGAAGAAGCATTAGAATATGCTAAAAAAAATGTACTCTATAACGAAAAGAAAATACTTTATGTAATTAAAATACCTGTCACTAGTAAAGAAATTTTCAAAAATATTATATTAAGACCTGTAAAAAAGAATAACACAGTTATTCAACTAGATTTTAAGCAAATAATAATGAATGACAAAGAAATATACGGCATAAATGAAAAATGGAATAGAATAAGTAGTACCACAATTTGTAAAAGAAACCAAATCACCGATCTTAACAACGATTCCTGCATTCCGAAAATTTTGAACAGCCTCAATTCAGCCTGCTTACTTAGCAACGGCCATCTCATTCCTGAAGTGGAAACAATTGAAGCTGGGCTAGTACTACTGAACGACTTCAACGGTAACGTAACTACGGATAAAGGTAGACTCCGAATAACGGGGACCTACTTGGTAAAACTTCATAATACCACCATCGAAATCAACGACCGCCAATATAGCAACTTGGAAGTTTCCAACTTAGAAGCGTTACCAGGTGCCATACATCCATCTCCAATCGAAAAGGGGAAGTTACATCTAGTCTCCTTGGAAGAACTGCACCAACTTAACATCCAAAACACGAAAGTAATCCGAAATATCAAATCAACCACGGTAGTAAATCGGTATCTAGCCAGTATTACAATCATCGTATGCGTGATAGCTGCAATAACGCTGTAAATACTTTTAAAACAACAACGAAAAACGGTATTCTTGCCAGCGGCAATACCGCCAGTCGAAGCACCAAAACAACTTGATCAAGGAATCAGCGTTGCAGCAGGAATAAACAATGTTCCATATTTCTGACGTTCGCGGACGACCGACTTAAAGGGGGAAGAGTTAACCAATGCCCTTACTAAATGTCGTCAAACTAAACAAATGTCGTTGAACTAAACAAATGTCATCGAACCGAACACACGCTCATCAAACTGCTTGCGTAACAAGCGCAACTGCAAAATATCCAGACGCGCAGTCAGCACTTCCTGTTGACCACAAAATACGCTGCAATGCGCGATCAACAATAATTATACAACAACAAAATACCTTTGGTTTCTTTAGGTAAATTAGGTATCTTTATTAATAATTATAACAATGTCAGTTTAGTTTTTAACGTGGGTTTCAATCAATAAAGTCCAGCACGCAAAGCTGAGAAAGTAAAAATCCAAAAGTACTTGTGTTTCTTTTCATTTGGAAGTAAAATTCAAAGTGTTTGTGTTTTTTTTCGCTTTCGCATAACGCAGAAAGTTAACTTATACGAGCACATCAAAAGACGTTGCGAGTTGAAAATATATCCACCTAAGAGATGCAGTTAATGAGGATTCCAACCCAGAGAATATAGGGCAGTTGGTTATTTTGCCTTCTATTTTTACTGGTTCGCCTAGATACCTCCATGAGCGCACACAGGATGCTCTATTATATGTACGCCATTACGGAAGGCCTGATTTATTCATCACTTTTACTTGCAATCCGGAGTGGAATGAAATAAAAAGAGAATTGTTTCCCAACCAACGGTCAAGTGAGCGACATGACATTGTGTCCAGAGTGTTCTATATTAAATTGCATCAGCTCATGGGACTAATTACAAAACAAAACACTTTTGGTAAAGTTAACTGCCACATGTTTACTGTTGAATGGCAAAAGAGAGGATTGCAGCATGCGCACATTTTGATTTGGCTAACAGATAAAATTAGACCCGATGACATCGATCGCCTTATATCAGCGGAAATTCAAAATGATCTAGAAGACCCTTTGCTTTATGATATTGTTTGCAAAAATATGATTCATGGCCCCTGTGGCTCAGATAATCCCACATCACCTTGCATGGCCCATAGCCGATGCTCAAAAAGATATCCACGTGAATTCCTGTAACGTATGTATGTACAACAATTTAATAAATACCGTTCCCACACTTTGTGCGGACGATGTCTTTAACGTAATATGATATCTTAAGTGAAGGCTAAGCTAATGCACGCTAAAGACGCGGCCGCTTAGCAGATTATGCGCGAGAGTTACCACCGCACCTCCACTTCCCCTCTCCAACAATCTACAAACAGCAGCAAATTCTTAACAATAGCAACGACACTTATATGCAGCATTTGCATAAACCGTCGCGGCTTTACAGTCTGTCGCAACAAAGTGTCATGTTGCAACTCCGCAATACTTCGCCCACGCAGGAAACACGCAAGCATCTTTTCGTCATACACAAGACGGTTGTAGTCATTTATGTATCTTTATGTAGAATAAGCATATTCCACTATGTATTTCCTATATACTTACTTTGTATAACTTTTAAGCTTAGCTTTAATATAAAAGAGAAATGTTCAGACAGAATAAATATATATTCGAACCCGAACGGTTGTGCTGTGTAATTCTTTTGAATATTTCCTGCCTAGTCGTGGCGCAAAAGCATAATTGGCCGTGTTGTGTTTTTCCTTTGAATATTTCTTGCACAGTCGCGGTGCAAAAGAATAATTGACGCAGTCGGTAGGATGCTTTGTGTATGAAAAAAAAAGTGAAACCACAAAGGACGCAAAGCTATAAGGGAATATTATAGCGAGTCTTAGGTTAAAATTTTTTTTTTACATTTCATACATTTGGATTTTAATCCATTTAAAATCATCCAAAAAAAAAGAACTTACGTGCGATTAAACCACTGTAAAATAAAGTAAACTATATAAAAAAATTCTGTGCACGAACAACAATTGCCAAAAATTTTTTCGGCGACGTGAAAAAGAAGACATCACAAAAAAATCAACCACCAGGCAGCAGCAGAAGACATCACGGAAAAAATCAGCAACCAAGCAGAAATCGACGACATCATGAAGACCAGCATGCAGATACTAACAATCCAATAAATGTGAGAGTGTCTAACACTATTATTTAATACTAAAATTTTATTACACTATACACAAGGTATTGCAAATTCCTAACAAAACTCAAACCCGAAAAAAAAAAAACTATAAAAAGTGACCATTGAAGAAAACGTTTACACTGCATCGAGCAAGGTAAACAAAGAGTATTCAAACTCGAACTGCACTGCATCGCGCAAGGCAATAGAGGGTTCACTAGAGAAAAAAAAAGGGGAAATAAAATAAAATAATAATCAAAAATAATAACATTCTATAAAAAGTGGCCATTGAAGAAAACGTTTACACTGCATCGAGCAAGGTAAACGAAGAGTATTCAAACTCGAACTGCACTGCATCGCGCAAGGCAATAGAGGGTTCACTAGAAAAAAGTAAAGGAGAAAATTTTATAAATTTCAGCATCAAACCTACCATTTAAATGCAAAGAAATTTTAGGCGATTCATGCCGTATACGCGTAGCCAGGCCTCCAAACAACAAACTTCTAGAAGTCTCCCTAACATATCAGAAGAACTAGAAACTACTCCATCACAACTAATTGACATCATGCCGCTTACACAAAGTACTAGTACAAGTAGCCTTAACGCACAAATACAACCTGCACAGAACCAACTGAACAGCTCATTAACATGAAAATCCCTGAACCCATCAACCAGATACCCCCTTTTAACGGCGATACAAAAAAACTACAAAGGTTTATTACGAATGTCGAAACAGCTCTTCTTTTATTTCGCGGTACGGACCACACCCCTATGGGTCAAGTATATTTACAAGCAATCCGTAATAAAATCATAGGTACAGCGGATGATAAACTAAAAGAAGAAGCTACTCCCCTTAACTGGGATAGTATCAAGGAATGCCTCATTAAAAAATTTGCAGACAAACATAAGCCTAAACATTTGACTAAAACATTACATGACCTTACGCAGGGTAATCGAACAGTCCAGCAATTTTACGAAGAAGTTAAAGAATTACAAACTGCATTGTGTAACTACGTGCAAATGTTTGAACAGGACCCAAATGTTATTAGAACTAGGAAGGAGGAATACATGGAGATGTGTGTAGACCAATTTTCAATAGGTTTAAGAGATCCCTTTGGTATGATGCTTAGAATGAAAGAGCCAACTTCTCTCGATAGGGCTTACGAAATTTGCGAAAGAGAAATAAATCTCGATAAAAAACAACGAGCACAATATAATTCATCTAGGTAGAAACCACCCTACTACAGGGACAACTGCCAACAGTATCGCCAAACACCTTACCCAAATAAGGAACACAACGACCGTCAAGTCACTTATAACAACTACCAACAGTATCGCCAAACACCTTACCCAAATAGGGAACACAACGACCGTCAAGTTACTTATAACAACTACCAGGGAAGAAACGATGAACAACAAACTAGGCAGAATTACCCTCGTTATCCTGTTGGCAGAGATGGGAAAAGACTCGGAAAGCGACGCCTCGAACCACAACAGCATACTAACTGTACATTAAGACCAGCGATTTTGCCTCCTAAAAGGGAACCATCGGACTATAGGACGCACCAATCACACAAAACAGAACAAAATTTTCACAATATAGAACACGATCAACCTAACACGGAAATTAGCAATATCGACGATTCCGTAAATTTTCCGAAACGAGCCTCGAACCATCAACGGGATACATAGATATAAAATAAACACGGCTCTACTCTACCTTTCATCCTAGTAGAGTCTCCCATAGGTCGTCCTTTCAAAATTCTGATTGATACCGGGGCTTCTGTGTCCTTGATCAATCCAGCATTTGTACCACCTTCATCTAGGCAAACTTTAAAACAACCCCTGACAATTTCTACTGTCCTAAATAAACACGTGGTAACGGAGAAAACCTCAATGCCTATTTTCAAAGAATTCAACACCAGAGGTAATATCGAATTTTTCCTTTTTAAATTCCATTCGTATTTCGATGGTCTCCTAGGTGCCGATGCACTTAAAAATTTAAAAGCAAACATTAACCTTGATACATTATTTATTCACACCCCACGAGCTGACGTCCGTCTACTAGTGCTGGACGAAATATCGACGATATATCGATATATCGATATATCGATGTTGAATTTTGTTTTTCGATAATCGATATTTTTTTTCGATTATCGATGTATTTTACTAATTTCACATCACTGAAAAAAAACCGCGGGAAAAGCTAGGTAAGTGACAAGATAAAATTAAAATAATAAAGCTTAATAAACAAATAAAATATATTTTTTTTTTAAAAGGATATTGGTGGTGGCTTGGTTTGGCAATGGAGAAGTTTCTAAAAAACTCGAATGGAAAAGGTGATTATAATCTTGCAGTTGCAGTTGCAGTCTGTATTTACATTGTACATATGTTTTTGTTTGTAGATTGCAATAATGCAATTGAATTGGACAGTGAAAATAATGAAGAAATCCCAGCTAAGCGGGCAAAGTATGGAATGTCAGCAGTCTGGAACTTCTTTAATAAGTCTACGGATGGCAAGTCTGCTAAATGTGTAAAATGTGGGAAAACATACCAAACAAGTGGTAATACTACCAATTTGTCTAGTCATCTGAAGCAGTAAATGAACTTCCGAAGGCCACAGAATCTATTTCGTCGTTTATAGACAAAAAATACATAGCATCGTCAGGTAGGAAAAGAAGTTTAGATAGCGCATTGATGTATTACATCAGCTCAGACCTGCGACCTTTCACAGTTGTGGAAAACAAAGGGTTTCGTCATTTTATCAACATGCTTGATCCTCGTTACGAGTTACCTTCTCGTACAAAATTGAGAAATGTATGCATGCCAAATCATTTCAATGACATGAAATCAAAATTGACTACTATTTTAAAAGATGTTGAGTATTGCGCTATAACAACGGATTGCTGGACGTCACGAGCTAACGAAAGTTATCTAACGGTCACTTGCCATTTCATAACAGCCAATTTTCAGTTGCGCACAGCAGTTTTGTCAACCAAAAAACTGCTTGATGAAACGAACCACTCGTCAGAGAACATATCGAGTTCATTGCGTGATGTTCTCACTGATTGGAAAATTTTTGACAAAGTGACAGCAATTGTGACAGATAACGCCAGAAACATGATGAAATCATGTGAGATCCTGCAAAAAAGACATGTGCCATGCTTTGCTCACTCAATAAATTTGACCGTACAAGACTGTACATATGTCTCAAGAAAAAATTAAAGCTATCTTGGGAAAGTGTAAGAGTATCGTGTCATTTTTTAAAAGCAGCTCGATAGCTTATGCTAAATTTAAACAAGCGCAGTGTAGAGATAACCCATACAGCTTAAAACAAGAATGCCCTACTAGATGGAATAGTGCTTTTTACATGATAGAACGCATTCTATTAACAAAGGATGTCGTGGCAACAGTACTCTTAAATACCCCAAAAGCACCAATGCCTATGACATCTGATGAGATTTCAGTACTGGAGGATTTACAGGATGTTTTTTCACCGTTTGAGCGCGCAACTCTGCAGACTTCATCAAGCACTTTGGTAACAGTGTCTATGATAATACCAGTGGTTCGCGGACTCCTACATAATTTGGAGAAACTTAAAGGTGATTTGAAAACTGATGAAGGCCTTGAAGCATGCAACTTTTTGTTGCGGGGAGTAAAGCAAAGATTGCTACTATATGAGCAACGCACAGTTACACGAGTGTCAACGCTGATGGATCCTCGTTTCAAAAAGGGAGTTTTCTTGTCCACTTCTAATGCATTAGAGGCGAATAAATTTCTGAAAAATGAGCTCACATCACTCAACAGCAATTTATGTAGTCCTCCTTCAGCCACAAGCCTGCCACCACCAATATCCGCAAGACAGCGACCACTTCTTGATTTTATGGAAACTGATAAATTGTCTAGGAATCGGAACAGTCGAGTTGACTCCATTTTGGCTCTTCGTCACTATAACGACATGGAAAATTTGGAATCAAGCTCAAACCCATTAGATTTCTGGAAGGTAATACTTTACATAACAATATCGGCTTTGATACGTTGTCAATGATATCACTTTTTATTTACAGGAATCAACTGTTAAGAATTTACAGATATGCTCAAGGAAGTTCCTCTGCATTCCTGCAACGTCCACTGAAAGCGAGCGAATGTTCAGCAAAGCAGGGCTACTAGTCAGCGAAAAAAGGGCATCTCTAAAATCTAAGCATGTAGACATGCTTCTTTTCATTAATGAAAATGAATGGATCTCAGATTACCAATAATTAAGTATTATTAGATTATCACTTGTACCTGGAACAGGATTTTGTTTTTGTTATACTTTCTTTTGTTTTCTTGTTTGGATATGATTTGTTTTATATTGTTTTGAATAAATATTGTTATGAATAAATGAACAGATTGCCATGTTTGCAATACACTATAAGCATTAATATGAACTTAAAAAAAATTATTAGGAAAGGTCGATATATCGATATATCGATGTTTTTTTTCCAAAAATATCGAAATATCGATGTTGGCAAATATATATATAGACGGCGTCTACTTATACGGAAAAACACCAACTCTCAAGCAGTTATTATTCCTGCACAAGCAAAAAAATTAACATCCGTGCCGGTCAGCTTAAGGAAGGGATCATTTATCATCATGACAATACGTTTATCTTGTAACGTATGTTTGTGCAACAATGTTGATTGCATAAATACCGTTCCCACACTCTGTGCGGACGATGACTTTAAAGTAACTTAATATCTAATATGAAGGCCAAAGCTAATGCGCACGACGAAGACGCGTCCGCTTAGCAGCCTATGCGCGAGCATTACAAATATGCTGCGCTTGCAACTTTCTGCACAAGTAGAAGCTTGCACATACATACGCTACGATAAAGATAAGTTATACATAAGAACTTTTATGTACGGCTCTCTCAAACAGAGCCATAGAATAAATAAATCATAATGAATAATTCAATTCAATAAAGTGACGCTAACGAACAACTTGTGTTTCATTAACAAACGTTTGCGCGATTTGACAATATGGCGACCGTGACTAAGAGCTTGTCAGAAGTCCGCGAGCCAGTGAAAAATAGTGAAAATTAATTTAAAAAAAAAAAAAAAAAAACTGCAATTGCAAGAAACAGAATGATAATTAAGAAAAAGTTATTCGCTTCATCAGAACTACTGAATTAAATTAAGAAAAAAAAAATCTTAATCAATTTTCCAAAACTATTAAAACAAAACTAGAAATGAAAATAAGTGGATACATATAAAAGCCTATGTGTCATATCAGATTTTATACATGATAGAAAATATACATTCGCCGCGTCGCAGATCGTTAAAATAAAACAAAAGGAGCAGATATCCACCCCACCTCAAGAAGAAGAGTTGTGGCCATCAACTAGCGAAACACCACATGACGACACGCCAATTTTTCAACCAAACTGGATACGACACCTGCCACCTCCGCCATACGATTTAGAAGAAGCAAGGGCGGAGTGGTACGCTCAACCCTA